>VXBX01006645.1:0-27632 GCA_013400415.1 Scytalopus superciliaris
TCGTTCGCGAAGCCTAGCCATGCTGATGATGATGATGAGCTCTAGAAGCTGCCTCTCAAATTCACATAATCAGAGTCTGCATTCAATATACAGTTCCATGTTGAGTAAGCAAAAATAAGCTAACAAATGTGCAACCTGTCAGTTCCAGAGAGCTCAGACTGCAGAGAGCTGACAGCATGTAGTCTCTCTAACAACTATGAAAATTAATATTGTAACACGAAAAATTACACACTGTTAAGCAGTGCCAAACCACACTGGTAGCTTTCACACATCAAATGTGTAATTACGTAAGGATCACTGCTAGAAAAGCACAAGATCTGGGTGATCTGAGCTGAGTGCCTGGTCAGCCACTGATTAGAAAACACTTAGGTTATATACATAGTTTGGATTTAAAAGAAACTATGTTTCAGTGAATTTGATTTCTCTTTGGCTATTTTTGTGATTGTGCCTCTATTTCTATCGCTGATCCTGAACTGCCATCACTAAAGGACACTCCTTCAACATGAAAGCATCATCTTGTGAATGTCTGAGGCTGAAGGCATGCATACACAGGAGCTCACTAATTCTGGCATGCCACGCCAGCACTGGTACCCCAGCAAGAAACAAAACAGCTCCTGCATCAGATTTCCTCCCCTTTGTCAGTATAAAGCAGAGTTACAATTTTATTTTAAATAGGATGCTTAAATTTATGCTTTTTTCAGAGGTGCTCTGAAAGACTACTACTCACATTCAACTACCACAAGTAGGAGAAAATAACACAGAGTGATGAAATGGAAGATTGTAGAGAGGTGCAACTGAACCACTTGAGGACCAAGAAGAGAAATGAAGCCTGTCTTAAGGCTAAACTTCATAAGAATGACTGAGCTGGCAGACAGACCTCACCACCATCTGCACAGGTGTGTTTCTGGTTCTGTGACTAACTGAATTTTCACAGGCCTAGGAACTAATAGGTGACCGCCAGCTGAATTTTAATAGTCACTTGTTATAAGCAGAACTATTAACTTTTTATTTAACTTAAAAAGCTGAGAAAATTACCCTAAACATTTTGTTGTAAGTACATAAATTACAGATGTTGCTTATAGGGAAAGTGGATGGCCATTTCTTCACAGGAGGAACATTGTCTATCAGAACAACACAAATGAAGCAGAATTCAAATCTTCACAGGTTATCAAAAGGTGGGGAGAGAAGGGGGGGGAGGAGAAAAATCAGAACCTAAACAACATGTAGGAGGAAAAAGAAACAGATCAGGTCTATAAATCTCTAATTTTAGTATTAAAAACATCTGGCAGGTTTTTTAAATTTTGATGAAGGAAAGAAATCCTTACTTTTTTGCAAAGTATTTCTAGCCATTTTTCTGCTAGTCTAACTCTAGTCTTTGTTAATCTTAATTCAGACCCAGAGAACAAAACAAAAAATACTCCTGTGCATTTCAGCATAAAGCAAAGCAGAGATTATGCCATGTGGAAGCTACAAGAGACAGGAAAAACATCAAAAAGTTAAAACCATGCAGTTGATTTTGTGGCATGGCTTTAACTTAAATAGAGCAGGCAAGATTTTTTCTTCTGTTCATTCAGTAGCTGACCTACCTGACAGCAGCTGTTTACAGTGGGAAGACTTAGATATTTCAAACAGCATTTCCCAGTTAACTCAAATCAAGAATGCAAAGATGGAATTGCTCTATGATTGTTTTGATAAAGAAGCACTCCTATTGCTTTCACCTACTTCTATCTTGCTTCAGCTTATATGGCAGGAAAGCCTTTTACAGCTTGCTGCCTTTGGGAGAGAATCCATGTCCAACAGCTTCTTTGAGAGTAATGCTCATCTAAAAGGCCAGTTGAGTAACACCTTCTATTTCGTGTGATTCCCCTGTCTCTGGACCATCATGGACTACATTACCAAAACAAGCAGTGTAAAACTCACTGTGGATTAAAAAAAAAAAAAAGCTCTTATACACTCTTAAATATAAATTCAGTTTTGCACAGCTCAGTAGAATCCAGCTTCTGAAGCTGCATGTTAGGACATAAGAGGCAGCAATTCTGCAACAAGAAGAGAATCCCCCATGGAGTTCAAATTTAGAGCATCTTCAGAAAGCATAACTTAATAGATAATGGTCATGCTTCACACACACACACAGACAGTGCTGCTAATTAGTTCATTTTCACTAGTCTGCTCATTCTTTTATTGAAACAATCATTCAATTTATTCCAGACATCATTTGAATGATAGATTGACATTCAGTAAATTATTCCTTAAGAAATTAAATGCATCTCTAAGTGTCAGACAGGAGTAATACTAGATATCAAGGCTTTGGTTGATACCGTGTTGTGGTTTGCTAATAGCTCTTATTAGAAGAAAGTAAAATAGTCTAATGTAATGAAATAAGAAGATAGAGTGACAACAAAGAGTAAAGTGTCTATGGTTTATCCAGATACTGGGAAAAGGCTAAACCACCTGTGAAGCTAGGATCTACTGCTGTAAAAGGGCTCTCAGAAAGACTCCCCTTGTAGCCTGCAAGTTTTTCCTTTATGGAGTCTTCCTGGACAATAAGATAATCAGGCTGCTTAACTATGAAATAATGTTTAAAACCATATAATGGTTATATGGAGTCATATAGGCAGTGCTGCTCTTTCAGGGCAAGTCTTTTTCCTCCAAAGTTCTTATACCCACCTTTACAGCAAGCACACCATAGCCATGAGGCTGGGGATCAGGCATGGAGAACAGTCCTTAGACAAGATAAAAACTTATACTCAGTGGAAATGAACTCCACTATTCCCTATTATTTTTAAATTACTATTTTGCTTACCTTTCAATTATTTTAGTTTTCTTTGGCATCCTCCAACTGTTGCAAAGAGCAACCCTTAGTCTGTTGTTGTTCAAAGATTATCTACTCACCACAGAGACGAGGCTGAGGTGTTTAATGCATTCTTCACCTCCATCTTCAACACTGATGACGGACCAAGGAGGTCTCAGTGCTCTCAGCTGGAGGATCACACCTGCAAGTGATAAACTCCCAGCTGACCCTGGACTTGTGTGAGATCTACTTGCCAGCTGGATCCCTATAAATCTGTGAGGCCTGATGGGATTCATCTGAGAATCCTCAGCCAGCTGATGTAATCACAAAGCCTCTTGATGAGTTTTGAGTAGTCTTGGGAATCTGGAAAGGTCCCAGCTGGTGGGAAACTGGCAACTGTTGTCCCAGTTTTCAAGAAGGGAAAGAAGAAGGACCCTGGAAATTACAGGCCTGACAGTCTTACTTCAGTGCCTGGCAAAGTTATGTGGAAGATCATTCTGGGAAGTATTGAAAAGCATCTGGAGGACAACAGAGTCATCAGTCACAGCCAGCACGGCTTCCTGAGAGGAAAGTCCTGCTTTATCCAACGTGATTTCCTTCTATGACAAGGTAACACACCTAGCTGACTAATGATGGGACTCAAGGAAGTAGCCTGAAGCTGTGTCAGGGGAGGTTTTGGTTGGATATCAGGGAAAGGTTTTTCACCTAATTGGTGGCTAAGCACTGGAACAGGCTCCCCAGGGATGTGGTCACACCCCTACCACCAAACTTGTCTGAGTGCAAGAAGTGTTTGGTCAATGCTCTTAGGCACATGGTGTGATTCTTGGGTATTCTGAGCAAGGCCAGAAGTTGGACTCAATGATCCTGTTGGGTCCCTTCCAACTCAGCATATTCTATGATTCTAGGATTCTGTGATTCCAGCTTCCCTCATTAAGTATTTTGAGTATCTTCAGCACTACATCCAAATGCCAGCACTTTTCTAACATTCACTTGCTTCCAAAATTGTTTGTCATGTATCTTCTGTACTAGCCTGTGAACTGATGAAAACTTGACTTACCAAAGTCATGCTCAGGGACATGGATTTGTTTCCATGCCCTGTTGAGAGAGGAGTCACGAAACCAGATCCATTTACTGAACCTCTGATGTTTTGATATTTGAAGGCAGTACTAATTTAGTGAAATATGAATAGAACCCCAAAGGCAATTTAGGACAGTCTCTGAAAAGAGACAGTCTCAAAGACTTCAGCAATTTGTTACACTTCCTTCAGATAAACACTTTTAGTCTTTTGGGGTTTTGAGGAGTTTTTTTTTGGTTGGCTGTTTTTTTTGTTTGCTTTTTCCAGAGAAAATTGGATCTTTGTAGTCTGAAAAAGTAATTTGTGTGTCTCAGGACTAGCCCAAAGGAACTGGGATAGTACATGATTTTAGAAAATTAAATTGAAGATTACCTACAGACAGAAATGATCAGAAAATGGTTTCCTTCTTGAAAGTAATGTTAATAACAAAAATAATATTGTTTCCATCTAAATCAACCCCAAAAGAAGACAAAATTTAAAAAAGTAAGACTTCTTGTGAGTCTGTTTTATCCAAATTTTCACATCAGGAACAGTGAAACATGACTTTTCAGAAGCAGCCTAGACTTTAACATATTGCACAGCTGCTCTGTGAAACTGGCCTTCTTGTTAAATCTGAAAATGTCTAACTTACTTCACCAGCTTCTGAAGATGACAGAATTTGCAGTTTCCTGACAGTAAGACAGCACCAGTGGGACTGTTCCTGATTCCCACAATCAATTTCAGCATGCCCAGGTTCCCATTCTCAAGCCTATAATGGAAGGGAGGCTCAAAAACTCTAATTTTACTCCAGCTGGGATTTTCAAGGCTTTTTAGGCAGGGCTGAAAGTTGAATCCAAGTTAACATCAGGATTTTCAGGCTTCTCCCTTGGAGACTGGTATCTTGGAAACACCAATGAGAAACCTGCCACCATCTGCCTTCTCTAGCTACTGTCTTACACCACAATGTCTCACCAAGAACAGTGACAGGTGCCACACAAGCCAGAGGGATCAGTCTATGTCTCCAAGACTCCCTGTGTGGCCATGCTAAGGCTGGTCACTTCTTTCTTTTATTTTTGTAGATGTATCTGGCAACAATTCTCACTCCAAAGGCAGTTTTTTGGGAAGGCAGGTTACAATTTCCCTTGAACTCCCATGATGTTTTGATTTATTGTTTTGCATTGTGTTAATGAGCCATTTCCAACAAAGAAATCACCAGCATTCCCTGGCAATGGTTTAAGTTATGGTCTGAATTAGGATTGCCAAGAGCTTGGCTCAATTACTCCCAAAGTATCAAGTGCCATCTGTGATGGGAATATACACTAGGGTATCCCATCTTTCAACTGCTATTCCAAAATTCAAGGATCTGCCATACTCCCATATATCCTGTATAGTATCTGCCAACTGCATAATCCTGTGAATATGTTAGGGAGTCCCACAGGTTCCTGTAATATGTAGGAAAATTATTATACCCAAATTGGTAATTTGTATCTACCACTGTCATGCTATCTCAGCAAATCATCTTGTTTTCCAAAAATCATGGAACTGGATTTATCCCTTTAATGGCTTGTCTTAACTGGAAAAGCTCATTTAGTGGTAAATATAACTTATCTCCCAAGTTGAATTTTGTTATCATTAAAAAGGTCTTACCTGTACTGACAGGGCAGTCGTGAGCAGCCTTGTCTCAGACAGTTTGTCTTATGATAAGTATTTCCTAGCAGCTACTATTTGGGGTTTTCAGGCCCATACGTTCAGACAGTGTTTGAACCACAAGATTCCTATTTTCCCATATTATTGATAAGAGTTTTGCAAATATTTGGTGCTTCATATCAATTGACTCAATGAAATTCATTTTTAGGTATGGGCTAGAATGCATAGAAGTCTACATGCTTATGCCTATAGGGTTATTTTACAATATGACTTGTAGTGTTTTCCATACGTCACTTAAAATCTTCCTTGTGGTAAAAAAGACTTTTGTAGCATTGCAGGTTTGGTCTAAATTCACAATAGGATAGCATGAGATGCTTCAGAGAGAATTTAGATGTATACCACTAATAGGGAACCAAATAATAAGACTTACCAGAAAAGTGTTCCACACCCTTTTTTCCAGGACAGTGATGTTCAGTAGTTCAGTGAGTAGCTATACATAGCACAGCAAAAAGGAAAAATAGATAAATGATTAATTATTTAATATTAAGGCTTCTTTGGAACTCACATACCAGATAACACTGCTCTTCACTAAAAGTGGTGATTAATGTAAAGCAAAGTGTTAATTTATGTTTGACTCTTTTCAGACACCACCACGGTATCCCACTCCAAGAGAAAGAGGGCTGTTTGGTAACACCTGGTCAAGCAGTAACAGGAGTCCGTGCTCCTTCAGAAAATTCTACAAAGAAGTTCTTGTAAAAGCATTTTACAGTAACTGCCTATTTTGTGTAGTTTTGTGCTCGTGGAGAGGATGTAACCAGTGAGCCTGGCAGCTGCACAGAAGCTGAAGGAGGAACACTGTCATACTGATGGAGCAGAAGCACAAATGTGTAAGGGCAGAGCTCTGCATTCTCCTCTCATCCTGCCCCTTTCCCCACCAGCACTCCTTTGCCTTTCTCTCTCACTAATCCCCTGTTGGGATGCACCAAGCCACAGCAGTCCTGTGGAGCCAGACTCTCCATCAGTGCTGCTGCCTCACGGGGCAAGGGACGTGCATGGGACATGGTGTCATTTCAAAGAGTCCTGCCCCACCCCTGCCCCCGTCAGGAGCATCTCTTCTAGCATACTCTCCAGTTTGTAAACCATCAGCCTAAAGAACTTCTGACAAACTACCTGGCACTTTTATACCCTTGATTTGAAGCAATAAAGATGGCATAAATATCAATATTTGATATATTTCTGTGTAGGGGCCATTTCCCGCAGCCTTGCAAATGGCTAATCATCTCAGGATCATAGTTTTGGAATCACTACCTTAATATTAGAATTCTTAGAGCATAGCTAATAAATAATATGGTTATGTTCCCATGATGTTTATCAAACTGCTGTTTGTTCAGTCTGCTCATGAGCCACATTCCTTTCTTCACTGCTCTGAGTATGAGCCACTTTTAGCAGAGGTTTTCTTACTCAGTACTTATAGCTCATATAAAATGACTATTGTTCCTTTACACATGATAAAAATATTTTAAGATAGGCAATTACATGCAATTTAATGGGTATCCTCAACAGGCATTGTGATTTGATACAGAAAATAATTGTCCTGTACTTCTAGTCCAAGCTTGTCTGACTTTTGCAAAGATCAGTTCTCATTACTTCATGATTCTAAAAGCTTCTATAAGACCTTGATGAAACTTTATTTAAAAAAGACCCTTTCCAAACTCAACACTGATTTTTAAAAGCTTTAGAGTTAACTGACTTCAAGAAGTCAAGAATGAATATAACAAACACAGAGCTGCAGGCCATAATAAAGAATTAGGGAATTACAACCACTACTGATTCCCATAAGGTTATTTGAAGTCTTCACATATTCTTCACATATTTTCAATGCTGCTATAAAAACAAAGCCCAGATAATAGTTTCTATATCCTTGTTTACTTTCCAGATTTTAAACATAGAGTTCTGCCAACAAGCTGAATTAACAGTTAAATAATATAAATTTAAAAAAAACCAAACCACCAACAAACAAAAAAAAAAAAAAACCCAAAACCCCAAAACATTTGAAAATGAATTGCATACCCTGTTTTTTCCAGATTCACCATAGCTTCTGGGGATAAGTTCAGATTGACCATCCCAGTTTATAAACTCAGGAATTTTCATGAATGTCCAGATGTTTCAGAGCATCAGAATTATAAGACCTTAAAGGGAAACAATATTCATAGAGAGCTGCTTTGTTGTCTTGAAAAAATAAAAAATCCTCTAATGAGTGTCTTATGTGTAACAACCAACACTGCTTAATATTTGCAAATTGGGACTGGTGGAAGGTTATTTAATATTAATGCAATTTTGTTATCTGCTTATTAATTTAGCCATCCCTTTCACCTTCTTTGTTACTTGTTTTTTTTTGTGTGCTTTGTTACTTATTGTTAATAAATAACAAATGTATGTTTTTGCTGCAGGGTCGTGGGACCCTCATGGAAGCAACTGCTGCCCACCAGAGAGACAGGAGAACTTGCAGACAGTAATTCATATCACTTGCATGAAAGATCTATGTCCAAGATAGGATGTACAGCCCTTTGGGAATGGTTGTTTTTTTCCTGGTTACCTACAGAGTGTATCTAAACGAGTAACTTGGACTCTATTTATTGACCAAAAGTGTAAATGATGGGTTTCCAGGTAATTTGTGGTCCTGACCTTTTTTTGCCCCTTCTTTTTGTTTTTTTTCCACACAAATTTGTTAGCAAACACTCCACAAACAATATGTTTCTCAGCTATAGACTTTTCCAGTCTTACTGGAGTGCAGCCTCCTTCACAACTTTTTTTTCTAAATCTGTTCCAGTACACTAATACCAATTAATTCATTCTATACTTCCTTTGGTATTCCCAGTACAGCACAAGAAACTTTGAATTACATCTCTATGAAACCAACATTACTTTGATAAACGAAGCATTTTCTCATTAGCAAGAAGTACTCATGCATATGATAAAATCTCCAACAGAGTTAGCAGCTGTTTATTAATGGCTGTTGGCTTGTTGATACAGTCATTTATGTTTAAACATGAGCCAATACATTACTGCAATGGGTATATCAGCTCCCATGTTTTCCATTTCACCCATGCATATCAGATCATATTCCTGTTTCTTTTACCATTTGTGTCATTGTAAACTGGGAGCTACTCCTATTAAACTCAAGCAACCACACCAGCATAATATTAGATAAAAATAAAAAAGGAGACAAAGCCCATATTTCTCATGCACAAACATTTGCCATACATTACGGGTGCTTTATGCTTTTCCTGTTCATTTTCTAGGTGTATTTTCTGAGATCTGATATACTAAAGTGTTCAGAATTATATTGATGAATTATTCAACAACTCTCTTAACTATGATTTATCTGAAAGCAGAAAGAATTCATAACCAGCAGAGCTAAAATAAACACACTCTTATGACTTTAAGATTAAATTACTGACATAAACAGAATCTGAAATTCCTTCATACAGTACTCTATATCAGCAGAGAAAGGAATATTTTCTTGTAGGGGCTGTGAGTACAGAGACAGTTTTTCAGCAAAGATCATATCCCTTCTTCTTTCACAAGGATAGTAGAAGAACTATGTATCTAAAAATTTCTACAGTTGTATTGCTGACAATAAATGGTGGCATAAGTGGGAATTTACAGATTTCATATAGAGCAGGTAGTAAGAAGGCCAGTTTACCGAGGTTCTCTTGATGCCAGTTTCCAGCAATGAGTAAAATCTGTAGTATACAGGAGTTATATATTTTTTTATTCAACTTTACCTGGTGTGCTTTTAATTGGCCTCCAAGGAACAAGTTACAACCAGTGAATCCAGTCATCCCCTGGGTCCTGTAACCAGGGGTACACAGTTTGGCTTTAGCTCTATGCTTCATAATTAGGCATCCATGATGAATACACACACGAGATTGAAACACAGGATTCCATTGTGCTTTCACTTATTTGCAAACCTGAAAAGTTTATTTTTAAGCTCAGCATTGTATAGAGGGTCTTTTCTTTCCCTCCTGTCACATGAAATACCAGAGAGGGATGGTTATTCTGGAAGGCCTTTTTTGTTACTTGTGAGCAGCATAGAAATTAAGTCCCAGGCTAAACAATTTAGGACTCGCAACAGGAAAAAAATGATAAAATACCAACAACCAGACAAAATTCTTCTACTGCAATAGGAGTCTCTAATAAATTAAATTAATACTGACTTACTTCATACTTATTGTAGCATAAGGCAGTGTAGGACTGGTAGATTTACAATGCTGTGCACTAACCCCGTGCACTTCTTTACATGTTTTTTATACTTTTTCCTGTACATTTCAAGGAAAATGTTCTCACAGTTACACATATATCTGTCAGATCTAGGTCTGGCTCTCAGGCATGTGAGCTGTTTAAATCCAAGGCCTGAATTACGTCAAACATCTAGTGACTGGTGAAAAGCTATTATCATTAAATATAAACTTGTTTTCCTTTTTCAAAAAAGATCTTTTTTGCAGTTATCTTTCCAAAGTTTTCATAATATTTGTCAAAGCTTGATTTATCAAAACACAGCTGCTGGTAGAAAAGACAAATGCATATTTTTAATGTAATTATTTGAAAATATCAGAACTTTTAAAACAACTCTCTAGGACATCTCACAAAATAATTTTAAAAGTACATTTCTAGTCCAAAAAGTTTATATGAGAACTACTTCGTCTCTGCTATATTCCTCAGCTACTTGCTGAAATAACCTTATCCACATGAATGTTTTCATCTTGTCTCAACTCTTCTCAGTCTCCCTCACCCTATAAATTTGAACAGCCTCTAACAATGGCACTTTGATCTGGGATATTATTTTAGATACCACCGAGATACTCATCATAATAGCAGTAAGCACTGGAAACCTTTTAAAATCTTGCGTAAAATCCTGCTCTTTCAGTTTCAAAGGCATCAAGATATTACTCCATTACCTCTTTCATAACCTTTGTCTCCAGTGCTTAGCCTTGGGACACATGAGAAATACTTAGTCACTTGTAGTGTTAGATTGGCACATTTCCTAGAACAGAAAATAAGATGCTTCAATTTCTGAAATAAACAAAGAAGAACAAGTAACAACCTACATGTTTTAGACTTTGCAAAATACAGGATTTTATGTGACCTTTCTCCTCTTCTGGAGTGCATACAGGGGAACACATTCTCCTTCCTGATGAAGCACAGATTATTTTACAAGAGAGGGTTTCAGAAGCAATGAAAAGCAATTTGTTATGATATTAGCTGCTACAATAGCATGATTTCCATGAAAATATTTTCCTGTCAAGTTATTACTGCAAAATATTAGATGCATGTTTAACTTTATATTCATCAGTAATCCCACTGTCCTCAAGTGCACAGATATCATAAAATTACAGCCTACACCTCTTCCTATGGTTGTCATAGCCAGATGCTTCTCCTTAGTATAAGAAGACTCTAGGAAAGAAAAATGAGATTTCTCTCTAAATGGATGTGTTAAAATGTAATGCCTGAGTTGTCTGGACTGTCTGTGCTTTAGAATAAAGAAATGGAAGGCATGGAGAAAGTGTATTTATAAAAGGTAATTTCAACAAAATATATCTCCAAGATAATAGAGTTGGTTAGTACAAATGTGTGACGACATTTTTTTTTCCAGAAAGTTGAGAGTTTATTTCTGGTTTAAGGCTTTTAAACTATTTTTCATCAACTATCAAATGTCTGATTACGCTCAGTAATATTCCACACTTTAAAAATTTCACTCTGGTATTGAAAGAATAAAACATGGGAGAAGGTAAATCCTCAATATGCAAGCAAATGTAACAAAATCAGATCCTTTTTGTGCACATCAGTATTTTCAGGTACCTTTCTATAGAGACATACACCATTTTAATCCTTATCATCTATTAGAAAAATAATTTCAAAGAGGGCAAAGAAATCTTCTGACATTGAGTGCAATACATGTTTTCTACATATTTTACTGATTTGCAAATGTTAGCATGTAAAAAAAATAAAAATTAAGTCCATATTTGGTTCTTCAGTTTTTGCAACACGATAATAAGAAACAAAATAAAACAAAAAATAACCATAAAAACATTGACCTGACCATAAAGTACTTTTGCCTTGCCTAATCAAAATTTCTGAAAGCCATAGAAGTCTTAACCATGCTATACTTAATCTTTAGATTTGGACCTGTTCCAGAGCTTTGCTAAAGGACTTTATTGTTGTTCTAATTAAAATATCAAAACTAAACAAAAAGGGAGGAAAGGAGAGAAAAAAATTAAATAAAGAGTTTTCCAAAGAGATGTCTGAGGACATTTTTTTTAATTCGTTATCCCATAGCAACAAAAAAGTTCAAGAGTGAAGACGGCAAACCAGTACCTCTAACAGAACCAGTTCCTCTAACAGAAAGAAACTATGCAATACTAGTTAAACATAAGATATTTTGTCATCCACATTTTCTAGAAACAAATTTATGTTTTCCTTCCCTGAATTTATTTATTTCAGAGTACATTAGCAAGCCTTGAAGCTTGAAGCTAGTACTTTACTTTCCCCCCCTAAGCAGCAGCTACACACAGTAACATCATTCTGAGGTGCCCTCTTCAAAGACTATTTGGGTTGACATTTATCAGTTGTAAATATAACCAAAATTTAGAACATCAAAGTGCTGTATTTCATGAGGAAAAACTTGAAAGTTTTTAGAAGCCTCTGAAAAAGGATCCAATTTGAATATGAAGCTTTCACTGACTAAATATTGTCTTTGCTAAATTGTGTGCTCTGCAGTCACTGTTCAACAGCTGTGATGAGAATTCGCAGTGGCTAAACCATTATTTAAGGGAAATGTGAATCTCACTGTATGTCTTACATTAGAGTGAAAAGCATGAAACATCCATTTATAAAAAGTTGTTTTTACTGTAACAGAAATAAATCAAAACTCAAGTGTATATGTAGCAGCTGTGGGACATTTAATGCACTGTTCTATCCTGTTTAAACCTGCTTTGAAATAATGTGCAAGAGCAGCTTATTAGTGTTACTAGTGTAAGAGGGGTTTTGACTGAAAAATATTTGCTTTCAGACTGATGTCAGGCAAAACACTAGAATTACCATCTTGCTGTGTTGAACAAAGTAAACCATGCCACTTAGAAGGTTTAATTTTCTTTTTTCTTATTCCTTGAGGTTATTTCTAATAATGCTTAATGACAGAGAACTACACTTTTTTTTGCATGAGTACAACTGCAGAAGTTTGATGGTCTTAATCAACATGAGCTAAATTCAAGCACTCCTTGGAAGACTGTAACAGAATGGTATTTGTGGTCCATTCAGTTCAAGTCACTGCTGATTTAGAAGAGAGCTTGCTTGCTTGCTTTCTTGAATTCTTTAGCTAGCATTCATGAAAGCAAATATGAATAATAGAGGAGTGCCATTACTGCAGGTTTGGAAGAGAGCTGAAAGAAGCCAAAACCACTATGAAAGGATGCAATGCAGATCAGATTTCAGAGAGAATTATTTTTCCAGCCATGGATGGAGATTAACATTGAAAGCAAATGTTAAAAGCTTTGAACAATTGTGTGTCTTTACCTGGATTAGATTATACCATTGTAATAGGAAAATTAGTCAAACAAATTAATCCTGTGTACCTAACCATCAGTTAGAACAGAGTTAAAAGAACCAAGATGCATTTATTTTTTGAACTAAATATTTACATTTAATATATGCTTGGCAGTATTTTTAATATAGTTCTGCTAGAACTTTGTTAAGACTGGTTTGGAGAAATGATACTTGCCCATCATGTTGCACATTTTCATGAGTGAGAAATACATTATTAGTTTATTTCAGCCTGCTCATATGCCCTGAGCTTCAGGTAACAGAATTTTGAAAGAAGTCCAAACAGTCTGAGTCAGCTGTAATCAGCACCTATTAGGATGCTATAGAGTGACTTCAAGAAAGAACATAACCTAGGTAACTGCTTTTGTGCCTACCAGGTAGTTGCTGTGGACTTCCAGCCTCTCAGGGAATTCATCTCCTGTCAGGCAATGAAAGTCCAAAGCTAGGACATAGGCTGTTCCTGGCCTTAAAGATTCTCTGGCTAAAAAGGATACCAGGTGTCTTGGAGGCTGAGCCAAAAATTAACCATTTTGCACAATGAGCCACCCATATATAATCAAGCAAAAGCGATGACCATAAAAGTCAGCCTTATTGAGGACATAAAGTTTATCTTTACAGTCTATGCAATGCCATGCACAGTGGCCAAGATATTTTTGAATAACAGAAGCCAAATAACAAAGGCAGGAGAACTGCACAATTACCCTGTCATAACAGTCTCCCTCCTCTGCCTCCAAGAAAATAGTCCCAGGCAAGGACTGACTCCTCTACTCCCAAAAGAGAGACCCTGGCTGTTTATCTGCAGAGGCAGTGCTGGCTTTCCCTGCCTGCCCACATGATTTTCTGTGTAGTCCCGCAGCAGGGTTATCTCTGAGGGGGGATCTATCGGTGAGATACTCTCTTGGCAGAGGCAGGACCCCAGAGCACAGGTCCTTCATTTTCCAGATGTACAGTCCAGCCACTACCTGAAACAGACATCCCCTACCCTGCCAGCCCAATGTTTAAAAGTTGGCTACCATTGCATTTTTTGGTGAGGTGCTCCACCCACATGGCAGTAGCAAGAGATTCTTCTAAAACACCCGTGAACTGTCAGGTGCCACATAGCTTAGTTTCTGTATTTTGAGCAGGATTATGTATGAAATACTTAATCGAGTTGCTCAAGGGAAGACAGCAAAAGAAAAGGTGCATCACATTTAGTTTAAGCTAGGTTAGGCAGAAACTGGATAGGGATTCTTCACAGAATATGTTTCCATTGTCCACCAAGATTCAGTTCAAACTCTGCTTGGCAAGTGAGAACAAGAGGCACCTGAATTATGGGTTTGATTAAAGATTAAAACACCTGAAATGTAAGGTAATCCAGCAGGAACAAGGACTTTCCATGGGATCAGTGTATGCTGGCTGACAGACAGCTCGCAAGGAGCAAGAGAAGTAGTGATCTCCCAGGTCACAGTGATACTGTAAGATGAAGACTTCAGGGTATAAATTTGTAGCTGTAAATTAGACAAGAGAGTACACGGTTGATATGGTGAGATGACAATTTATCACTTTGGGTATGCAGAATAAGAGGAACTGTCTGCTGTCCTCTTTGGCTACTTGGGACTTACCAGAATTTCATTCCCCTTGTTGTCTTTTTATGTTCTATGCCATGTAAACTTAAGTAACACTACATACAATTTTCACATTGTAAGTCCCACTGACCAATAAATTTGACAAAATTGTTTCATTAGGAATATATTCACAGAGGTCACAGAGAACTTTCTCTGGTTTTAAATCACAGAATCATCCAGCATTTCAGCCACTGAGAAATCCAGCAGTAAAAAGCTGTGGTCAACAGTAACAAGAGAAAAAACTTTCCACGGAAGTATCAAAATAATATTTTCCTACATAATGTGCACTACTATAGGAAGCGTGTCAGAGTTTATGTACCTCACAGCAGAGGAAGAACAATTAAATTCTCATTCTAGATTCACACTAGGGCCTGTTCCAAATAACTCAGCTTTAATGGGACCTTACTGATTTGAGTTGAGAGGTCGAGGGCCATGTGTGCTCCTCGGCATGAAGTTTCTCTGTAAACCATACTGTCTTGTAAAACCGTAACCTATACTGAGCTATAAAAACTGGCACAGCTTTTCCACCCTGGACTAAGAGGCTCAAAAAGCTCAAGTGACCTTTTGATCCTCAGCAAGAGAGGACAGGCAGTAGAACTATTAGTGCAATGAATAACTATGCTCTTTTCGTAATGCCTGCAATAACAGTAAGGCTACCATCCTCTTCACAGGCAGGGGATCTGGCCTCTTGGAAAACTTCACAAGAAAATTTGATCTACTGTTTCCATTCAGCCCATTTACATCATAGTTTTTAATAAAATGACTAATGTTTTACAAGAAAGCAGACATGAGTTAGACATGCCACATGATTGAAGAGCTAGAAAAGCAGCTCTAATTTAATTTAAGACAAGTAGTTTGGTATCTCAAAAGCTATAATCACCTTAGTCACTTAAATATGAAAAACATTAGGCATTTGGGGGTAATTTAAAGGAACTACTATCTCAGGATTTCTAACAATGCAAAAAAAAAAAAAAAAAAGGAAATGCCAGACAGTATAATCCACTGCTGTTCACTAATGATCTCATGTGAAAGAGATATATTTATATGTAATAAATTCTTGCTCTCATAGGTGAGGTCTGAGGTTATATCTGATCAGGGAACTTGAGAATGTTTCTCTGCTTTACATTTGACTCTCTGCCTCAGCCAATTCCCTATCAATCAGGGCAAAACCCAAACACACAGCATCAATCCCCACTTCCCACAGAAAATAAAACCAAACACACAGGACAGGCAAGATGCAAGAGCTGCATGGACCAGAACCTCAGGGCATACATGGTATGCCCCAGCAGAAAAGTCAAGACACAGCTTTGCATTATTAGTAGGAAACCGATTGAGGAAAATTCATTTGGTTTGTAATTTCTGAAGTGGCCATCAAAAGTGAGTTTCCCCAATATCTGCTTCTCACAAAAACCAGCCTCTCAGAATGGGGCTTCGTAGTAAGAAATCTCAGTCAAGCAAATATTTGGTCATCAACATTTGAAAAATTCTTCAATATCAACTTTAGAGTCAATGAAAAAGAAAGATGGAAAAACGTGGAACACTGGCATCGTGGTAGGTACATCCCTAAATTCAGTGAGCTAAGCTAATTTAATTTTACCCCTTCTTTTATGTATCAAGTGAAGGAATCTCTTAATCGGTGAAATATAATCCTAAAGAAAAACAGAAACTTCAATAATAACCCATTGTAGCATATAAGAAAACTTCGCAAACCACAGTTCTGAGTCCCCAGGATTTCCGAATTCAAAACCACGTGGGTTTCAACTTTCAAATAATAATATTATTTCATTATGCTGAAGTATTTAGGATGTTGCTGCACTTCTCTTTCAATCTTGGAGACACATGGAAGAAAAAGTGAAAAACTACCAAAGATATAGGAGTGGAAAGTATTATAGCTCTGCACAACAAATAATATCATCATTTAAAACTAGGTCTTTTCTGTGCATGTTGAATGAGATGATGCTAGAAAATTTTGAAATTAAAGCTTCTGTTGGCAGCTTTGTTTCATTTTTACTCCTTACTTCTAGGTCTGTCCTGTGTCATTATAACCTTATTACATCTGAAGTGATAGGTTTACTAACAACTTCACTTCAACACATTAAGGAGAAAGAGGCTCTTTTTTTTTTTTTTATTTGTCTGGTCTTTGAAAGAATTTATAATTCCTTCTTTATCTATATGTGTTATTTATAAATATGCATTATGCAGTACCTAATTTGTTGATGGACCAGAAAAATTTTCGTGGATCACATTTACAGCTGCTCAAATAAAATGACTTTGTCTGAGACACTACTAACATCCTCACTGAAAACGTTATTTTTGCTGAGCAAGAGGTCAGAAACCTCAAAGACATCTGCTCAAAATACCAATGTGTGTATTCCCTGTATTAGAATAAAACTAACAGAAATCTAGGAGTAGTTTCCTTAGAAATATAAGGCAGAATTACCGAGTTTTAGTCAAATCAATATTGTTGCCAGTACAAATATTCTGGATACACTGACTTAGCAATTTGTTTTGCTGCAAAGTTCTGTTGGAAGATGTCTAGCTACAGGCCACCCCATCTGTTTTCAGGACTAAGTGCAGGAATATCAGGTTTTCCCCTCCTAAATTAAACTACGTAGAGGAAGGGTCTTTCCATTCAGAAGAAAATTCAGCATATACTACTGAAAGAAGACTTCCTTTGAAATTTTGTCTCCTTTTTGTTTAATTTGGTATGGCCAGTATGAAATTTGAATAACGATGTGAAAGGCTTCCAGGAAAATCTGTGATGCTTCATCAGGTGATACTTTTTGGCCCGTAAATTACAGTTTTAAACCTGTTATTTCTGTTCATTTATTTTCTCCCCTTTTGTTACCATACTGTTGTCAAAAGCCCTGGGGAACATATCCATCTCCTAAAACCCTTAAGGAATCTTAACTATTTGCTGAGTACATCCAGCATACAGAGTTAGCAATTGTCTTGTGTCATGCACAGTTACCTCTCTTCACAAACAAACACAACAATGTGCTTTATGTCTACATACACCTACACCTGGCTATAAAGGTGTTTGACAACATCAACAAAGTGCCCAAGACATAATGAGACATATTTCCAATAAGACTTATAACTCAGTGACCCGCTGTAACTGGTACTCATGGCCTTGTGCTCTTTTTTCCATTAAGCAGCTCTCCTATGGAGCACTGCCACAACATCAGCTAAATCACTTCAATCCTGATGTTTTCATTAATTTCTGACCTGGGACTTTCGGTGAATTTTAGTGTGGACTCATAGAGCTCTCCTGTTTCAGTCCAAGTGCAGGTTCAGCTGAGTGACTAAGCATGTTGTTTTGATGGTTATCCTGAAAGAATCAGTACCTAAAGGATCTGTTTGCACAGTGCAGTGGGTTATGGTGCATGATCCCCTCTTCCAGCATCAACTGAGCTTCTTCCAAATTGGAAACAATATACTCAGTAGTGAATTTGACTGCTTTGCTCCTGAAACAGTCTGGCCCCTTTCCAAGGCATCCTACAGTGCTGAGAAGACCTACTACTGTGCTGTGAGTTGTGGGGACTCGTGGCTTTTCCTACAGACATTGGAAAGAACCCATTACTTCTCATACAGAATGTGTCCTGGCTCTGTCTGTCTGTGTGTATGAGTATGGGGGATGTCATTAGTTCATTTGGTTCTAAATGGCTGACCCCATTGATCCTGTAAGCAGTTTTCAAGCAGTGCAGCTATTCTTCATTCTGGCTTTCTATTTAAATAAGAAAAGTTAGCCAACAAGAGCCCATGCTTCCCAGGTGTCATCTGGTGGCATAATTGTGCAACTTCAGAGTAGTTTCCATAAGTATTTAACTAATTTGGTTTTACTTTGTGCCAGCTTGTTAGATAGGACTACATGAACTTGCACATTACCTTCTATTCCTATACTAATAAGAAAGAGTAGCCATTCTTTTCACTATTTTGGGGGGATAAGGAGACATTTATTTTTTAAAAGTGGACCAATTATGTAGTAGTTGGCCTTTCACACTAATTATTGTGAAGTAAAGAAAGAGTTCACCTTTCTTCCAGAATTGTCCTCAGTTGCTTCCCTCAGAGTTTTAGGACTCCATGTTACCAAAACATGTATTTCTTAGTTTCTCTTTTCTTTGTGAAATGTTGAAAACTCTTGGCTTTATACACTTACTCTTCTGTCTTTGCTTTAGCTAGGGACAAGAAAGGGAAGCAACATGAACTGGACTGGAGCTGTTTAGTGGTGCTATCACTGTTTCTGCAATAGTTTTGGCTTCTGCACTTGAACTTAAAGTGTCTAGAAACTTGCACAATGTTTGCCAGAGCCCAGATTATAAACAGGCAGATAATATTGCTTTTCAAGAGAAAAATCTTTGCCTGCCAGCTTGAAAAATGATAGAACTTGTTAGAATCTTAGCTTGTTTTCCCAAATGCTGTGCATCATCTTAACGTGTGCTGTCTCAGCACATTCAGCTACCTGCTCTGGTTTAGTGTGGAGCCTGGGACTAACAGCTCACATGCCCTGCCTCTTCCACTCCACCGAGATATTCTGTGGACCCAACTCAGAGTCCTGCTCATGAGCTGTATACAGAGACTTATTTTGCTTGGCAGATACTAAAAATTACCTCTTACTACAGTCCCAGTACGCTTTCTGCTCTGAGCTGACATATTCATAAGATGCGTTTCTGCAGACACCCTCCCGGTGTCTACACTATCTCCTTGGTTTGGGTGATGGAAATGTACATGCTGAACTACTCACAGATGAAACAAAACTGGCAGTGCCCTCAGTATGCTAATGGATCTTCAGTCCAAAGGCCAGACTACAACTAGATCAAAGCAAAACTTCTAAACAGTGCAGTAAAGGCATCACACTGGAGCACAGGCATCACAGTGCAGCATCGGCAGAGCAGATCCTGTTTAACCACCTTTCTGGCTATCTTAGTCTTCTGTTACTAATCAGGATTGCAGGCTCACCTGGTTTGTTACCAAAGATTCAATTTAGCATTTGCAGATGCAGTAGGCTCGCTCCTCATTTTAAATTATTTACAATCTGTTCTCAGGGTCTTTGATCCTTACTTAAAAGCATATAATTTGTTCTTAGGGGTTTTGTGCCATTTCACATTTAATGATATCGTTTGCTTTGCCTGAACTGTCTGAAACATCACAACATGTAAACTACTTCAGCAGTAATTAAAAAAACATAAGGTTCCCTTCTACTGGTTTCTCTTGGTTTAAGTAGTGTTTCTGCCTCATCAGGTGTCAACAGCCTCCAGTTTCCCTCCAAGTTTCAGCTGAACCAGACTCAGGAGTGACCTCATTTCCACAGTTGACACCAGATGACACTTGGCAATTACTTAAAGACCATGAGACAGATACCCTCCACCTTCTTAGGGTTCCAGAAGGACCTGAAGGGTCTGTATGCCTCCAGGGGCTCCATGAAATCCAGCATCCTTTTGACCAGATGGTCCTACAGGTGGGGCAGCAAATCAGTGATTATAGGTTTGAGAAAGTGATGAAAAGGGAAAGCTGCCACCTTCCTTCTTTGATGATGAACTATTAAAATTGGCTTGCAATTCTCCAGGAAACAAACCAAATAAAATTGCTACATATTGGAAGCCCTAGAAGGTGTTTCCAATCATTACTCACTCCAAACAAAGGGTTTCAGCCTTAAACTTCCCCAAAGTGTATCAAGCTGGTGACAATGCCTCAGATGAGAGGGTGAGAATGCCTGCCAGAGGATGCACAGGTCACACACCTCACACGGGTGCAACAAGACACCAGAGGCACAGACATGTTGCTGCCCTGACAACACACTGAGAGAAACGAGTCTCCGGAAAAGGCTGACAACAAGCACTGCGTGCCGACCTCCATCCATGGGGGTAGCACTATGCACAAAGCCAAACTGTGGATAGCTCATTGCACTCATCTGCAGCTTCAGCTTTTTCAGTCTGGATCTCAATTGGGCTAGTGTTCAAAGGCAGAAAAATGACAGCCTAAAAATAGCTGTCAAAAGCAGAAGCTGGAAGCCACTATAGTGTCTGGGGTTATTCAGACTTGTGGATGTGTTAGGAGAGTCTAGGGAATTATAGAGCTAACTCTCTTAAGGCATTCCTCCTGAGACAAACAGTAAAACCCTTGTGATAGGAAATTAAAACATCAAATTGAACCTAATCATCTCAGCAGTTTGAGAAAAGAGCTTAATACCTTGACTTTCATTTTATAATTTGCTCTTGATTAAAAGGAAGATGAATTACACATCTGTGTGATTAGAATTAATTCAGACAGTATAGGAAAGGAAGAAAAATTAGGTTTTTGAATTTTTTTAATCTAAATTTATTCTTTCCTTATTTACAGTGACAAATGGATTACATTACAAAAGCAAGGGCTGACATGCTTAGCTGTAGTACCATAGCGACATATTTTCCTCAGTTCACAAACCAACTTTTCTACAGCAACCTGATTTATAGAAGATACTGAAGCACCCCAGTTAAAATGGCTGGCTGAAGTGCACCCCCCTAACAAGCTCTCTACTACACACCAGAAGAACTGAGAAATCATAGATCCTTGCCTTCTCATGTTAAAGAGGAAGTTCAAAGCAAACCATAGGTTGCCAGCAGCTCTCCTTTTAGGGTTTTACCCAGACCCATCCAAAGCCCTGTGTTTGACTTCCTTTTGCCTTACTAACCTAACAGACTTGCATAGTCTGTGCACAAGCTCAAACTAGCCAGCGTTGTGCTGACAACTCATCCTGTGGCCAAACACAGCATTAGCTCTTCATTCTGCAGTGCTCCAAGTCCCTCCCTGCATAGCTATGAATGCAGCTCTCCAGGAGCACAAGCCATGAGTCCCACTGCTGCTCTTTCCATTTGAGATGGGATTTAGTGTAACTCCACCTTGTCTATTCTCCTAAAACAGTTTCTGTGTTTAGGCTTTCTTAATCCAACAAGCATCAGCAAACCTTGCAGTGAAATGCCAGGATAATATGGATGTGTCTACTTCACTTCTGAGAATTTTAGGAGCCACTGTTGAAACTCTTTAAAAGGTCTGACTTGTCATATTGCTGTTAAATTCGGACTGACCACCATTAATCCACAGAAAATTGGGACAAATCTCTTGCAATAAGAAAATAGGTGTGGAGGAAATAGCAGCTTTGCAAAATTGAAAGCTGTGTTTAATTTTCTAACAGGGAGAGTTTATGACCCTGATTTCTATAATTAATGCCTATACACACATTTCCCTATCCTGAGTTCTGTCCAATATAAACATTGGTTTTCCAGCAAGGGAGAAACCTGTGATATGCACCACAGCAAGAAGGCCAAGCACAAGGGAGGACTGCACACTACCCAGATGGTGCAGACTGCACAAGACAACCTTGCTGTCTTCCCATAAGAAATATGGGTCCTTGTAGTAAGTAGGTCTTAATCTAGGACAAGAATGAGGAAATAATGGAATATTCACCAGATAAGGCCTGAAAATTCATTTTGTATAGCCTCTGACATCTTTAATTGTTGACATGTACTCTGCCTATGAAAAGAATATAGAATTTTCAGCCAAAGAAACAGATAGATAAATAAATTGTTCATTTGATTTACATTTGTCCCTTTCTGCCCAACAGGATGTCTTTCATTCATTCCTTTGTTGCTACTGTCATTCCTTCACCTTACTAGTGTGCTTTCACTACTCCTTTCCATTACATTTCTCCTCTTGGTATTTTCATTTTAAGCTGAATGCAAAACCGAAAACATTTATTCTCAATTTATTAAAAACATTAAAAATGTTTATGCAAAGTAAATTCTCCTCATGTTAAATCAACTTACTATTTATAACAAAAAACACCAAACATAGCAGCCTGTCTTTAAAAAGTTCTGAAACCAGTGGAGTTTTCTTACAACATTCATTTGTCATTGACATTATCCCTGTTACAAAAAGCAAAGTAACTATAAATAAACTAGTCGATATCTTAAAAGGGAACACTATTAGAGCTAGCTGTGGAGTGCTTGGGTTTTCACTCCTGAGGCTATACAGCAATAAGCCCCTTGTTAAAGTTCTGTTTTCTGAGATCTCAGTGAAGTGCATGAAACTCCAAAGTTATAATCCATGGCTTGCATTTGTAATACTTTATGCACTTGTTTGTGTGTAACCAGAAAATGCCCCTTTCATGTATTGCAGTCTGGCTTTCAGAGAGAAGTTCATCAAATACTCTCCTACAGAGATGTATATTTATATCAGTCAATGAGCAACCAGGTCTATATGCAAGGGACCAGATAATAAATCTAAATGTCTGAGATCTGCCAATAGCTTGTTACTTTACGACTTTGAGCAAGATATTTCATTCTGCTTCATGTAGAGTCATCTGTGACTGCCTGCCACCAGAACTTAATTAATACCATATTAAATAATGTTTAGTATAACAAAGATTTCAAATGCTGAGATCAGGGGCAAACTGAAAATACATGTTTGTTTTACATCTATGGAAAAAAAAAAGAAATTGTATTGTATGCAGAACAACACCCCATTGCTTTGCATGTCAAAAGACTATCTCTTTAGCAGTATGATTTATTTAGAAAGGAAGCAAGTGCTCTGGATAAGTAACCTACTCTTCATAAATATTAGCAGTATTAACTATCAGACAAGATAAATCCATGGTGCTGTAAGTGAACCTTACTTTAAGGTCAAAGCCATCCCTCTGATTATTGCTTGCAAAAGGTGCAAGACAGAGGAGTTGTACACATTTATTTTTTTCTACCCTATTTCTCTGCTGTTTTAAATTATTTGACCACTAGGCTCAAAGTATGCACTTTTAGATGAGCTTACTTTGCAAGTGGCTTTTCCCAGCCTTTCTAATAGGAGGAATTCTCTCCTTGAAGCACATACAAATCATTCAAGTCTAAAGAAAAACTTTGGCTAAGTGATGTCAGTTTTATGATGCTGTTTATTATCAGCTATATTAGCCCAGTCTGAGGCAAGGATTACTCAGCACTTACAGGTAATCCATTCAGATCACTGCTATACTGAATAAGGACAACAGAAGGTTATACCAATTTAATAATTTTACTTCCAGTATGCATTTCACAGAAGAAAACTGCAGAGAGTAACATATGACTTCAATAAAAATTAGGTTTCCTTAAACTGTCATGTTGAAAGCCAGGAGGTGAAAGGTAGGAAAGCCAAATTATCAAGTTCATTCCAAATTGCATGGCAATTGGGAACACCAAGCATCTCCTGAGTTTCTCCAAGCTCTGTAGAGGTCACTTCACACATCAGCCCTCAGCAAATCAGAGCGGTGAAATTGAAACTGAGTATTAATGAAAATTCAGAAATAATATCATACACAGATCTCCTCAGCCACGTCAAGCACATTTCTAGAAGTCTCTTACTAAAACATGATAGAAATAATATCGTAATTGCTGAAGTTACAATCTGAATTGTCACATAATTTAGGAAGTAATGGACCCAATATATTAGTACACAAATATGCTGAGCACCTTTTCCTAGAGTTCAGGCACATATTTTTCAGAACAGGCCAGGCACCACCTCTAGGATTCCCCAGGTAGTGTCACTGAGCATATCATGGGATGTGTGTTGTGAACATCCGTCTAGTTCATGACCTCAGCCACAGAAGGGTTAAAACCCAAGTGAACTAGTTTTACAAACATTCCCACAAAAGCTGAAATATGAATCACCAGAAAACTGAACTTGTAAGTTACAAAGAAACAGAAATTCGGCATATGCAGAATACAACATGCTGACAAAGATAAACTTTCAAGTAGGACTGGTGAGGCAGACATGAACTACTGGTAAAACACCTATCCTCATAAAAGGAATACACCACTTAACAAGTTATCCCTACCTCTACAATATCTCTTGCAACAAATAAAAGTCTATTTTCCGTAATAACTAGGATGAATACGTTACTCACAGAGTCACTGACATACTCTCCTAGCCCTAACTCTGTTGTGCAAGCAGACATCTTGCACTGAATAGTTTAGGGGGGCTTATTTGGATAAGAGGGGTGGGAAGGGATAAAGAAAACTAATAACTCCAGCAGTGCCCCTCAATCATCTCCTAAAAAGGGTCAAAGTGCAACTGCCCTGAAAAATCCAGGCCATGTCTTGCCTGAATTCCTCACATTTGCAGAATTCCAGACATGATTAGGAGACCATTAATGACAGGGAAGAGCACTAACTGTGTGCAATACAAACAGCAATTCTTAAAACCATTGCCAAGTTTATGTCCCATGGAAGCAGACTTTCTTAAGTGAAACAGTTCTGATAAGCAAAGCCACATCAGCTCAGGAAAGCAAAGCAAGGCAAAGGAGTTCTTTGGTGAGTTATCTCCCTTGGGCTGCCAGGTGATGCGGGAGATCCCACAAGGCTGAAGTCACTGAGCTAAGAGAAGGCCCTCAGAATGGGAATGACACACCTTTATTGTCATCAGTCGCCAGCCTGAGAGGAAGCCACCCTACCAGCTAAGGAGTTATCTGTTCCTTCTCCTAAGCTTTTCTCCTCTTCTCTCACTCCTTCACTAAAGTGCATTATCAAAGAAAAGACAAACAAAACCCAATTTAGACTGGAAAAATCTTTTGGGTTTTTTTCTTTTTTTCCCCAAAAAAGAGAACTAGCAGAATTTCAAACATCTTACAACTGGTGATGAGAACATGAAGAGAACATTTC
This sequence comes from Scytalopus superciliaris, assembly GCA_013400415.1. Taxonomy (NCBI): domain Eukaryota; kingdom Metazoa; phylum Chordata; class Aves; order Passeriformes; family Rhinocryptidae; genus Scytalopus; species Scytalopus superciliaris. The sequence goes on from VXBX01006645.1 coordinate 25,357, forward strand.
ACAGTATGTGGTGAACATAAATTTTTAATTTAAAGCATGTAGCAGTTTCATGAAAAAAAATTCTCTCTGGCATAGGCTAAAATGGTTACAGAATCCTGCAAAACCAGTACCAGCCATATATGTACTGCTGTGACAGGAGGCAAGCTGTCACCAGCTGGAAGGTACTGACTGGATTCATACCCTTAAATTAATGTATATGGGGATAATTCATTGACCACATTCAACTTTTATATGTTATGCCAAAGAACTGATTTTCTTAATTGACTTAACTATCAGCAGACACACAGTAACATATTAAGATGTTATTTACTTCACAGTTTGCATCTCTAAGAGGCTACTGAAAGTATTGTGAAAGGTACAAAAGAGTCTGTGGTATAGAAAATATCTCCAAGAGGCAGACATAAGAACTGAGCTTAGCCAGGAGAAGACTGACAGGTGACACAACTACACACAGTTATGTCATGGAGAAAAATAGCAGGCTCATTAATTGAAGAGCATAATCCTCAGTGGTCAGAAGCTGATGCCAGATAAAGTTAAATTGAAAGTAATTGTTTGTTTGGACTTCGTCAATCATCGACAAAATGCTATCAAAGCAAACCTTCCTTAATTTCAGATCAAAACCGGATGCCTTTTTGGAAGGCATGTTTAACTTAAACAGGAAGCAATGTGTTCAACATGGATAATGGGATGAAGTGTAGCAGCTTGTGAAATACAGAGAGCAGACCACATTATCGCTTTCCAGCTTTAGGCTTTGCAAATCCCTGAGTTTTTTGCTGGACTTAGTCATACTCTGCCATCAACTGTTTTTATGCATTTCACAAGGCCATCTGGACCTCCACTTACACACTGGTCTGCACTATACAGTCTTTGCATGAACCATTCCTCGTCCTATGTCAGACGCAACTTGTTAGTTCACTAAAAATCCATTTGAACAAGTTTAGCAAAGAATAAAGACAAATAAATCAGCTGTGAGCCCTGTGGCTCAGAACCTAATTTTCAAAATATGTGTAAGTTGGTTACATGAAAATCAATTTCCTCTGGAATGTGTTTCTCCTCAGCAAGGGCTATTTTAATGCCAATGTGCTCTCTCACATCATTGGGTTTGGCTGTGATACTATTAAATGGAAGTGGCAAAATTTTTTTCCCTTCCATAGTGGATAAAACCCTTACTTTTCTGAAGTGACTGAGTAGGCTTTAAAGTCTGAGAGGGTTTAATAGCATTAATATGTGTATTTTGGAAGAAAAAAGGCCTGACATTTTCAATGTAAAAACCAAGGAATATTAGATTACAGTGATTGAGAAAAGCATTTGGGAGAAGACTCAGCCAGAGACTGGAAAACACAATTGCACTAAAATCATAAGGGTAATTCTGAGAAGGAATGAAGCAACTAAACGAAATAACCAAACCAACCATCGAGTTGCAAGTAATGGGGCAGAGGGAAATCTACCATCACCCCTGCCCTAGGCTTCCTGCTGGCTCCCTGCCTGCTGAATTGTGTGGCGTTTGTAACACAGTGCAAAATGTCCCTTCCCCCGGGGTGGGCAGAGGGGGCACGTGGGGAAATGCAGCAGCAAAGCCCCCAGCAAGGCTGAGCCTCCGGGGAGCAGACACGGCTGCTCCCATGCACTGGCCCCGGGCAACTCATGCTAACACTGTGTTTCCTGATAGGGCTGAGGGTTGCACATGGTGACCCTTAAGAATATGGGACATATTCTTAACCAAATGTTTAAAGTGCCACTCTTCAGTCCTGGGCACAATAGGACATAGTGGAAAAATGCAAAAAATAGATATCTATAAAATAACAGAGAAAGAAGAGGGAAATGGGAGGGAAAGGAATATTTGATGAGAAATCTTTCCTGTTCTTACTGAGCCCACAAATCCTCAAGACCACCCTGGATATAAGTGAAAACATGCCAAAAAGAAAAGAGGAAATGCTTTTCACAGAGCAGCTACATTTCATCTCTCAGCTTTAGAAGTGCCAGGCTCCCATTTTCAGAACTTATATAAGAACTCCTTTTACCTTCAATTTCCATTAGTTATGAATCATTTTCTATTATCAATCTGTTTTTAAAAATTGTGACAAGACTCAACTCTCAGAAAGCAGCATCAGTCATACCCATTCCCAGAGGCAAACTTGTTTCATCCCATTCTGAATCCTGGTTAGTAAACAAATCCATAAATCCATTTTGACAATGTCATCAGATTAAGGACTGACTTTTTGGGGGTGGGGGGGGTGGGACATGACAGGGCAAGAAACAACTTCAGAAGAATGACA
>VXBX01006661.1:6542-26118 GCA_013400415.1 Scytalopus superciliaris
CTGAAATATGTTAGAGAATTTTATTCAGAGTTATCTTCACTGTTAGACACAAACCAAAACAACACTTTTATTTGAATGTAGCATGCATAAGCCCTACTTACATGTATCTTGCACACAGAAGTTGTGTCTTGCCTAGGAGTCAGTGTTATATATATTTTGTTAAATTATCCAATATTGTTGTATCTGCTTGAAATAAATGTTTTGATCTTGTCTGGGAAAGCCTAAAACAGTCATGATCATAGTAGTTACTATAGCAGATATGATAATTTATATCTTTCCTATCTATAAAAAGTTAATTATTTTTCTCTATCAGTGATCTGATTATTTATGATCTGCTGTGTGTAGAAGGCAATACTGAATTTTATATTTAGGAAAGAATTTTTTGTTTTCAGAAAAGAAGGCATGAAAGTTTGCACTTGCTTTGGTTTCTCTTTGCTGATCAAGAGATGACATTTACAAATGCCATTAAATACATTTATCTACCATTATGTAATATATTTCCAAACATGTATATACTCTTAACAGTTATATGTTCAGACATTAAAAAACACAGAACCTTATATATCAAGGATAAAAATAAGGATGCAGATGCAAAGCACTGTGTGGGTTAAATAAATATACAGCTCCTCTTCTGAGGAGGGAAGAAAGCTGTCCCTAACATTAGACAGAAAAGGAAGTTTCAATATGTGCACTTTCTAAATAAAAGGGGAAAAGTACTCTAATAGTAAATGATTAAGTTAGTGACAGTCTGAATAGTGGCTAATATCCCTTTAGGCTATATGGTACTGACAAAGCCCAATCTAACTATCATCACTGCCATCAAGGAGAAGTTTTCTCTACGTATGCATTTATAGACATACCTTTGTTTTCTGATACAACAGCAACATCTTACAAGAACAATGGGACAGATTTTTAAGGCATTTAGACAGTCATTGCCTGCCTTCTATTGAATGTTATGACTACAAATCTTTTATAAAACTATGTTATACAGTGCACTAATAATCCTGTAAAATACAATATTAATTTTTAGTGAAGATTTTTTAAGAGTCACTGAATAATGCTTGCCTTACTAATCCAGGAAAGGTGTCAACTAAAAATATGAGAGGAGTTGAAAAGGAAGAAAATGAGCCCTAGTTCATCTGTGGGCTCACTTGTCAGCTAGTTTGTATATCTCCCAGATCACACTGAAATTTGTTGATATGCTTTAGCTTAAAGAGTATCTACTCATCAGAAGAATATACTTGGAAGCTTGAAATTGATCTTTTCTGTTCTTTGCTCCTAGCGTCAGCTGCAAGGTTGGTTCATAATGGAAGCAGGATAAACACAAAAATCAAGAGAGTACTGCTAAAGCCAACACCATAAACGGTCAGAGCCTATTCTTTATAAATGTTGCTTAAAGTTCACTAAGAACTGCTCTGGATTTTCATGAACATGGTTGACAAACGTGTCTCTTTAATAATATTCCACTCTTAACACCATGTTGTGAGGATCTTAGCCGAAAGGTGTTATTGCCTGTCTTTAACAAGGGGTAAAACATTTATTAGCTTCACTGATGAAAGAACCACACAGGGGAAAAAAAAAAACAAAAACAACAAAAACAAACAAACAAAAAACCCCAAACAAACAAACAAAAACAAAAAAACCAACCAAAGGAAAAAAAAAAGATAGAATTTTGTTGCATAAAAATGAACTTGTTACTTGATATTAGTACACTCTCACAGGATTCTTCCCCTTCACTCTACCATACCATCAAGGTAAAAAAATTAAAATCAAGGTCTAGAAGCAGAAAGAATATTTCACCCTGCAGGAAGAACAGTAAAGACAGATCCCTCCTGCTGTGCCTGTACTTTAGGTTACCGTGTTGTTGTTGTTTTTGTTTTCATATCCAGACAGTACAAAATACTATCAGTGCAGCTCAAAAGAAAGTAAAGTCAAGCTGTTCACAACATAAAACAACGTAAGAATTTCACCATGTTAATGTAATTGAAATATGTCCATTATTCTTTATTCTGAAGTCACACTGAAGGCTCTAATTATATAAAATAAAACTCACAATAAGATTAGTATAAAAAAATTGGTTTAAAATGCAGAGTTGAGGCATTTTCTGCTTCTCACACCACTCCACCAGTGAGTGAGCTGAGGGTGTGCAAGAAGTTGTGAGGGGACGCAGCTGGGACAGCTCACCCAACTGACCAAAGGAATATTCCATACCACACAACATCATGCTCAGTAATAGCAGCTGCAGGAAGAAGGAGAAAAGGGGGCACATTTGGAGTGATGACGTTTGTCTTTCCAAGTCACCATGACATGTGATGGAACTCAACTTTCCTGGGGATGGCTGAACACCTGCCAGCCCATGGGAAGCAGCGAATCAATTCTTTGTTTTGCTTTGCTCGTGTCTGTGGCTTTTGCTTTACCTGTTAAACTTTCTTTACCTTAACTCATGAGTTTTCTCACTTATACTCTTCTAGTTCACTCCCACCAGAGGAAAATGAACAAGCAGCTGCATGGTGCTTAGTTACCAGATGGGGTTAAAACATGCCAACAACTCTATTAAAATATATATAAAATTACATGGTCTATACATATCACAGAGTATATGATTAAATAATATAAAAATTTAATACAGAATTCATCTTGTTAATGAACTATTCATTTCATTTTGGATAATGAATGGACTGACAATTTATGAGTGACTGCTTATAAAGCAGCACATAAATGTAAATACCTTTTTAGTGTTTTGTATTACAGCAAAATTAGAAATAGTGTTCTTTTATTTGTGAAACAAGTTTATTAGAAAAAGTAATCAAATACTTTTCCATTTCTAGGACCATTAGTTAAATAACCAAGTGTGTAAGCAGAAGTTCTACATTGAAAGTTTCTTGCCTGTTTGTTAACACCAACTTACTAAAAGTAAGTATTTGCCTTAAACAAGGAAATAAAGGGATATATTTATTCTGTATATTTCTGTCCTTGTATCTCTGAATAAATTTTATGATATTTCTGTATTTAATGCAAGCTAATAAAGTGAAGATAAACAGAGGTTGTAGACTGAGATGTCCATTGGTGTCATAGTATGCAAATTTCACACAAAAATAATGGTGTATTTCTTATGTATGGCTGTCACAGGGGAAAAAAAATAAAAAACAAACTTCAGAATTGGGGAATTTTGCCTATCTTAATCTGTTGACATCCAACACAAACAGCTGGTCACTTTTTAAGATATTGAGGGGAAAGAAAAGAACACACAACAAAAAAATCAGAGAGTGCATTTTTCACACAGACACACACAGACACTTTTGCATGTACATAAACATTTGGTTCTCTTTCCTGTTTCAACTTTACTTACTTTCACCCTGGCTTATGCTCAGTCTGTCCAGTTCCTCCAGCCAGGTGTTACAGGGCATAGGAGGCTGCACAGTGGTATGTATCTCTGCCTTTAATGATTTCTGCTGCTCCATTTCATTGTGCTTCTGCCTGGCCTGGGTCACCCATGGCCACAGTCCCTCAGGGTTGTGAACGCATGGACTGTGAACCCTCAAGGTTGCCCTTCACTGACACATCTGTCTCCCACAGAGTCTGGTGCCTTTGGAAATTTCAAGGAGTGCTTTCCTAGAGCATGTCTCTCCAGCCTCTAATAGCTGGTAGTGTCTTAAATGTGTTTGAGCACGGGTCCTTGTTGCTTTTCTGATTAGATCAAGTTTGGTGTAGTACAGATAAATTCTGATGCACAATGAGTGTTTTTCACTGTTGTTTTCCTTTGTCTTAGGGCAGCCTGGACCCTATTTCAACATACACACTGCAGCTCATGGTCTTTCTCATACATATCACCACTGTAGCTTACTCCTGCTTACACACAGACCTGCTACAGACTCCACTCTTTGGCCCAGTGAAATATAGATTTAAGACTAAACAATGAAGGTTAAAGACGTAACTGAAATCTATGTGCAGTCCTGAGGGGAAGGGGGGGTTGGAAAGAAAGGGACACACTCTGAGGAGTGGGGTTTGAAGGTGCAAACCAAAGAGCAGAGAGAGAGAGAAATTTATTCAACACAACTTAAATAGGGTTGGGGGGCTGGGTTCTGGTCCCAGGAGCACCCTGGGAAGGTTTTGGGGAAGGGTCTGGGCTGGCCTCAACCATACAAGGCAAGACCCTTCAAAACTGGGAACACAAAGGCAAGTATATGCCATATAATGAAATGCTACCCTGCTGCAGGCAGGGACCAATCAGGGGTGGGTTACAGGCCATGAGTGATGGAAAATTCCAGCAGGGACACACAGTGAAACAAAGGGAAAACATATAGAATGATAAAATCCTCAAACTTGGTACAGACCTCAAACTGCAAACAGTCCTTAAAGATAGCAAGGGTCCATACAAACACAGCAAGCAGTTCTCAGAGCTCAGGCAGTCACAGACCTGTGCTGATTAAGCTGTCCTTCCATAGCCAGTCTCCTCTCCTCTGCTCCAACATAGGATGCATAGGCATTTCAACTGTGAACATACAGCTTGTTATTCATGACATGAAATTGTTATTCATGACACTAATTCTGTTTTCTTTTGAAAAAACAGTTTCAACTCTGTATTTCCACCTGTGCTATTACTTCAGTTATTTTTGTCTCATTTGTAAAAATAGTTTTATGCTGAAGTATTCACCAAAGAGAACTTTGTATTTATTTTTTCTTCTTCTTATACTTTTGTCTCAGTGTTTTATACTAAATAAATGAAATGCAAAACTGAACAAACAACAAACAAAAAATGAGATACAATATATAACAGGGTTTTTTTTTGGTTTTTTTTTTTAAGTTTGCTTCCATGGTTTTGGACAATTTCTGTTTATGGGATATTCCTCTGTAACCAGACAATAACTAACAGTTTTTAATCAAGCCTCATAAGTTATAGTCTTGACACTGAATTCTGAAGTGCACTTTGTATTATTTCTGGATTCATTCCTGAGGTTAACGTTTGCAGTGGTTTTATTTGTTTTGTTTGCTTTCATTAGCTTTAGCTAATTACTTTCCTTTGAAGTTAATTTAACCTTGGTCAGAACTCAATCATTTAGCAATTGGTTTTTTTTGTTTGTTTTTTTGTTTGTTTTGTTTTTTTGTTTTTGTGCGATTAACTGCTCTTATTTCTATGGAAAGGTACACATTTGTGGGTAAAATAACAAATAAGAGAAAATATCTTTTATTTAAGGTAATATAAAATAAAAACTAAAGATGACGCAAAAGCAAACAAAACAAAAAAACCTCCATGAGAACTTCAGACCTGTTGTGTATATTCATGCTAATACTGTCACAAGCAGTCATTTGTTTTAGCCAATGAAAAAAGTTACGTAGACAGATCAGAAACTCTGTAAAATGCTACCTTTTACCCATGCAGGAATTTCAAGTTTATTTTATATATTTGCCTGAGCTTATGTAAGCAAATTATAAAATCAGTTTGGGATTGAATGGTCTAGACTGAATATCGCTAGTCAACCAGGAAGTTACCATAACAGTTTTGTAGCCATGTCTGTTAATACACGTAAGAAAGTGTTAATGAGTTTCAAATTTCTGCTGTTTCTTTTCTTAGAAATGTGTGCATTATACATTCAATATCTTTCAAAATTCATCTTGTTGTCTTCTGAACACTTAACTCACCTTGCAGAAAACTGAAGTCAGGTAGCCATCTTCATAAATTGAATTCCCAGTACTGAGTAAAGCATTGACATATTCTGTATCTTAAAGGCTTCTAAGTTGGGGGTCACATAGTCAGTGTATTTAATCCACCTGAAATATAGTATTTTGAAAGATTTTGAGTACTCATCTGGCAGCTAAAACTGAAAAACTTGGTGCAACTGGTGTCAATTTTCTCATTTCCGTTCAACAACTTTTAGTACTAAAATACAGAAGAGGCAACCTACTTGCATGATATTGACAATAGCTCCCCCAAAATGGATTATGAGACCTGGGTTTTAAGTACACCTTACTGAGAAGATTTCTATATTTATCACTGACAGACCAGGAAAATACCCCAACTATAAGCTTGTGAGTATCCTGGATGAATTTGTAATTTCCCCACAGTGGGTTGGCCAGAGTATATTTAGGTCTGCAAAGTGTGCAGGTCAGAAAGAGAGCACTGTCATGCTTGAAATGCTATTATGAGCCAAAGGGGGTATAATAAAAATATGCAGCCAAAAAAAAATATTGTTAGTCAATAATTTTAGCAGTCCTAAGTTCCAAATGATGGCATTTGGATTTGTGGAGTTTGTGGGTTTTTTTTGTTTGTTTGTTTTTTGTTTGTTGGGGTTTTTTTTGTTTGTTTAGTTCGGTTTTTTTGTTTGGTTGGTTTCTTTGTTGTTGTTTTGGTTTGGTTTGGTTTTGGTTTTTTGGGGTTTTTTTGTTTGTTTTGGGGATTTTTTTTGTTTGGTTTTTATTTTGGTTTGGTTTAGTTTGGGTTTTTTTTTTTTTTCAGAATAACCTAATGGATAATTTTAAACTGTTGCTTTTTCATCTTCTTTGGTGTCATGCTTCCTCTCCAAAGTCCCTCTGGGTTCTAAGAGACTATTTCAGGCTTCCCCCATAAAAAAGGGGAAAGAAGGTTTCCAGCGAGTCACCTGCTGCTAAGTATGCACCATGCAACATTAAACAGTCCCTTTCTCCTCCATCCTGAGACCTTGCACTGGTGCCAGGGCTAGTCAGCCCCATGCTGAAGCAGCAGCAGTAAGCAGGGGCAGGGATAAAATACAAATGGGAAAGCTGAGACTATGGATTAGAATTTTTATAAGCACCAAGGGATCAGCTCTTCAATTATTCCTTCTAAGACTTTTTTGAATTTCATATTATACTGAATAAAAACAGAATGGTAAATAAGAAACAAGGCAAACTGGAATTATAGTCATGGATCACAACTCCAAGGGAATGAAGACCTTTCTAATTAGGTTGCAACTGGGCTTTTTCTTGCCTAGAAATATGTCATCTATTGACCCAGTTCAAAATAAAGACATAACAGATATGTCCTTGCATTTAGGAGGTTTTTTTTTTTTTTTGAAAGATAGTTTCAATTTTTCATAGGCACAAGTGAACCTAAAATTCAATTTTTCAAAAGAAGCTTTTATATTTTTAGCCCATCCTTTGTGATACCAGCTTATGTGACTGCTACTAAATAACCTAGACAAGCTTAGTGTCCAGATCCCAAGTAGCCTTAAGCAGGATGTATATTTTCATATTTGGCTCCTTAAAGACAGCGGTGCTCAGAATTCATGTTGCAGAATTTATTGTGTGAGACACAAGTGCTTTTTGGACAGATATCTGAGTTTCCTAGACCCGTAAACACATTTTAATTGGCTTTGGTAGATTGTACTTCTGAATGTAGGCTCTAAATCACACTTTTGGTATCAAAACAATTTTTGTTTTAAGTTTTCATTTAGCATTATCATGGTTTAATAATTCATATGTGTGCATGACTTTTGACAGTCTTCTTTAAAGACATTACCATGGGTTTTACTGAAACTTTTAGAACTATTTTTTTACAGTTGTTCGTTTTCAAGTGCTTAATTTTTCTACTGTTTAGATTCGATTTCATATGATTAATAGATATTTTTAAAGGACAAGTGAGACTATTGAAATATCCTCTATAGCAAAACAAAATCACTGCAAGCTAAAAGGCTCCTTAATGTCACAATTGATCTTGAAATTACATGAGATCATGAATTATAAAACAAGAGTTAAATAATCTTTACAGTCTTTATTTTCTTCATGATTTGTGGAAGTGTTCAAATACCTCATTCAACATAAATACATAATAATGAAAATATAATACAGATAATTTACACTTTGATGGGTCACTGATTTTCACAGAGGATGTGTATCTTCTCCAAAATTTTAACTTGAGAAATGTTTTCCTACCTGTTCTAAATACTCATGTTGTTTTCAGAAAGCATCAGTTCAAATACTGGTTTTGTTGTCTCATGTTACCTCAAACTGAAAAATGAGCCCAACCTTGTATTTTTTCCTTTAGTCCAAAGATATAACTTGTGTATGTATTTAGATAGCTCCCTCCTACTCCTACTTTATCCTGAGTTTTCACGTAGGTATTTAGAAGCCTAAGCACTCTAGATCTGAGCCACAATGGCCAATTATTATTATTCCACAATTTTAATGGCAAGGTTTCCCGTACTTCATACATGTCAGCAGTACTTGGATGACCTCAGTGTGATCTGCAGTCAAGAGTTGACTCTGCTGTCAGCTCAGCAGAGCAAGAAAAGAAGTCCTGTGATTCAAAATTGCAGTCAGAATCAAATATTGGCTTCAAACTGTAATTAGTTTCTGCCCACAAGCAAAGCTGGGGGCTAGCTTCTGGGTCCTTCAGCACCTTGTTTGCCTTCAAGGAGATCCAGTGAGTCCACTTCTTGTATCTGCCATGACTGTTCATGGGCACAGTATAACATTGACTTCAGTCTATTTCTAAACAGGAAGAAAAAGGTTTCTATGCTATCACTGCATATATTTATTGGTGCCAGGTCTGTGATATTACTGTGGCAGACATATGCAAAAGATTCCCAAGTGTTAGGAAGGTGGGACTGGATAAGAGTAGAGATACTACTTAATAAAGACAGAATTAGGGTAGACACAGGAAAGTGAGGCAGTAACTTCAATTGTTTTGAAGAAATGAAATATGTTACAAGAGAAAAGAAAAAGGATACAGAACTTGTTTTCTGTAGCCACATTTACTTGCTGACATAGTGGTGTATGTTTTTCTTGTTGCTTCATGGTTGGTACTCATTTCTGGGATCTTGCGCTACCAAAACCCAAATAATTTATTCCTGGGAAGTTCATTTTACAGCAACCTGTATTACCAACAAAGCTTGTTATATTTCTTTAAAATGAACTCCAGGTTCAAGAAACAAAAATGGTGCAATGTACAGATGCCATGGAAGTGTGTACATGTTCTAAACTGGGAATTCTGAAGAAAAATCATAGAATCATAGAATATCCTGAGTTGAAATGGACCCACAGAGATCACTGAAGTTCAGCTCCTTGCCCTTCACAGGACAGTCCCAAGAGTCACACGACATGCTTAAGAATATTTTGCAAGTGCTTCTTGAACTCTGTAAGGTTTTGTGCTGTGACCACTTTCTGGGGAAGTCTGTTTCAGTGTCCAGCCACACTCTAGATGAAAAATATTTACCTAATATCCAATCTAAACCTCCCCTGACAGAGCTGCATGATGTTAAAATATTTCCTTTTACTCAGAAGACCTGGAGAGAGGGACATCTATGCTCTCTTTTTCAAGGGTATTTAATAGACTCTCAGAAAGTACTGCTAAGAGAAAGGTGTTTCTATGGGAAATTATTGAAAAGATGAGATGGTAGAAAATGTTGTTGTTGTTGAGCATAAGAAGCTGGGGGGGAAAAGAACCACAACAAAAATAAGTAAAACAAAGGAAAAAATAGTTTGTAATAAGAAGTTCAGTATTTCAACTAGTTTTTTAAGTAATCTTGAAAAAACTGTTTTATGTTTCAAAGTATCCCTTAGAACAAATAGGAAGCAAACCTTACACATATATATAGATTGAAAAGAATTCATTGTTAGTGTAATACAATTCCTAATAGTCTAATACAAGAATCACTGTAAATCTAGAACTATTTTTTACAGAAAAGAAAAAAACATAATAATGCAGTTAAAATTGTTGTGCACACACTTTGTTCCTACCTCTTTTCCTTATGTTATGATCACACTTTAACTGCCGTAGTCCTGAGGCCTTGTAAATTCCCTAAAAACATAATGGCCTGTTACTAGCAACAGAAATATTGTATTACAGGCCTGTGTGGTTATAAATCAATCATACCAGGATTTAGGTGTAAATATAATAAGCAAACTTTTCCATATCCTTTTCTTGCCCAAGGAAATAATTTCTACAGAAAAGTGTGGAGGGCAGAAGCAGACTGACTTTTATAGACCATCAATGCCTGGAAGTCAGGCTGAGAGAGAGACTATATTAAGACTGTAGAGGGGTGGAAATGAAAGAGCTCTTGTTATTGAAAGGAAGAATGTCACTCTAGTGGTAAAGACTGCTAAACAAAACAAAGTAAAACAAAACAAAATAGAACAAAATATGTCTGAAAAGAGGACAGGAGATGTTTCAAGCTGTCACCCACCACTATGTAGTACTTTTTTTGTCATAATCAAGACAATGAGAAGACACTGAAATACACCACAGATTTTGGAAACCATAGCTTGTCTGTTTCAGAGGCATGTTTAAACTGGGTTTGGTTTTGCCTAATTTGCCTTACAGAATTGAAAGTCTTTCATACTACAATGCCTCCCTTCCGTTCAATGGAATAATGCAATTTGTTGAAGATTTCTTCATTTAAGATTAGAGCATGATAATGTTGACAGATAGTGCATTTATTATAGCTATACTGCTAAGAACTGAGAAGTCTTGAAAGTAAAGTAAGTACGCCTTAGCATGTCTGCTTGGAAACCAAGCACAGATTTGAGTCAGATGGCAATTAGCACTCCTACAGCCCTCTCTCAGGTTTCCATTATTCAGGTGAGAGGAGGAACTGTGAAATTTATGCACTGTATATTTACAACAATAATTCTAAGAACTGAAAAACTCAGGAGGAACAAAGTTAATTTCAGTTTGCTTGTCATAAGTTAAAAAAAATAGCTCTAGATTTCCATGAGAATTTCCTAATTCATCAGGATATGGATTTGTACAGATAAACGTCAGGGAATCTTTTCCAGACTTCTTTTTTTGGTCAGTGACACAGCTTCAAAAATCTGAAGTCACAGGAAGAGATGAAAGATGCATAAGTGCACTCATGAGGTAGTATTTGGTAAGACCACTCCTCTAAGAATAAGGAGTTCTGGCATCTTCTTACTAGTATTATTATGCAATACCTAAGCTTCTCAAGGCAGGTACAGAGCTAATCAGTTTTGCTTCCTGACATCTAGTACAAACTGCATGACGTTACAGCATATGAGAAGTCGGATATACAATAAAGACGCTGCTTCTATGTGAGAGGCAGATCTGTTGCTGTAGTCAAGAGCCACAGTTTTCTCTGGAGGAGGAATCAAGACTCAAAGGAGAAGCAGGGGAGTGTACAATAATGAAATACAACCGGGGGTAAAATACAGCAGTATAGTGAGTTTCGTCAAAAGTAGTGGAACAAAATAAATAAAATATAGGAAAAGAACCCATTCTTTTGTTGCCTGGAATACCTAGGAAGAAAACTTCCACGACAGGGCAAGGCAGAGAAAAGATCCTTTACTATGAGTTTAGCTATAGCAATCCATGATGCGCGCGCCGGGATCACCGAATTCCACAAATTTATGATTCTACTTAATTTCCCTATCTAGAAAATACATCCAATGTCTAATTAGCCCACCCCCCTGCTATCTATAACCACTCCCCCAGAAACGCCCCCTTAGAATTGAGTCGGTGGTCCCAAGACCACTCCTTCCTCCCCCCACCCTCGTCTTCATCACATTACGTCTTCTACTTGGAGTTCTTCCAGTCCCCTCTAACCCCATCTCTATACTACGACTAAACAATATTGTATTTTGACTATAACATGTTCTAATAGCTATCTGAATACAGCCTAATATCTCCCCCTTAGCACAGAAACAGGCTTCAAGAATGTGACACAGAGGTTAAAATCTAGCTTAAGTATTTGGTACAGGGGTTATAAACTACTTTTTAAATGCAAAAGACTGTAAAGCTGTATAAAACTACATTAAAATCTACAACTATATTAAGGCTTATGGCAACACTTCTAATAGAATCAAATTGTAGTAAAGCAGAATTCTTACTCTGAAGTACTGAATAGATATGTCACAAAAAAATTTTATAACAACAATATCCCATGTCATGTAACATCATACTCATCGATAAAACAGGGGAATACCCTTAGAGTCTGTGTGGGACCAGTCATTGTTCTGCTGGTAGAAAGCAGTTAAGTGGTTGCCTCTTCATCACTTTCTTTTCCCCTCTCTTTCCTGTTTCTTTTAAGCTGTCTGCATCTCAAACCATGAAGTTTTTTTTACTTTTGCTCTTACAATTTCCCACTCCTTTCCTCTGGCAACAAGGCGTGGCTGAGCTTAGATGTTAACTGGGTCAACTCACCACACAAGTGAAAGTGAGCTGGGATTAAAAAGTGACATTCAAGAGAGATTCTGTTAGAAATTATGTTAATCTTGTGTGCTCCTACTGTGTGCTGGTTTAAAGAAAACCAGGAGGAGAAATGAGCCCAACTCAAAAGATATAAGCCAGAATTACAATTTGCTAAAAAAGATTACAATAAATACAGTGATACAGAGAAAAATCAGTTTTAACCAACGAAAGAGCAGATATATAACTCAGCACCCTGGGGCATGAACAGAATAGTGTTCATTAGCCCCTGTGCTGAGCACCACGTGGTTCCTCAGAATGTAAAGTAAAAGGAAAGGAAAACCTTTTGGTGAGAATGATGGTCACAGTCTGGTCGAGAGTGACAGTTGCAGTCTTGTTGAGGCTCTGGTCCTCCTTTGGGTCAGATAAGTGGTACCAGAAGTCCCAAAACCAGGTTCAGGTGGGAATGCCAAGTACCTCTCCCAGGGTGAGGAGTTTCACAATGAGTGATTTAACTCTGTGAATCATGGATTATTTTTGGAATCTTTGATCGCCCATCAGCAGACATGACCCCTCAGGCTGGGTGTGAAGGTGCTGATGCCTCCTCAGAGGGGAGTTATCACGGCTGAGACATTGGTGTGAAGACAGGAAAACTTTCTTGTCTCACAGAGTTCCTTAACACCCAACTTGTAGCCTGAGGTGTCAGATGTGCCCTGGGCAGCAGCTGCCAATGATCCATTATTAACAGTTTGTGGGAAATTACATAGACAATGTAGAATATGCAGTTTTGGTTACACTCACACAGTGATAAGCTGGTCCTGGCCACTGTAACTAGGACATATTGAGATAAGAATGAATTTTAATAAAATTACTAATCTGAAGGAAGCTGCTGGGGCAATGAAACATAGATCATACAAAACTGTAAAATGATAAAGTTATGTGAAATAATTACTGGTAAGAACATTGAGATAGACAAGAATTGCAGGTGTGGAACTGAGAAAAAGAAGGTGAATATGAATTCACACAAAATTTTGTTTTATTACAGTATTTCATGATTCACTTTCTAATTTCATGCTGATTTAAAATTCATGTAACTTCACTAAAGTAATGCAAAATAATTTCAATGCGTTTAAAGATTAGACAATTTAACATATTAAGGAGAAAAACATTCCTATTATACCTATACTATAGTGTATAGGTAGACTGTGTATCATACAAACAGTATATATACATACTGCATGTACACATATATATGTAGTATGCATATATGTATACAAATGATAAATGGCATATATATCTCCATGTATGTATATGTATTATATAAATAATGTACAAAGGAAAAAAAGCAGATGTAGACAATAGTTATCTTCACCTTTGTTTTTGGTTGGGGTTTTTTGTTGTTGTTCCAAGACACTCTTCGTCTTGAATAAATACATGGCTAATATTGTTCATTCACAGTTTATGTAAGAGCTGAGAGGGTAAATCTATCTAGACAAGGAGGATAAATTCTCCTTAAAACATACAAAAGGCAAAACAAAAGGGGAAAGGGGAAAGGTGAAGAGGAAGGAGAAAGATGAAAGGGAAGGAGAGGGCATGGAAGGGAAAGGAAATGAATTACTATTTACTCTCTTACTTTATGGTTAGGAGTCAATAATGGTTTCATCAATATTGTGTCACAGTTACATGTAGTGCATTTGGTAATAGAAATAAAATAGGTCAAAACAGCAATAAGAACAAAACAAGTAAATGAGCAATGAAACAGAATATATGCAAACCATTTATACTGGGTTTTGAATATTTTTCATTGTTTTTTTGGTTTTGATTTTGGTCTGGCTTTGTTTTTGGTGGGTTTTTGTAGGGTTTTTTTGTGTTTTTGGGTTTTTTTGTTGTTGTTTTGGGTGGGATTTTGTTGGTTTTGGGTTTTTTTTGTTTGTTGGTTTGGTTTGGTTTGGTTTTTTATCTGCTGTATATCGCTGCAACTTGCAAATGCATCTACACAGACTGTAGTGAATTAGAGAGTGGCTTCCAGGCTGAAACACTGTAGTTGTTGCTGAAATGCTAGCTCTAGGAAGCTCTTTCACCGTCTCCGAGGTGAGCTACAACACATCTTACATGACACAGAAAGAGCAGATAGCCAGCATAATTCTCTGAGGCACCATCTAGTGATCTCTTCAAAGGCACTTAGAAGGGTCTTACTTCTTGTCTTAGGAGAGCCTTGAAACCCAGACCATTCAAGCAGCATTAACATCACCAATCTGTCTAAGACCAAGACTTGCTCTTGCAATTCCAGGCAACTGTTAGCCTCTGTTATTTTCAAATTCAGTAAATAAGTACTTCAATAGTTGCTCACCATAACTTCTAAAGTTTATAACAATAACAACTTCTAACTATCAGGTCCATTTTATTATATCTAATCACCACATCTATGTTTGGCAGACTAGCTTTCCTGGTGTGGAGAAGAGAGGAGACAAGAAAATAGTACTTTTTTTATTTGGTGGGTTTACAATACCTTTCATATAAATAGCTTTGCTCTCCCCCTAGTTCTCTGTCCTAACATGAAAGTAAACTCCTTAAAATTGGTATCAAAGAATCTGAACACAGGTTTACGTTTTTCAATGACATCTTCATATTTGGTTTCAGCTGCAAGTAATTTTTTATCTAAGTTGGCAGCTGCAGCCCTGAGAGGCTGCAGTTGAGCTGTGGGGTTATATTTTAAGACCATAAAGTTGAATACCCATGGTTCAGACTGACTTGACATTGAGAAATATCTGTATTACATGGGGGCTTTTAAGTTGTGGGGGAATATTTGAATGAGCTCCTGCTGGTAGAATCTTCTAATGATTACTCAATCTCACCTCAACTATTTTGGAAACATCTTTCTCTTAGTACATATTATGTCCTCAGGCTAAATAAGGTAAGCATTACAGTGTTTCTCTCACATGAAATCCTGCTGATTTTTAGGGAATTCTAAATCTGGTCTTGAGTTTAGTTTTTTTTAGGGTGGGTTTTTTTTTGTGTGGGTTTTTTTTTTTTTTTTTTGGTTGGCTTTTTTTTTTGGTTGGTTGGTTTGTTTGGGGGTCTGTTTGGTTGAGGTGTTTTTTGCCTTTCCCCCTCCCCCTATTATTAATGTTTTATTTTGTTTTTTTTTCTTGGAGGACTGTTTCAAAAAATCTGATCTTTATTTTCTGGTCTTAAGCATCAAACTGATCAGTCAACATAAAACATTTTTCCCACTTAAAATAATCCATTCTTTCAAAATGTGGAATTTTGTCAAAAATATTTGCAGTATATTTTAAGTATTATAAGAATTCTGTTACATTGAGAATTAGGCAGCTATAATGCCCCCTGCATGAAAGCAGCTGCTAACAAGTGTATATGGTTCTGTGACTATAGAAAAATAATTTTCTTTTGATTTTTTTTCTCTTTCCACCCATGGCTCTATTTGAACAAAATTCCTTTTGCAAAATAGTAATGATCTGTTTTTCAATAGAAGTTAACACATTTTTTAATTTATTTATCTATATGTGGCCATGGGGATGGGATGGGGTGTTTAGTAACTACTAAATAGACATAGTATTTGGAAGTTCTTCATTAAATGTCTGTGAGCATTTCAAAGCATTTCACAGAATCACAGAATGGGTAAGGTTGGAAAGGATCTCAGTAGATCTTTTGGTCCAACGTCCCTGCTCAGACAGGGTTATTCTAGAGCACATTGCACAGGACTGTGTCCAAATGGTTCTTGAACATCTCCACAATCTCTCTGGGCAAACTGTTCCAGTGCTCAGCCAACTGCACAGTAAAGAAGTTCTTCCTCATATTCAGGTAGAACTTCATGTGCATCAGTCTCTTGTTTGATTGCTTGGCACCTCTGAGAAGAGCCTTATCCATTCTCTTGACAACTTCCCTTCAGATACTTATAGACATTGATGAAGCCCCTTCTCAGTCATCTCTTCTCGAGGCTGAACAGACCTCAGCCTTTTCTCATAAGAGAGATGTTCCAGACCCTTGATCATCTTTGTAGCTCTCTGCTGGACCCACTCCAGGAGTTCCATGCCTCTTGTGTTGAGGAGCCCAGAACTGGACGCAGCAGTCCAGTTGAAGCCTCACAGGACTGAGTAGAGGGGCAGGACTGGCTCCCTTGACCTGCTGGCAATGCTCTTCCTAATGCACCCCAGGATACCATTGGCCTTCTTGGCCACAAGGGCACATTCTTGGTAATTGACAGTTTAATGTCCATCAGTATCTCCATGTTCTCCTCCAGAGCTGCTTTCTAACAGGTTGGGCCCCAGCCTGTACTGGTATTTGGGGTTATTCTTCCTCAGTGTCCTAGTTTTGGCCAGGACTTTTAGTGTTATTCAATACCACCTCACATATTGCCAGGTGCGGAGTTCTCTCTGTCTTCTCAGAAGAAGGACGTGGTTTCCAGTTGAAAAAAAATGTCTGACTTTGTTCATTGTCTCAGGCTTGGTGAGCATTTTGCATGTGAATCACCCTCTCTTCTGTATACTTTTGTTATTAATATTGTTGCTGTTACTGATCATTTTCTTATCTCATTGCTTTTTCCAGTAAACTGTTCTTGTCTCAACCCATGGTTTTCCCTTTTGTGCCTCCAATTCTCAACTCCATCACAGGAGAAAGGGGAAAGGTGGGAGCAAGCAAGTGGTGTCTGGTTTGGGAGAATTTTGGTGGAGGCACTGAACTGTGGAGTATGATTCCTAAACCATGGTATTCGGGTGCAGGACCCTGCATCTGCCTTTTTTGAATTTCAGTAGGTTCTCCCCATCTCTCCAGTCAGTCGAGGTCCTCATGGACAAATCAACCACTTCTCCCAGCTTTGTGTCATCAGCAGACTTGATGAGGAGGCCTCTACCCTTTCATCCAAGTAATTGTTGAATAAGTTAAACAATATTGGGCCCAGTGTATCAGATCTTGAGGGCCACCACTAGTGACAGGTCTCCAACTAGATCCTGTGCCACTGATTAGAACCCTCTGGGACCTGCTATTCAGCCCGTTCTCAGTCCACCTCACTGTCTACTCATTGAGTCCATACTTCCTGAGTTTGCCTATGATGGTGTTGTTAGAGACAGTGTTGAAATCCTTGTTGAAGTTGAGGTAGACAATATCCACTGCTGTTCCCTCATCCATACAGGTAGATATTTCATCATAGAAGACAATCAGGTTGGTCAAGCAAGATTTACTTTTATTGAATCCATACTGACCACTCCTTATCATCTTCTTGTCATCCATGTAGATAGAAATGGCCTCCAGAATGAGGTGCTCCATCATCTTCCCAAGGATTGAGATGAGGTTGACTGGCCAAGAGTTCCTTGGGTTCTTCTTCTTGCCCTTTTTGAAGACTGGGGTGACATTTGCTCTACTTCCAGTCCTTGGTCACCTCTCCTGAAACCTACAACCTTTCAAACTTGATCAGATGTGGCCTCATTATGGTGTCTGCCAGCTCTTTTATCACTTGTGGATGCATCCGATCAGGGCCCAGTGACTTGGGGATGTCAAATTACCCTAGGAGTTCTCTAACCCAATCCTCCTTGACCAAAGGAAAGTCTTCCTTCCAACATTTCTTTGCCCTGGTGTCCTGGACTCCTGAGCTCTGATCCTCTCAGTGAAGACCAAAGCAAAGAAAGTGTTCAGTAACTCTGTCTTCTCCAATTCCTCTGTTATCAGAGCCCCTCCTCCAGTTAGGAACAGGCCCACATTGCCTTTGTTTTTCTTTTGTTACTGATGTATTTGAAGAAGTCCTTCTTGTTTTTCTTCGTATCTTTGGCCAGATTTATTCCAGATGGACTTTTGCCCTTCCTTGTCTACTTCTCTTTACTGACAACTTCTCTGTATTCATTCCAATATTTTCCAACTCTCAATTTTCTAAAATGATGTAGTTAAATCAATCATTCTTCTGATAATAACTGGTCAGGGCAGAGATTATGCCTCATTCTTTTAAACAGATGACTGACAACGTTGGTCCTCAATATAAAAGTAGAAAAATGAAGAAATATTTTCTTCCTGAAATTTGATATCGCAGTTAAAATTCTGTCAGTTTCTATACTGGCAGAAACTCTGTCTAGCTTCAGAAGTCCTTTGGATCTGTTTTTCACAGCTGCCTTGTACACGCTGAAAATGAACAGAGTGTCAAAATCAACAGTAAGGTCTAATTACATTAATTCAAACATGAATGCTCTTTGATTTTTAATACAGATTTTTAAGACAGCAATTCTATTGCTGTTCCCACTTGTACTGCTTTACTTCCATCATATTAGAAAAATATAGGGATATTGATGTTTTCTTTCCCTGTCTCATGGTGTGTTTTCTAACAACTCATTAAATAATTAATCTTTTCAAAATAATCAGTCTTAAACTATCTCTCTCACACTGACTTTTGTGAATTAAGCCATCAAAGAGCTTTTAAAAGTACTACCAAAATGAAATTTGCCACTAAGTAATTAATTCTGAATAGAAAAAAAAAAAAAAGGAAAAAAAAAAGAAAAAAAAGAACTTGAGGGAGCGTGTTGTTGTAATAATTGTTGAATTCCCATTTCAAGGTACAAGCTTTGCCCAATCACAGCTGCAAAGTTATTCTTTAAAACTTCAAGTGCTTTTTTAGTAGTTTTAGTACTTGCTTTTCTTTTTCACTTAACATAAACATTTGAAAAACCATCCTACTTTTTTATACTTCATCTTAAATTTCTTTGAAGACTAAAATTGTTAGTGATGTGAAGATTTTATTTATCAACACTTTAACATTTGCTCTTTGGAATACTTCATTACATGTGTAAGGTGTTCTATGAATCTAGTTAAGCCAAAGATAAGCTAACCAGTGATGATGTTGATGCCTCTTAGCGTATTTAATGGTATAAAGCACTGTACAGTACCTGAGAGAGAGGAGTGAGAAAATATGAGAGAAAAAAAATGGGCATGTGATTTCATTTTCTACAAAATTCCACAAACTTAATAACAATAAATTATTTACTACTGAGTATTATATGTTTATTTTACAGCTATAAATCAGATCACAAAGCAGATACATCAAAATCTTCAATACTGTGTTTCACTTTAGCAGAAAACCTTTTTCTCCAAGTAACCTTTAGATTCTTCACACATTTTTAACCATGGCAGAAGGAACAAAACAGACATGTCTTCTATTTTAGGAATGACAAGTAGAAACATTTAAAAGTAAATAACCTGAATCCAACATAATCTGAGATCCTCATATCAAAGTCCAATAGAGTCACTTTAACTCCAAGAAGTATGTTGAAACACCATATATTAGTAACATATGATGCAGTGATTCTACAAAATTATAAATTTTAGACATGAATTTCTTTGGACAGTGAAATTTTTCACTGAAGAAATTGTGAAGAACACACTGAAGGAAATGAGAAGTTTGCTCATTTGATTAAATAGGTTTTGGATCATTCCTTCTGTCTGAAGAATAATAAAAAAATCAAGCCTGAAAGAAATATTTCA
>VXBX01006661.1:26130-44794 GCA_013400415.1 Scytalopus superciliaris
CAAGCCTGAAAGAAATATTTCAGAAAGAGGGTGAGTTGTTTTTTTTATTTATTTTATTTTGGAATACCAACTGGCTGCTGCCACCTGCACAGAGATTATAAAATTTTTGCTTATCCAATGATGCTAACTCTTCAGCCTCTCTCTGTTTTAAGACAGTTAGATAGATCTTTCTGGACAGTTGTTCAAAAACTTAATTGATGATATTTCTTCTTCTGCCACATTGAAAAGTTATTATTGAAATTTTACAATAACTTATGAACAAATGTTGATATTGAGTATTACAGCTACAGAGACATCTACAACTATGGTGTAAGGACACTGGGTTATTAGTGTAAATTTCTTCAAAGAATGTAAAAACAGATTTTAAGACTGCTGAATCAATGCCAGAGTTCAAGGCAATGAATGAACTATGATCATTGTGAGCAGGAGGATCATTTGCCAGAGTTCAGGTTTCTGCTTTCCCCTGCCATTTACTTGTTTTTGTAAGAATACTTCCTAAAACAAGAGTACTTTAAATTTTGAGACCAGAATCACTGAACATGAACATGCATAGACTACAGCCTATATAAAATCACAGTAGAATCTGTGTTTAATTAATTAGCTGTACAGTTGTTGTGTGTCTAAACTATTGCAAAATAACTATGCAGACAATTCATGGTATAAATCTTTGTAGTTCCTTCTCCTAGTTACCTCAACCAACAGAGGGCAGAGAGCATCCTTTTGTTTAAAAGATATTGCTGTCACCAAAAAACTGAAAACAACAACCACCTTTCCCCCTTTTCCCCCCAAAAAGAAAAACAAACACCGACAAAAAACCCCAAAAGCCAAAACCAAACAAATAAAAACCAAGGAAGAAGTATGACCTGGTACTTCCCTGTATGTCAATAGCTCATTAAATGGGCAGACATTAGGAACTTGTTTTTCCATTAAAAGAGTGGTCAGGCATTGGAATAGGCTTCCCAGGGTAGTGGTGAAATTGCCATCCCTGAAACTGTTTAAAAGGCATGCTGATGTACTTGGGGATATGGTTTAGCGGTGCACAGGGTACTGCTGGGTTCGACTTGATGATCTTAGAGGTGTTTTCCAACTTTAGTGATACTATGAGCCCATAAGTATTTAAACTGAACGGCCTATTTAAATACCTTGTCTTGTATCATTTGCAAAAGAAACTCTAAAGGCTCCGTAAGTATATAAAACTTTTACAGTCGTAGTCTGCAAACTGCACCATCAGTAGCAGCACCATCATTGAAGCAAACCACAGTAAGACATGCTGTCCTAAAGGGCTTACTTTTTTTCTAAGATTTTACTGAGAGTCTGCATTTTAAAGAGGAACCTTAGGTCTAGTTTACACTTAGAAACTGTGTATCATCTCATGCATCATGTTTTAGAATACCATCAAGATTTCTATTTCACCAAACTTTAGGCTGTCAATGATGACAATAGGATATGTTTATGAAAAGCAAATAATTCACTGAAGTGAAAATTTACTGGTTTGTTTCTACAGTAGAACAGTAGGAAACAAGAGAGGTTTTACTGTTGAAGCTCATTATTTATATCACCCTTTTTCATGTTCCTGAATGTTGTGTTTTATTTTCCACTTTCTAGAAAAAAGTGATATCCATTAGTAAACTAATTCTTATGTCACCTTGAAAAGCAGTGAATATTACACATTTGTATGACTGCTATATAGATACATGTGTGTGAAAAAAAGAAAACAAATTCCATTAATTTCTTACTGAATTTTTCCAGTCTCTAGACAAATAAACATGTGTTTCCAATTCCATATAATTTCTTGATACAGTTTCTTCAATTTTGAATTTCTGTCTTTGATTCTGTGTTATGATTATTGTTTTGCTCCAACTCATAATCTATACATACATTTGTATCTCTTCACCCTAATAATTTCTCCTTTTACACTTTGCAAATCCCATAAAACAAACATACTTATTTTCATATATGACTGGTACTAAATCCCAATAACAATTCTCATAGCCATCATTATCTATTTTTTCCTCTTTTGAAGAAAAAATATCTGTTGTATAGGAACAATTATTGACTCTATTCTCCATCCCCTTTCTTTCCCTCACTTCATATAAAAAAAAAAAAAAAAACAAAGACAAAAAGACCCTTGAAGATTTAACAAAAAAAAAATTATTCAGATAGACATGAAGGAGGATCCAAGATGGTATATGCTATGAAAGAAATCTCTCCTTAGTCCTTGGAAAGGACATGGAGCCATGTCCTTTTGGAATATCCTTTCAAGTATGGAAAGATGAAGAAGGTCATCAGGAACAATCAACATGAATTTACCAAGGCAAAATCATGCTTGACCAAGCTTAATGCCTGTGATGTTGAACTGACTGTCTCTGTGAATGAGCTGAGAGAAGTAAGCATGATATGTACCTTGAGTTTACCAAAGGTTTTAAGATAGACTGTCAATGCAGTGTGAGCTAGCTAAGGAAGTATGGTCTGGAAAACCAAACTTTGAATGCAGCTGAATTTACTGAATTAAAAGACAGAAATTACTGGCAAATCTCCAGGCCTGAAAGTTGCTTTGATTAAAAAAAAAAAAAAAAAGTTAATTAATTTTGCATGATTTAGTGAAGTAATGCAACTAAACCAGCAATTAACTCCTTCACACAGCAGATACTACATCTCTATTGGGAGGATTCATACTTATAATGCCAGAAGTTCTCTAGAGTAGAAAATACCTAAATAACAACAACTAGTCTTGTTATACTCTACTTGTATTTCAGAAGCAGAAAGTAACCTTTTTGAACAGGCACAAGGTTTGAATATTTTCATTTAGCTTTACAAAAACTGCTGCATAAATCCATTAGGGTGCTAAAGCTAAGGATAATTTGCCAGTTGAGAATTTTGAAGGTAGCACTTGAAGAGAAAATTGTGGAAGAAGGATAACACTTGAAAAGGCCTTCTGTAGTTGGATTGCATGTGCTAAAATTTTCCTCAGGCCTTTTCAACCTCTGGATAAAAGATAATCAGACAAGATGATTCATCTCTTCAACAACCATACCTAATGCATACTACTATTTGGGACAAGAATTCCTTTAAATGAGTTCACTCCTTGAGAAATCCAAATTTTTTGACATAACCAGGTGTTGTTTCCAAAATTTCTCAGTATGGTAAGGTACAGAAAGTCCTCAAAACAGAACTTTTGTTGTCATTGGTTTTGTTTCCCTTGTTCATGCTGTACAGTTGCCTATATCAGGGCATTACATTATATGGGAAATGGAAGAATAAAATTTACCTTTGACATTTGCATCATCTAGTTTCTTTTTTCATTTCCTGATGGTGATGGGAAATAATTACCTCCTACAGAAATACTTTGTAAATTATGATAGAAGCTGGTGACCCAGCTATAATACTAACAGATCTGACTGTAAATAATTCTGTCAGAGTTTATTAGAGATCAGTGAGTAATTAAAACTAGTAGATGTAAGTTTGAGTTTGTGCAGGGATCTTTGTGGGGCTTTTTGCTTTGTTTTGGTTTGGCTTTTAATGCAATCCATTTGAAATACATAAGATTTTAGATAGTAAAAGTCAAGCAAGAACTTGTCAAGGCTATTTGCCAATAAGCTGTTTGACAAATAAGCTATTTTTATTATAACAGTTTATTTGTTGAACAGTAAAGTTTTATACAAATGTATTATTTAGCTATGAATGGTTGCCATGGAAAAATTAAATAAAATGCAGTCTGTGAGTGTTAAACATCTGTGGTTATTCCCTACTGTTATTTTACTGAAGGAGACCTCACCTAGGTGACATATAATCTTTTTTTTTTTTATGATTGCATAACTGAAGTCTTAAATAAGCAAATGGATGATGAGCAACATATGAAAAAAGAATGCATCTGTCCTCATGAAAAATGAATACTTTTAATGAAAATATTAATGACTTAAATATTTTTAAGAACAGGGTATTTTGATAGGACTATCCAGAAAATGAACAAGAAAATGTACAAAAACGTCTAGTGGAAATTGAATGAATCTGTCTGAAGATGACTTCTCTATTATTTACACAGTTCTAATCCTTACTGTTTAAAATACATTAAACAAGTTAATTTTTTATTTTTTTTTTTGCATTTGATTTTGAACAGTAAGTAGGAGAGGACAGTCTCCCTCTAAATGAACTACTATACAGTGAAAATACTTGTTTACAGTGCCAAATAAGGCAGTTGTTACAAATTCTCTGCTAGCTATTTTTTTTTTAAACTGCTTTGTTAGATAGCTATGAATGAACCACAAACCCAAGCTTTTATGTTTTTATAAAGTTGCCAGCTACACTTTTTATGAGCCTGTATTCCTCTTTACGAGTATAATAAAAGGTGACTAGCATTCATGTGTGTGTTTGATTGTGTTGAGTGCAGGCAGTGTAATGAGGTCCACAGGAGCTCTCTTCATACAGTTGACTGACTGCTCTTTTTACTCATCATTTTTTCTCATTATAACTTTGAATAAACCAAAAATATAAGGAAATAGTATATAAATTTTTATATTACATTAATTTTAAGCAACATAAACCAATAACCTTCAAATTGCTGTGCACTGGAACAGATTGCCCAGAGAAGTTGTAGTCTCCCTCAGTGGATATATTCAAGAACCATCTGGATGCAATCCTGTGCAATGTGCTCTAGGATAACCCTGCTTCAGTAGTCAGGTTGGACCAGATGAGCCACTATGGTCACTTAGAACCTTACCCATTCTGTGATTCTCTGATGTGCATGTGCATATGCTTCTGCATGTCCACACATGTGTACATGCACACTTATAAGTATATAGAAGCAGACTTCTTATGGATAAGTAGCACTCTGAGACAAAAGCTGGGATTGCAGATAGACTTGTCAAATCATGCCAGATCCTGTGAATCAACATGGCCTGCTTAAGCTGAGCCCTATATATCTCTTTCTTTCAAATTGTGATGGTGTGGAAATGCATCAGAGAAGAGGCATTAGGGGAGAAGACATGCAGAAGTGGGATAACAGGGAAAATTCAGATATTTAAAAGTACCCTTGGGTACAGTGAATGAGTAAAATATTAATGGATCTCATTAATCTGTGACTTACTTTCCTCTGGGCAAGCAGGTGGTGAAAGCAGCAGGTAATCACAAAATCACAGAATATGCTAGGTTGGAAGGGACCCACAAAGATCATCGAGTCCAACTCTTGGCCCTCCAAGGGACCATCCCCAAGAGTCAAACCATGCACCCAAGTGTATTATCCAAATGTTTCTTGACCCCTGTCAGGTTTCATGCTGTGACCACTCCTCTGGGAAGCCTGTTCCAGTGCCCAACCATCCTCTGCGTGAAGAACCTTTTACTAATATCCAACCTAAACCTTCCCTGACACAACTTCAGGACATTCCCTTGTGTCCTGTGATGGGTCACCACAGAGAAGAGATCAGTGCCTGCCCCTCCCCTTCCCTTCACAAGGAAGTTGTAGACTGCAATGAGGTCTTCCCTTGATCTGCTCTTCTCCAGGATGAACAGACAAAGTGACCTCAGTCATTCATGCAGCTTCCCCTCAAGGACCTTCACCATCTTTGAACACTCTAATGGCTTAATGTCTTTCTTATATTGTGGTGCCCAAAACTGCACACAGTATTCAAGGTGAGGCCACCTCAGTGCAGAACTGAGAAGGAAAATTCCCTCCCTCGACCGGTTGGTGATACTTTGCCTGAGGACCCCCAGGACATGGTTGGCCCTCCTGGCTGCCAGGGCACTGCTGACTCATGTTCAACTTGTCATTGACCAGGACCTCCAAGTCCCTTTCCATGGCACTGCTTTCCAGCATCGCATTCCTCATTCTGTATGAACACCCAGGGTTGTCCCATCCTAGGTGCAGAATCTGGTACTTCCCCTTCTTGAACTTCACCTGGTTGGTGATTGCCCAGCCCTCTGATTTGTTGAGGTCTCACTGCAGGGCTTCCCTGCCTTTCAGGAAGTCAGCAGCTCCTCCCAGTTTTGTGTCATCTGCAAACTTGCTTAGTATCCCTTCCAGTCCTGTGTCCAAGTCATCTATGAACATGATGAAGAGCACAGGGCCTCAGACAGAGCCCTGTGAAACCCCTCTAGTGACAGGTCACCAGTCTGATGTTACCCCATTCACTGTTACCCTCTGTGCTCGACCTGTGAGCCAATTTCTCACCCACCACATGGTGTGTTTATCCAGCTGAGAGATGGATATTTTATGCAGAAGGATCCTGTGAGAGACAGTATCAAAAGCTTTACCGAAATCCAAAAAGATTACATCAGCTGGCTTCCCTTGATCAGCTAGGTGGGCTATCTTATCATGATAGCAAATCAGATTTGATAAAGAGGACTTTCCTCTCATGAAGTAATGCTGTCTGTGACCAATTAATGTTTTGGTTTTTTTTTTTAAATATTTCCCAGAGTAAATGTCTCCACAACTTTACCAGACACTGAAGTGAGATTGACAGGCTTGTAGTTTCCAGGGGTTACCCTCTTACTCTTCTGGAAAACTGGGACAACAATTCCGGTCAGCTGGGACCTCTCTGGATTCTCAAGACCACTCAAAAATCATTGAGAGAGCTTTTTCAATGACATCAACCAGCTTTTCAAGGACTCTTGGATGCATCCCATCAGGCCAAACAAATTTGAAGGGAGAGAGCTTTTTTAATGACACCAACCAGCTCTTTGAGGATTCTGGGAAGCATCACATCAGGCCAAATATATTTGAAACAATCCAGATGAAGCAGCAGATCTCATGCAATTTTGGGATTGACTGGGAGTTGGTCATTCTCACAGTTCTCTAGCTCAGGGGACTGAGACCCCCTTGGTCCATCATCCATGTTGAATGCAGAGAAAAAGAAAGCAGCAAACACCTTTGCCTTTTCTCTGTCCCTGGATATGAGGTGACCATCCTCATCCTGTAATGGATTGATGATATTTCTATACTGCCTGTTGCCATAAATACACTTGCAGAAACTTGTTTTATTGCCCCCCACATTTCTGGCCAGCTTCAACTGAATGATCATTCAACTCCAGCTGAGCTTTGGCCACACAAATTTTCTCCCTACAGCGGCAAGCAGCATCTCTGTATTCTTCCTGTGTCACCTGACTTTGCTTCCACTGGGCATACATCTTCTTTTTTTTACCTTATTTCCAAGATCCCTATCAGCCTTCTGCCTTGTCTGCTTGACTTCCAGCATTTGGAAATTGACTTCTCCTGTGCCCTTAGAATGTGATGTTTGAAAAATTACCAGCATTGATTGACTCCAGCATCTCAAACAGATTGTCCCATGGGACCTTACTTGCTAATTCTCCGAGCAGCCTGAAGTCTACTGTCCTTATGTCCAGAGCTGAGGTTTTGCTGGCTGAGGTTTTTCCTCCTGTCAACAGAGATTTTAAACTCAATTGCCTCATGATCAAGGTAGCAAAGATGGCCACCAATCTCTATTTCACTCATGAGATCCACCCTGTCAACAAGCAGCAGATCAAGGAGGGCATCATTGTTAGTCAGCTCCTTTAGGATCTGTTCCATTAAGTTGTCATCCATGGTTTTTCGGAATCTTCTGGCCCAGGTTGTACCAGCTGTGTGATGTTCCCAGTTCATTTCTGGCAAATTGAAGTTCCCAGTAAGGACAAGGGCAGTTGTGTTGAAAGTGTCCTTTAGTTCCCAAAAGAATAATTCATCAGTGTTAAAAAAAGATAAAAATTCCATCCACCTAAACTCAATTGTGTAATTTCTAAATGAAACTAATAAATACACAAATAAAGCCTTATCAGTTGTAATGATAGAAGTATACTGTTCATATTCTTTTAAAAACTTTGGCAAGTGTTTAGTGCTTCTCTGAGACAATGGTTCTGCTTTCAGCATTAGGGGCATTAGGATCTTAATCTCTCAGCCCTGATGATACTGTACATCTGAGGAATAATGGTACATGTAATTGCCCTCAACAGGTAATCATGAGTTTAAAAAAAGCTTTAAAAAGACATTTAACATCCCCATGATGTCTCATAACCCATCTTGTAATCTGGTGTGTAGACACCACAATTGCACGTGTTGCTCTGTACTATATAATTTCTTTCTATTGTTGTCATATTAATATGGAAACAATATTTAAAAACATCATTATGAGCAATTTGTTCTTTTCCAATTACCCTAAGTGGTTCCATATTTTACTTTTGCTCTTGTGTGGATTTAATTCGTAATGCCTGAAGCTCCTCATTGATGATTCAATGTTTATTTTGTACTCTATTATTTTTGTTAACTAGTAGGAGTTAGGATTTAAATATAAAGCTAATGACACAAAAAGTGGAAGCTTAATGGTGGGAAACATTTATATTTTAAAAAATAGGGATAGAAAATTGAATTGATACAAGGGATACACAAAAAATGAAATATGTTAAATCACACGGAAAAGAAATTACCGACAGAAGCATGCATATCAGTTAAAGAATTGTAATGAGTAAACTGAGATAATAAGAAAACAGCCAACTTTCAGTCAAAAAAACAAACCCAGAAACTGAATCTAAATACCTCTTAAAACCACATAAAATCACTTTATAGACTCCTTAATTTCAACCCTGAAATACATGTCCTAAAGCAATTACATTTTATAGTGGATATATTAAAGTCTCTTTTCAATAATTACTAGAAAGTTTCTTCAGCAGTGCTTCCACTGAATTCTACATCAAATAAAATTTTATTGAAATAGGTATTTCATCTATTCTATAGTATTGGATTTTTTTAATGCATTGTTATAATATACTTAATTAAACATATTTAACTATAGCACATTTTAAATAAACTGTCTTCCTGAACTACTGTAGTGGGTTCAACCTGACCCAAGGCTTAGCCCCCAACCAGTCACTCACTCACTAGCTAGAGTGAAGACTGCCCTAGGAGAGCATGAGCTGAAAACTCCCAGGTTGAAATAAAGACAGTTTAATAAGTGAGGCAAAGTTTCACACACAAACAAATTGAAGAAAGAATGAATTCACTACTTCTTATCAGCGGGCAGATATCCAGCCACCACCTGGAAAGCAGGGCTTCAGCATATGTAACAGGCACAAACGCCATAGTCCTGAACATGTCCCCTTCCTCTTGAACTTTTATAGCTGAGCATGGAGCCATATGGTATGGTTATCCCTTTGGTCAGTTGGGGTCTGCTGTCCTGGATGTTTCCTCCCAGCATCTTGTGCACCCTCAGCTTACTCACTGGCAGGCAGAGTGAGAAACAGAAAGTCCTGGATGCTGTGTAACTGTTCTTCAGCAGTAGTTAAAACACTGGTGTGTTGTCAACAGTATTTTTGTTACAAATGTAAAACTCAGCAGCACACTGATGCTATGAAGAAAGTTGATTAATCCAGTACAACTACTGTCAGCCTAAGGAGAAAGTTTTAATCAAGAAATATTGAAAATTTTGTTCTGGTTTATCCTCATTGATATCTTCCTGGACAGTGTACAGAGCATATGTCAAACAATAGACACTACTTTTATTATCTGATCACATAAGAATTAAGAGATTAATCTATTTCTCCAAAGAGTTTATTGTAGTTTTTACTATAACTGATGTTCAGATTTCCAAAGAACCCTCTGTTCCTCTCTTCTGTCTTTCAAATTGTCTTACTTTTACAGCAGTTTCTAAAAAAAGATATTTCAAAATGCTGTGAAGAAAATTAATCTTAAATTCCAAGGAGACACTACTGTGTGTCATGTATGAGAAGTGTTAACACCTATCTGCTTTACAAGTACTTTCAAAACATGTCACCATGGCTTTAAGGAGATAGATGAGCTGGGAATTACAACATGTGGATTCTCATTTTATAGGTGTGCTTGAGCAAAATAAACACTGATTATTGCATTTGTTTTGGTTGTCATGGATATAAGAAGCAGCAATGACTCTTTCCTTAACTTGTAATTGGAAAAACATCAAAAAGGCCAATGAAACAGGCAATGATGAAAGACTGTGATAATAAGAAACATACAAGCAGATTGAACCTTAAAATCAGTGGTCTTGTAGGCAGGTATGCATGATCCAGAGCCTTATATTCTGATTACATCACAGACTTGGGACAAGCATGAGTTTGTAGGACATACTTCCTTTCAGTTCTACCCAGTACTTCTGGTAGGTCTTCATTCTGCTTTGGTATCCATACATATATCTTCCTCATGACTGTACAGAGAAAGGGTGGGTAATGGGTGTAGACCAGGGATATATAGTATGCATTATGCTAAAATTATCAATAAATTTTTTTCAGATCAGGAGTTTTTGATTTTTCTATACAGAGGCTTGTCCTCGAATTCACCCTAACATTAGGAATTTAAACTAAGTCCTTGAGCTGGGAGCAGAGAGACTGATAAACTTGAGCATTGGGCCAATAGAAACTTCATGGAGTTCAAGAATCAGAAATGCAAAGACCTGCATCTGCAAGGAATAAGGACACATTCCAGCAGGGGAATCTGGGAAGCACCTGGCTGAAAAGGTGTACTGATGGAAAGGAGAAGGGAAACACAGTGAATGCTAGGCTGAATATGAGCTAACAGTGTGCTTTTGCCTCAATTAACACAGATCTTGCCCCTCTATGTAGGGGAAGTATGATCAACAGAATGAATAAAAGTTATATTCCTCTCTACTCAACCCCAGTGAGCTTGCACTGTATCCAGTGTTGGGTTCCCCTGATCAAAATAAATGTGGAGAAACCAGAGAAGGCTACCAAGATGGTCTGGAGCCTAGAAGACTTAAATTAAAACAGAGATTGAGAGAGCTGGTCTTCTTCAGTCTTGCATAGAGAAGCCTAAGGCAAGATCTAATAATGTCTCATAACTACCTGAAGGACAGTTACCGTGACAGAGATCCAGTTTTAATTATATTAAAATATAAATTGCTGATATACTTTATACACTAAGTGACTTTGACATTATTTTAATGCATGATAACTATATACAGTAAGAGACTTTTAGTGTGTCAATCTGTTTGCATTGCCAGTGAAGACAGTTTCATTATTTATAAAAATCTTGAGAAAAATTGTTAAGAGCAATTATTTTTTCAGAAAGCAAATTCATGTCTTACTCCTCCTTATTGATATTTATCAAACCTTGAAATAGAATTATACAATGAAAACTGTGGACAATAGAGCTTTCAGGTATTTATGACTTTGCTAACCATTTAGTAGAAATTCTTTCATTCAATATTTCATTTTTAATATAGTTTGAATTTAGCTAGAGATTGAGAATCTCCCCTTAAGCAATTACTCCTTCATCAAATAATTGTCTTGAACAGGTCATTATTCTTTAGGTTCATTAAATGTTATTTTTATAAGTGTCAAGATATTATTTTGCATTATAATCTATATTTCTGTCATGGACAATACATTGTCACTTTTTTTTTCCCCAGCTATTTCTTCAAGTAGTGATTGAATTTGGGTGGCATTAAAAAGATCTGAATTCTATATTCAGAATAAACTGGGGCTCCAGAGAAAATCTACCAATTAAATTCACTGCTTTAATTTCACCTATCATTAAGTGGTTTAGTTTGTTTATGTTTAGGATGGTAGTCTAGAATGCATTTCAAGATAGAAAGACATTTACCTTGGGAATCCTCAAGGTTTGTTCTCCCTCTCTTTCTTTCTCTTGCTCGATAACTACAGAGAGAACTTATGTTAATTCAACTTTGGGACCATACTGACAAAAGTATTTCACTGACTGCAGACAAGATAAACAGCAGCTAGGATTTACTAAAAGTGTTCAGTAAATGAAAATTAGATTTTGCACAAGTTAGCAATAGTTACCAATATATTGTGTTCTGAATTAAAATGTAAATTAAAGCATGAAATATAAATTACCTCTTTCTACAGTTAGACAACCTTTAAAAACTCTGAATTAACCCAAGGTAGAGAAAATTCCTTTGACACTTTTATGCATTATAGGCATTATGAAAAAAAAATTAGCATAGGCTCATCTTTAATAACAGAGGAGGGAAGGGAGGGAATAGATTGAATGAAAGAGAAGGAGAGAGACAGGCAGGAAAGCACACAGGAAGGCATCCAGGCCAGTACACTTGTGCACTCTATGATGATGGGGATATAGTAAAAAATTCTTAACTAAAAAAAAATAAATAATCTGTAACAAGTATTTATAATTTCCCCCTTTTTTTTTATCAGTACTTTCCTCGCTTTTATTTCTCACTGTCCTTCTATGTTACTAATTGCAATAAATTACATTAATTTCTTTAAGTTAAGTCTATTTTGCTTGTGGCAGTAATTGGGGAGTGATATTTCTGTCCTTACCTTGACACATGAGCATTTTAATTGTAATTTCTTTCCCTGTTCTATTGAGAAGAGGAAGGGATAGAGTGGCTCAGTGACGACCTGGCATATAGTCAAAGTCAACCCATCATACCCATTTTCTTCATTTACCACTGTCCTGAAAGACCTATAATTGCTGGCCATAGGACTAATCTCTTTAGATCTTATTTAAATGAATTGATAACTCAGAGAAACTACAACAGTACAGAAAAGCATGTAACTTCCTTGATTTTATGAGAGAATTTTCTACAATGGCAAAACTTACTTTTATGTAGGCAGATGTAGCAGAAAATTTTGAGTACATGAATTGCAAAAAGAAGTGTTTGGTTGAAAGGTAATAACAGCATGTTTCAAATGACACAAAACTTAGCAAGCTATCTGTGGTGCATAACATAGGGTACTTAAACCAGGAACTAATCCAAGTCTAATTAAATTTTAGGCATCTTTTTATCACTTCTTATAATCTAGAGAGAGGGAAGGGAAAGACTCTTGCAAAGGGTGGTGGAAAGCAGAATAATTTCCAATCATATTAATTTATGCAGTTCATAAGTTTTAATATCTGACATGACTAAAATAGTGTAGCTCCTATTTTAGATTCATCAGTTTGCCAGATAAACAAATTAAAAATTTCCTATACCCAGTTAAAAGAAACTCAACATTTTTCCTCATCTCAGTAACAGTAATGACCAATTCATTGTGTTGGTCTTAGACTTTCAAGATTCACACTCTTCAATAACACAAATTAATTCTATAGATTTCTGATAACACCAAAATCCTGTCAAAATTATGTTTACTTTTTATACACATAAATATGTGCGTGTGAGTGATCCAAAAACCCCTTCCATGGAAAGAGACTCAGAGGAGATGAGCACAGTTATGTACTTGTGAAGCTCAGGGTAGAACATGGGGAGTGAGCATAGCTGTTGTAAAGAAAGATGAACATATCTCCATACAGAGGGGACCTGAGGGTGCCCAGAAGACTATTGCTTCAGATAAATGCATCTTTATCAGTTGGGTGGATCAACAGTCTGTGTAAACATCCTTTGCTAAGTGAATCAAGAGAAGCTGTGAATGTCTTCCTGATTGAGAGAGTCTGGCATGGGAGAAGGGTATTCAAAGCTCAGACAAATCTGAGGTAAATAAAATTAGTGACCAACAAAATTTCTTCCCAGTGACTGGGGCTGCCCAGTGACATGATTAGGAACATTTAGAGATAGGTCATGGTCATCATGTTTATATTGTGACCTAACTTCATATTGCAATTGTCATGTGGTGTTTATGTTGTGTTTTCACTATGTTACTGTATCACTCTTCAAAATCAAAGGAAGCATCAAGTATCTTCAAATACGTAAATTTGGTGTTCTTTGTGTAAAATATCTAAAAGAACCTGGTCAGATACTATTGGACTCTGACAACATATTTACATTCCCTTTGGGAAAAACAAAAGTCCTGTAACATTAATTCCATTAAACCTAATGTATTATTCAGAAAACTGTGATTTTTGCAAGGACCAGTTCTTAAACATTAGAATTATTTGTTACTATCTTATTTTAATATTTGCTTTTCAGTAAGACCTTTTAGCACTTTTTCCAAATAAATTATGTTAAGACCCTATACTTAATGTAAAATTGTTTAATTTTTTAGCCAAAAGTCCTGATATTAATTTCATTAAGTATGAATTTGCAGGGAAAAAATATTAACATTTGTATTTGAATCTAAGGACACAGTTAGGGTTTTTGCTTTCCTGTTATGTTCCTGACATTGTATTATACTTTTTTGCAAGCTATGGGAAAAGCCGTCCCAATTTTACCATTTATAGTACCTGCTTCCCTTTAAACTGTATCATGATCCTGGTGTTGGATTATACCTTTAAAAGAAATCAAGCATAAACTGAACTTATTTTTTCATCTCCCCAAGTGCTTATCTATATGCTAAATATTTAACTTTGAAGACAAACATATTTTTTGCTTTGGACCAGTGGAAAATCTTGTACTTGATATTTTTAGAGTTTTATTTCAGCAAAATCCTAAAAAATGTGAGATTTATGTTAAATTCTTGCTGTGGAACTAAGCATTTATGACTATAGTTTTATGGCTTAGATGTGGCAAGCAGTAAACTTGAGATGTATATTTAAAGACATCTTACATATGTCCATGAAAATCTAATTTTTTTTTCATTTTTTTTAAATGCAGGAGAGCATGATATATATATTTTACTGTTTTATTTCTGTTGAAATGGGCTATTTTTTAAAAGATTAGTTTCCTGCTACTGCTGCTTACTCTCTTCACTTCTCCAATTAGAATGTTTATTTTGCAAAAGAGATTTCCTAATTTGGATTCATAATGAACCAGTAAGAATTTTATGATCCCTTCTGTATGTTTAAAATTTTCACCCTTTCTAAATTAAGACCTCATAAACATGTAATTTAAAAGGAATATGTGTAATCACCACTCTATTAATGTATAATCTTTGAGATCTCATCAAACTTTTCTATGTAGCTGAAAGAGAATCTCAAGGAGAGCTCCAGTGAGGTCTGCGTCATATCACATTTACTTAGAGTTTTCAAATTGAATGATGCCAGAGACTCATATTTAAAATTTAAAAAACAAACAGACAAACAAACAAAAAAACAAACAAGATTTTCATGCTGAAAAAAATATATCAGCACTTTTGAGAATGCTGTAAAAAAATCAAAATGTTATTGACAAACTGAAGGTACCAATAATATAAAGGCAAGTGATAGGCCTAAAATGACATTAAATGTTTATTTACCAAGTATGGGAAAACTGCCCTGGGAACAGTACATACAGAAAGGATTTGAGGACTAGACTGGTAAAAGGATGAATCTTAGACAACATGTGAAAACAAAGAAAAAACCTGAAATAGTATTTGGAGAGGTAATACAGTAAAGTGCTAATAAAAAACCAGTTGCTCCCTTCTACATGGCATTGCTGTGGACCCTGAGGGAACACTACACAATAATAATTGGCACTTACAGAGAGTCTTAGGAACAAAAAAATGGGAGAGCCAAAGAAATACTGTGAAGTCTGGTAAACATAATCTAGCTAAATTGGTGGGGAGGAGTGGATGTTGAAGAAATCCTTCCTGGAAGAAGGGAGACCAGGGGGACATGATAAATCTTTCAAAGCACAAACCACCAATAAATCTGCCTGGATTCATACTTAGTCATGCATATGAGGAGGGAAGTATAAAGGAGTTAGCTTGCCAGATTCAAATATATACCCTGTTAACTAGCTATCATTTGATCTATAACAGTCCACATGATTTTCACTCAATCAGTAAGCAGAAAAGTCTTTCCCAACAGTTTCTACTTGGTTTTCAGAAAAATTCTTTCCTTCATATAGGTTTCATTATTCTAAAACTTCATACTTTCCTAGTTTTTCTCATATAACAGGCTAAATTATATTTGGATGGGGGCTTTGGTTGGTTTGGTTTGGTTTGTTTACCATTCAAAAAGGGGTTTAATGTATTCATTTTACTTGGTATGGTGTGTCTGTTGAGTGAGTCATCTGTTTTAGACTGCAAAATAAATGTGGAAGATTCCCACACTGATAAAAGCATAATCAGATACAGAGTGAGATATACTTGACAGGAAAGTGAGTATCATGATCGGCATCAACTATGAAATCTTCATCTAAATAAAATTACCAGGAAAACTTTCTGTTAAGGAAATGAGTTAATCATGTTATAGATTTCAAAAATATTCTGAAAATTAAAGCTGCTTGTAAATTTTCTTATAAGTTTGTATTGTGATGTCCAAAAGAATGAAGACAATAGTTGATATGGAACATAGTGTTTTATCACATCAAGCATGTATGCCAATTAACCATATTTGGATCTTCACATTCCAGTGGTGCTGAGAGTCATAATAGCTCTCAGCACGTTGCCTTCTTGTGTCTGTCAGTCTCCTTTCTACTGCGTTGGCACTGTTAATGCTAACTTTACTTCCACAGTTACAATTTAACCTCAGCAAAGTAGTTAATCTTGAAAAAAAAAAAAAAGGATGTCTACCTCAACCTTCGCATACCACAACCACCACCTCCTATTCCATGCCAGTGGACATGCTGTGGGAAATGTTGCAAAAGGCTTTATGATAGTCTAGGCAGACAACATACACAAGCATTTCCCTCATCCACTAAGCAGCTCACCTTGTCATAGAAGGAGATCAGGTTACTCAAGTGAAACCTACTTTTCATAAATCCATACTGCGTATCTCAAACCATCCTTGTAGTGGAGAAGCAGGTGAACTCAGAACCCTGCAGGGTAATTAGTCAAAGGGCTGTTAGCCAAGGGTTTGTAAAAGATGAAGGCTGGAAGTGGGTCACTACATGTACTAAGGGGAAGATTCCTTCTCCTTCTCAAAATTTGACAAGTATGACTGGTATCTGCTACAACAGGTATGAAACTAGAAAACCAGACAACTGATGAGATGGGCAAAGATCCTTCTGGGGTAGTGGGTCCTCCTAAAACAACACCACTTGTACGCTACAGAAAAACCTACTTTGTTAACAGGAAAAGAAGGGTAGTTGCAATATGAGACTCCTTTCTAAGGAGAACAGAGGGCCTGATATGCAGACCAGACCTAATTAATGAGGAAGTTTGCCCAGGGGCCACAGTAAGGGACATTACTGGAAAACTCTCCAGTCTAGTAAGACTCTCAGATTTACTCTCTGTTATTATTATTCGTTGCTCAGACTGGCAGAAATGAAATAACAAAAAGAATTTCAAGGGCAGTCAAAAGAGATTTCAGGGCCCTGGAATGACTGGTACTGGAATCAGGAGCACAGGTAGTAATCTCAATCCTTTCAGTAGCAAGGGGTAATATTGATAATACTAGGCAGATCCCTCAGGTCAATGCATGGTTCCAAGGTTGGTGTAAGTGGAAAAATATTGGGACTTTCGAGCATGGGATGAGCTACTCAATAACTGGTCTACTGACACCTGATACAATACACCCATCTCAGAGTTCTAGCATAGGAGCTAGTGGGGCTTGTTGACAGAGCTTTAACTAGCTTGGAAGGGGGGAAAGAACAAAACTAGGTTTGTCAGTGATGAGCAATGGGATGGTGTGCCAACACTTGAGGAAATGAGCATTCATGGGATACTTAATCTGCCTCAGGAGATGCTGGCTACACTGTACCACACCTGAAATGTTTCTGCACCAATGCACGCAGCATGAAAAACAAACAAGCAGAATGCCAAGGTTTGGCCCACACCAAAGATTTGACATCTTTAGCATAGGTGAAACTTGGTGGGATAAAGAGCTGTGACTGGAGTGCCCTGTTGGACTCTTACAGGCTCTTCAGAAGAGAGGAACAGAGCAGAAGACACAAAGGAGTAGCATTGTTTGAAATGTAAGTTAGAATGTATGGAGCTCACAGNCACTTGAGGAAATGAGCATTCATGGGATACTTAATCTGCCTCAGGAGATGCTGGCTACACTGTACCACACCTGAAATGTTTCTGCACCAATGCACGCAGCATGAAAAACAAACAAGCAGAATGCCAAGGTTTGGCCCACACCAAAGATTTGACATCTTTAGCATAGGTGAAACTTGGTGGGATAAAGAGCTGTGACTGGAGTGCCCTGTTGGACTCTTACAGGCTCTTCAGAAGAGAGGAACAGAGCAGAAGACACAAAGGAGTAGCATTGTTTGAAATGTAAGTTAGAATGTATGGAGCTCACAGTTGGCAAGGGCACAGTTGAGAGCCTTTGGGTAAGAATCAAGGGGGACACAAATAATGCAGATGTTATCATGGGAGTCTGCAATTGACTTCCCAGTCAGGACATGGATGAATCATTCTTTGAGGAACTAAAGGACACTTTCAAGACAGCTGCCCTTGTCCTTACTGGGGACTTCAATTTGCCAGAAATTAATCTGGAACATCACACAGCTGGTACAAACTGGGCCATAAGAATCCTAAAAACCCTGGATGACCATTTGATGGAACAGGTCCTAAAGGAACTGACTTATCATGATGCCCTCTTTGATCTGCTGTTTGTCAATGGAGTGTATCTCAAGAGTGAAGTGGAGATTGGTTGCCATCTTGGCCACGGTGACTATGAGACAATCAAATTTAAAATCTGTTGACAGGAGGAAAAACCTCCGCCAGGAAAACCTCATCTCTGGACATGAGGACAGTAGACTTCAGGCTGCTTGGAGAATTATTAAGTAAGGTCCCATGGGACAATGTGTTTGAGATGCTGGAGTCAATCAGTGCTTTTGCAGGAGTCAATCACTTTTCAAACATCACATTCTAAGGGCACAGGAGAAGGCAATTGCCAAATACCAGAATTCAAGCAAGCAAGGCAGAGGACGTGCTTGGCTGAATGTAGATGATTTCTTAACAGAGA
>VXBX01006663.1:0-13035 GCA_013400415.1 Scytalopus superciliaris
GTCTCTGTTACAAATTTTCGTGTATTGTGTATGAAACCTGACACATTTAAATCCGAAATTAAATGAGCAAGATTCTTCATGAACTATTAAAGTACCATAAAGATTGCTTTCATGGACTAATACCTTTCATGGAACAAATTAGGTACCTTGAAAAATTTCTGCAATTTTGATCTTTCATCTAACTATCAAATATTATGCACATACACATACAAATGCATGTACTTGTACTTGGAGAACTGGATACTCTCTTGTGCAACAAGTCTCACTTTGAGCCAGACTGCAATTCATGAGGTAATCTGAAAACATTTTAAAACTGCAGCTTAGTTTTTCATTTTGCTGTCAGCTCTTTAGAAAAACAGTTGACATATCTTATATCAACATCCTATTATATTTCATGTATACTAGTATTTGAAAACTAAAGTCTAAGTAACTACTCTTCTAAAAATACAACCTTTAAAACAGCATGCATATTTGACAGAAAGGCATCTGCACTTCAAGATGTAGCTCCACCCACATCAGAAGAAAACACTTAATGGCACATCCATACTACAAGAACAATAGAGGAACCATCACCTTTCACTGCCCACAACCACAGGCATCTGAAAAACACACTGAATTATTTTAGAGTTCGGCAACTCTCATCATCCGGCACTACTGGGAACTCATCTCCATTAACTGGGGTTTTTGATAAATTAAATGAAAGCAATTCCTGTACTTCCCACAAAGGTCACTGTTTCCACACTTTATTCTTTCGATACACAACAAAGAAAAAGGAAGAACTGGAGATTTTGATACATTTAGCTACTCTTAGAAAACTACTAAAAACCCCCTTCTATTAAGCACTAATATAGACATGCATCTGCACCACCGTGGACAGCGGGAAACTAAGCAGTAAATTCTTATGAAGACAAAAGCAGACACGAGGGAGAAGAGCAGATTTGCAGTTGTCAAGAGAAAAATCTTCCGTGATTACAACAGTGGAGACAAAAGGAGAAGGGAAAAGGCACTTGAGCCAACAAACTCAAGTCTCAAACTACACCAAATTTATTGCACAATAAGCAGTACTTTTTCTTAGTTCACCCAAAAGAGACAAACAGGGACCCTGATTTGGGATTTTTTTGAGTTTTACAGAGGTTTCAGGACTAGTGGGAGACAACATGTCCCCCGTAAACAAGCTTGTGATCTCAGGACGACTTTTCATGTGCAAGACTAGTAAGAGAAGCTATTCACATTGTGATAAGACTGAGAACAGGCACATGATAACAGTTTAAATAAGCTTGTACCCTGTCATTTCTCTGAAGGGTGTTAAAAAAATCCCCAACCTCTAGGACACAGAGCTTCACAGTTCACTGGGATACTGTGTCGTATGCCTCAGAGAACAAGTGCTCTTTCAGCAGCTCTCTGAAGACTTAGCTAAAGGCCATGCCATTTTGGAGGGACAAACAGCTCCCCAGCTCCAGCTGCCTATTTAAGTACATGAGATATGGAATGAGCCAGCACTAGCACTCAAATCCCCTTTTGCTGCTTTTAAGTCTTCTGCATTGAGAACTTGCATTGCAAACAGTTAATACTTTCAACAGTTCAGTCGAGCACAAAAAGATGATTCTTTCTCTGTTGTGGGTTACTGTGACAGTTTAAGGCCAGTGTTCTTTAAGAAAGACTATCAATCCACTTGTACCAGGAACAGAGCGGTGACAACCAGGTCAATTTATCACATTAAATGCTGTGTTC
Source organism: Scytalopus superciliaris (assembly GCA_013400415.1). Lineage (NCBI taxonomy): Eukaryota > Metazoa > Chordata > Aves > Passeriformes > Rhinocryptidae > Scytalopus > Scytalopus superciliaris. The sequence goes on from VXBX01006663.1 coordinate 1,732, forward strand.
ATTAGGCAGAAATAATAAAGTAACAGTTTAAGTACAGACTGGGCTATAACAGACAATCAAGCAGAATGCCAGCACCTCAACAGCTGGAATATTTTCTTAGTAAAGCAGAACTTAGTTACTTTGTGAAGTCATTACTAGCTAACAGTCCAGCTAAAACAATGAATATGACAAAATCTTTGGAATATTTATGTAATTCTTATTTTCAAGTAGATTTCAATTACAGGTCCTCTTATTTCACTTTGAATTAGTAAGACAAAGCCATTCCATCCTCCTCAATTAGCATGATTTAACTTTTCTCTCAAGTAAGTCTCACAACTAAGTCTGATGACAATACAGGTTATTTCAGTTTCCTCACAGTTGCACGCATTTGTCTGCTGACCAAAGCAGTACAATCAGTAAACCCCCATGTATATAATACTTGGATGACAACATTTAATTTATAAAAGGCTGACTCACACAGAATGATAGATTTTTAAGAAGACAAACAAGTCAACCAACTCACATCTATGGACACAAATACTTTTCCCCACACGACAGAGGTTACCATCCCCAGAGCAGGACAGCAATGCAGTCAAGTCCTACTACAACTTTCCAACAGCTTTTTGAAAAAAAACAAAACAAAACCAATTTTTACATGAAACAAAATGTAACAATAGAATCCAGCAAAATTTTACAAATTCTTGTGCAAACACTCTTCAGTACAGTGACAGATGACAAAAGTTAATAAAACTAATACATTTGAGCTGGTGCATTTTGAGAGAACATAAGCTACTTGACAGTATCATTTTTCAGTAATGAATCTCAAAGTATAAACCAACCAGTTTGAGAAATACAGTTAAGTATCAAAACCAGATGATAAAAGAGCATTTTAAGCAAGGATTTAGAGCAGGAATTTAAAAATTACTAGCTGTGTAGCTTCTAGAAATTATACTTTCACTGGTGTCTTTGTACATTCAATGATGATTTGCCTTTTAGTTACCCCAACATAATAAACGAAGTGACTTACCATTCTTGCTGACATCCAGTTCCCTGAGATTAATGAGATTTGCAATGGATGCTGGCAATGTGGTTAGATCATTGTCTGGCAAACTCAGCTTGTGTAGAGACTGACAATTAAAAAGTTGCTATTGAAACAAAAAAAAAAAAGTGCATGTGATTTTTCTCTCCGTTCCCTCTATATAGCTTTCGATTTTAATCCCTTTAAACTTCTGACCTCACAGCCTGAAGGCCAGATTATTTAGAGTTTTTTACAACAAAAATCTTTATTTAACTTGTTTCATTGACAATTGACTAAGTTTACAGTGCTCAGGAAAGCAAAAAACTGCATATGGTCACAAACCAGCAGCTATGCTTAACAATTCCTACAAATTTCTTCCAGTATCTCAGAAATTGTGACCTGTAGTTACACACAGACCTGCAAACATTGCAAAACACTTTCCATAATAGACATGCCATGTAATACCCCAGAGGTAATTAGAGTTTATTCAAAAAGGAAAAGAAAAACATTGATAGACATCTTTTAAAGTCAAACAGTTCTGGAATACAGAATTTCAGTAGGTATTGATCTCAAAAAGTTTAGATTTCATTTTGTTGTATCTTACAATATTTTCTTCTTTCCTGCTGCCTAGCTCAAGTACAAAAAAAATTGAACAAAATTACCAGGAAAACCAGTGAAAGTTTGAGCTATGGATATAGAAAACTGTTTAATCTCTCCTGCATACATACATTTCCACCTTTGTCAAACACTTGCTCAGAGCCAGATCTCTTCCTATATGCAAGGTAGCTAGAGGTTCTTACTCAAAACCTTTACAAACTGACAACACAGGGCAAGTAAGACTAGTGTAATGGAAGAAAAATCCACAAATGGTATTTGGGAAACTTAGAGATAGAACAAAATAAATATGTCTAAGAAAGTAGTTGGAAAGGTTCATCTAAACAATTAATGACGAATATTTGTTTCCTGACAATTTTGGAAAAGATCATTCATAAATACCTTGAATTAGTGTTCTTCTCTTTTGAATTCTGAGAAAAGGTCATAAAAAAACCAGGAAGTGTTCAGTGACCAAAAAAAATTTATCCCAATCACCATCATAGCAAATGGGCTTAGTCTGACCAAGTGTTTTTTTGTCTCTCTCAACTACGGGGCCATTATTTCAACCGGAGACTGTTGAGCAAGCCCCATTCACCCAACATTTGCATATACCACCCCAGAACAAAAGCAGACAAACTAGCAAGATGGACAGTTAAAGGAATGAGCTTTAACTTGTCTACCGCTGTTTCCAATTCCTCAAAAATGTGTATCTGTTAGAACTAGTTGATATCATTAAGGCTTTGAAGAGTTGCAAGTTACTTAGGATATATATGGGAAGGACAAATTTGATGAGCTCGTGTTTTGAAGCCACTCCTTTAATTCACGAATATATTAAAGACCTTCCCCGAAAACAATAATCTAGGCTCTCGGAATCATTAGAAATTTCCCTGATTAATCATGTCAAAGCACATGCAGCACAAGGAATTGCAAGATCCCTAAAGGAAAATGAGAGGGAGGAGAGCTTTGACTTTGTAGTTGTTCCTTTTGTTGTTCTTCTTTTTTGGTGTTTACATATTCATAATTACTGCTAGTAAACAATGGAAGTCATATAATTAAAGACTATTTTACTGCAGAATTCCAATGTCTTCCAAACAGCAAAGTGAGAGAGAAAAGTAAAACTGTTACAGTTTGAGCTTTTTAGCTCAAACGCACACTGGCACTTGGAATAAACAGGATAATTTTTCAGATGTGATTTTGTATACAAGATGAAAACATATCAAAAATCCAGTCACTTTTGAAACTGGGACTGTACACTAGGACTTGATACAAAGTCAACAACTACTCTGTGACACCCTTTCTCTCTGCTGCAGCTTGCTCATGCTGCACCCTCAGCCAGTCAGCTAAATTAAGAAGCTGTACTGTAAGAACTGAGTTTTGAAAGAAGCTGGAATTCTGAAAAGATTCAGGGCAATTAAAAATATATCCAAAAGCCACACACACTGATGGGTCATTTCAGTGATCAGGCTGAGAAGCAGCCCCAAACCAGCTGTGTTGTGGCATACAAAGGACAAAAGATGACAAATCACCACCAGTGGTAAAGAGAAAAGGTGAGAGTGGGAATGTCTTAGCCAGGCTTCAGAAAGCTAGAGAGGGCCTGATAACTACTGCACCCTTCATGTTTGAAGTGGCTTAATTAAAAGCCTTTTTCAGAGCTGAAAGACTAAATAAAAGGGCAAACAAATACAAAGCTTGAAACTCTGACTCCAAATTGGCTAGGATCATTTCAAGTATTACAGGCCTTCCTTTACAGTTCTTCTATGGATAATTTTAATACCACAATTTCAATCAAATGAATAAGGAAAACACTTCTAACTATGTTTTCACTACCCCCTAATCTCTCTGCTTGTATTCTTCAAAGTATTTGAATTTATGTGTGGGGGCGTTTTCTGAAAATTGAAAGGGTAGCAAAACACAATGAGCAAAATTACCTAAAAGCAGAAAAAAAATGTTTAGCTTCTCACAAATAAGCCTGTAAGCATGACTTACTCTAATGTACAAATACATTAACTTGAAGCAAGTGTAGGCTATTCTATGTTCGTGCAGTTAAGATTTTAAAAAAAACCACAAAAAGACAAAAAGGAACAAAACATAAATGTCCCAGTTGTCCTAATCACAAGGATAATTAAACCTTAGATTATACTGAGGCAAGCAATACACTGCCCATTTCTCAGTGCCCAAGTTGACACTGCCACAGAAATAAATTTATTAGCCTGTTTCTTCTACTGTGTACCTCTCTTGGGCTGGACCAGTTTCCTTAAGCAGTTTCATTCCAACTCACACAGCAAAGTAATCAAGCTGAAATGCATAAACTTTCAGTCTATGAGGGCTGCTTCACAGCAAACTACAGCCTAAAAGCTGAAGGGGGAAGTGACACTTGCTATCAGCTTGTACAATGCTGGTGAAGTAAAGAGTTAGTAAGTGTATCTGAAAGGAAAACCATCCAACATACCTTTGGAAGCTCTTCAATCTGATTAGCATCTAAATACAGTTCTTCCAAGGTCTTTTCAAAAGTAAAAATCTCCTTAGGCACCTGTTCCAGGCTGCAGTGAGAATAATCAAGGGTAGTCACAGTTTCCTCCTCTCCACGCAGACAGCGGCATGGCACCAGCCGCAAAAACAGATTCCGCTTCGTTGTCATTTTCAGGCACTGCAAAACAGAAATCAGCCGATTTAAAAAATAAGACAACCTCAGAAACACTCACATGTGCAGCTTCTCAAATTTCCACTGACTGCTAGATACTGAAGAGAAGAAAGTTGTGTGTGTACATATATGTTTGTATGTGCATATGAGGCACAGCGGGGAAAGTGCATTATTCTCTTCTAAATACAGCAGATCTATAATGACATGAAATGGGGTTAATACACCTACAGACACCAGAAGATAGTAAAAATCTAGACTGTGACTTGTCACCTGCTAAACAGCCCTACATTGCAGAGTCAGAGAACTTCAAAGCAGCATTTCTGAACTCTGTTTTGTCTCTAAAACATAGCTTATCCCAGCCTTTACAAAGGTCAATGGGATAAAACCCACCCTCTGAAGTGTAGCTATAGGAAATCTAATAGGGTTTTTGTGCATGTAAATTCACATACCTTAATTTCAAATCCCTCATTTAATGACAGAATACAATAGAAGAAATCCCAGCATGGTCTCTACCAACTGTTCTATCTGCAGTTTAAAAGGAAAGGTTTCCAAATGCAAAGATAACAAAGCAACCTCTTTTTGCAACTTCCTTCACTTTGGAAAACTTCAACACATCTTGCTGTGTGCACCGAAACTAAGGGAACCTCACCTTGCTACGGAAATGTATCTTTCTTCCTTTGAACTCAATCACTGTTTACAACAGTACCTTCTGCTCTCATGAGGCAAACCTAAACGGTGCTGACTCGCTGATGCCTGGCAGCACACACCAGCCATGTTCCTGCCTCTGTTCTCCTCAGCAAGAGCAGGAGTTTATGTCTCCTTCTCTAATTAGCAATGGATTTTCACAAATCTTCAGAATGTCATCTCAAGTTTCAAGTTTGTCTGAAATCAGACAACAGACTCAATTTTTCAGGAAGGACCAACATATTCAGACCAACAACATGATCATGGTAAAGCTTCATTTCCTCAGGAAATTGGCCTAAAAATACACACTTCTCCAAAATGGCACTGAGTATCTATTTTCTCAATCAACTGCCAACACTCTAAATGAAAATATTGCTTTTTTTATCACTGCTCTTTTTGGAATTGCAGAAATTATATTTCAACTTCTGGACTGGTGACAGCAAACTTTCTTCTCCAAGTACTGCAAAAAAAGTCTTTCAGACACATTCAACAGACCGGACTTCAACTTTCAGACAATATGTTGGTAATACTGTGAGAAAATAAAATACCGTGACCACTGCACTACATAGCCAGAGCCTGCAAGCACCCTTTTCTTACTAAGACACAAAAAAAGCAAAGCACTTAGATTTTCCTCTGTGTGCAGCTTAGCTTGCCAAGTACTTCACAGTATGTGTAATTCATATGACAACAGATCAAGGGACTGCTACACTTTAGTGTTTTCATTAACCAGAACTTATCACTTATCTGAACAGTCAGATTCTACAACCATCCAACAAAAAGATGGAAGAAAACTCTTCATTAGAATAGTGGGACATCAAAACTTTGTTTTTTAACGGTGCTTCCTTGTTGCTAGGATTTTGTTAAAATTCCAAAGATGTTATTTAAATAAGATGATCTAAAATTAAAAATATATGGCCATATTGCTACACAAAGAGTTTGAAGACTGCAAATACCACAGTGTGGATTTCCACAGAATGGGAAAGTCAGCAAAAAAGACAGTGCAATCTCCTGCTTCTTCCAGAGGAACAGGCTCGAGCGTGACATCCTCCAGCCACCCACAGACACATGCCAATGATGCTATGGAAGCTTTTGTGTTCACTTCGTCAGAGATATCCATGCTATACTATTTTTCATTCAAATCCCTCAAAATGAGCATACATTGCAGTGTTTGCCCCATCTTCTTCAGTGGCTGTTCTTTTCGCCCGAGTCCTACCCGTCCATGTCTCAAAAGGTTCTGAACCTACAAAACTCATAAGGTCTAACAATGCAAAACACACATACATAGTTTTGCTAACTTTTTCCTTTATTTTGTAAGAGAAATCTTGAGCTTTTGGAAGGTCTGGAGAGGAATGATTTTTTAAAAGATTGCATGCATCCACAGCACTATAAACACGGATTTGTAAACAAATGCCTGTATAGGATCACAGTGTTGGGTCATATCTCCCATCAGTTAAAGTGCCTAAACTCAAAGCTCACATCTTAAACAAAAATAGGCAAAACTCATATCTAAGTATCAAATAAACAACAGTCCCCCCAAAGCACTGATCCGACCAACTTGAGTGTATATCTAATTACAGCTCTTCAAAACCCAGAATTAACCAAGAAAGCTGCATTTCAGTAAATGCAGGAAACTATGCAATGTGATTTAGTTCAAATTTGCTTTATGTTTGTTCAAATTTTACTTCTACATATACATGAAGAATTGTTTAGCACGTCTGTTCTACAATAGAGATGGCTGCCTACACTAAGAAATGGGTGGGTCCTGCATATGTATTTTATGCACCAACTGTCAGAGAGACAGGTCCTTCCCTACCTGTGTCTGTCTACCTATCTTGTGGTCAGTGCCCCAAGCAGAAAAACCATAATGGGTGCAAGGAATCATGAATTGCAGAAGAGTATCCACTGTTAGAACTACAGAAGACAGGAAAATAGCTTCACACAACACATGTGCTTCACTTATATTGCTCCAGATACTAGCTTTTCCATGGACATTTTAGGTAAATACAAGTAGAAGCAGACACAAAGGATAGCCCTTTCTCCCTCTTCGCACCCCCCCAAACAGTCAAGTTTAGCAGGCAGGAAAATCTTCATTTCCTAATATACCACAATGATATCAGAACACCAGAAGACACCACATCCAACAACATAAAATTGGTTTGCAGTCAGACAACATTCTGATGGCTTATTTTTCTCCACCAATTAACAACGCCAAATTTTTATGAGGCAGATATAAAGAACTCAGAGGAGGGGGGGCGGAACTCAAACCGAAACACAACTCCCTTGTTCTCTTAACCATTAGAGCCTTAACACAAGTTTACCTGAGATTCACTGTTCACAGCCAACAGAAAAAATTAGGATCTTCACAAAGTTGTTGGGGATTTTTTTACTTCTTGAAGGAAAAAGAAGGGAAAAAACATCACTCTATAATCAGAAGCTTTTCCTGGGAATCATTAAAATCCCAAAAGCTGGAAGGCATAAGGAAGAAATAGCTGTATTCCGCTTGTGAAGACTTAGTGTGCCAGCCAAAAAAATACAGTGTTAAAAAATACTTGATTTAGATAAATATGTTTACTATTATAAACTATCATATTTCTCCTTTATTTTCTCTTTTTTTAGCATTTATTTCACACTTCCTCTTCCAATTTTATTTGCAGATCATACCTAAAGACTGGAGATGCTGTAATAACTGCAGAAAATTCAAAAATGAGTAGTTTAAACTACAGAGATGTGTGCATTTCAGTGAAGTATAGTCTTCACTGATTCATATACATTAACTGTGACAGTCATAGAAAACAAATACCATAATAACTACACCAAATGAAACTAAGGAAAATGTTACTAACCTGCCTTTATCGTGAAGATAGCAATGATTATGCAGATAGGTATTCCCCTAGGGGTTCAGTCGTACTCAATTATTTTGTCAAGTCTCAAACTTCTGAGAAAAATTAAGTATTTTCTGATAAGTATGGTAGCGTATATAAGTGTGGTATAAAAGTGGTGCTTAACTAGTATAATCAAAAAGAGAGGTATGAATTTTTAACTGAAAGATGTTTTGCTGTAAAACTCTACGCAATTTATTTAGTACATCAGAAATATATCTTCTTTTTTTTGCCTTTTATTTATGTAACTAGATAGGTAGGTATCAGTTCATAAAGCACATCCCATTTGAGTCCATGAATGACGTGGAGCACTTTAAGGTTTTAGAACTGATAAAAAGGCCAAATTGATCAAGAGGTATTAGGGCACTTATTCATAGTATCTAATGAAAAAAAAAAGTACAAATCAATTCCTCCCTTTTGAAATTGAGAATTCTTTACTTACAGATACAATTTCCCCTGCCCAACTGATCAAACAGCAAATAATCTATTACCAGTCTCTGATTTTGCTATGGGTATCAGCTCGCTACTGTAACAAGCAGTGCTTGACACTTGCTAAAAACCAATAACATAACAAGTACAGAATACTGTGTAATTAACTGATATTCAGGAAAAAAATTACCATGATAATCCTATCAGATCTACTGTAACAACAGTGGACTGTATCTTTGTGGTGGGTTGACCTCGACTGGCTGCCAGGTTCCCACTGAGCCTCTCCAACTCCTGATGTCTCTCTACCACCTCTCCCCCCGCAGTGCAGAGAGTCAGGGAATGGGGTTCCAGTCATGACATGTTGCTTCTGCTGCTCTTTCCTTCTCTCATTTGTTTCCTGCTCCAGTGTGGGATGTCTCCCATGGAAGACTGTCCTCCAAGAACTTCTCCAAGGGAGTCCTTCCCATGGGCTGCAGTTCTTTGCGAACTGCTCCAGTGTAAGTCCCTTCCATGGGGTACAGTCCTTCAGGAACACAGTGTTCCAGCATGGGTCCGCCTTGGGGTCACAACTCCTGTCAGCAAACCCCTCTCTCCATAGGGCTACAGGTCCTACCAGGGGCTTGCTCCAAGCACAAGCTTTCCACAGGGTCACAGCCTCCTTTGGACATCCACCTGCTCCAGCTTGGGGTTGTCCATGGGCTGTGGATGGATCTCTGCTACACACTGGACCACGGTGTGCAGAGGAATCTCTGCTCTGGCACCTGGAGCACCTTCTCCCCCCCATCCCTCTTCATTGATCTTGGTGTCTGCAGTGTTGCCTCTCTCATACTGTCACTTTGCTCCCTTGGCTGTCGTGCAGCTGATTTTTATGCTTCCTTAAATATGCTATCACAGAGGGACCACCAAGATTGCTGACTTTTGGCAACTTTTGAGTCCATCTTGGAGCCAGCTGAAACTAATCTCCATCCACCAAGGGGACACCGTCAGGAAGCTTCTGCATGTGGTGTGGTCACACCTGCAGCCCCCTTGCAGAAGCCTAGAAGATAAGGGGCTAATGTATTTGTCTCAAACACTGACACAGGGATAGCCATGGAGCCAACCAAGCACTGTTGGCAAGAATGGCCAAGGATTCCTGGCAACAATACGCTGTGAGAAAGAACAAGATGTGGCCACAGAAAGGGCCATATGAAGGTAGGACACCACTGTTCTGGGACAAACATCCTTCTTCTAGTTCCTGGAGACAAGCACAAAACCATACAGCACAGGCACAGAAATGAGATGGAGAAGAGGTCACGGACTGCAGAGGGGGAATCAACTCCCCCCAGAGACCCCCTGAAGTCTGACCCGTTTCCAGAAAGGTCTAGAAGAACACACTGTGCATAACTAATTTGCATAGGAAGCAGGACACTTACCTTCAGGGTGGGGAAAGCTTATCTGTAAAAAGGTACCACCACCACGACGAGGTGCGTGGGCACCCCCAGGACCCTGGACATCCCATCAGCTGGACTGACAGTGGAACCAGGACTGGTGATCTTTCTCCCTTCTCTCTCTCTCACCATCTTTAATTCATCTCTCTCTTCCTTTTCACTCTGCCCCTTTACACAAACCCCACTGTCACATACTTACATGGCAGTGACTAACATACCAATTTCCATGTCAAGTGTGCAATTTCCTAAATAAAACTTTATAAGCTTGTGTGGACCCTCTAACTTTAGTCATTCCTTTTGGCCACAAGCATCCACGAATCTTGGGTGCTCCCTTCCCCTTAAGGTTGGGATGCCACACCTCCACTGCTAAAACCTTGACACTTACACAGAATACAAACTATAAACAGGGAAACTGAATAGACCAAAATCAGTGAAGCAGAAAAGCACTGGTGTGAAAAACAATGGAAGAAAATAAGATACACAGCAAGCTTGGATACACACAAAATTTTAGTCCAGAGAAGACAGCATCATTCAGTGAAGCAACAGTCTTCCCTGGAACTGTTTGATGATTGCCTGCACAGCCCAATAACCCAAGAAACTAGCAGCCTAACAGCAACAAAACAGAACAAAAACCAATGAACCAAAAAAACCCAAACCAACCAACCGACCAAACCAACCAAACAAACAAAACCAGAAAAAAAAAATCCAAACCAAAAAACAACACACAGACCCAAATTACAGTTCTTCGAAAATTCTGAACTCAGGCTTGTTACAAGTAGAATTTAAGCTCAGAGTAATTTTACTCCCAATCTCTGTTACTTTGTTCTGAAAGCAGTAATTTCACTGTACCATTAGACCCTTAAATTTCTTGTCTGATGCTAACAGGATGTGATCGCTCATGCTCTAGGCTGGTAAAAGCACTGCTCCCCCCTCCTAAACCTTTTAAAAGGGTGTTACATCAGCAGCAGAGCTGAAAATGAAACCAGCTATCAGATGTTTATACAATAAGGCAAGACGAGCTAGGCACAAAAATACACAATCAGGTTCTTCTTAGCCCACTCCACTATCTACAAACTAGTTCAGAATTCTAGAGCTGAGCACACATAAGCAAAGGAAAGGGAAAATTGTGTTGGGGAGTACATAACCTTAACATGCTGCCTGACAAATATAATAAGGCTTAAATAGTCAGTCAACCAAGGTCCGAACATACTCTTTTTTCAAAACAAAGGATTATGAAAAAACTCCATTCTTTATTAAGAAACTTACTTAATGCACTTAAAAAATTAACGAACACCAAAACAGAATAATTGCTTACTTACTTCTACAATAAAAAAAAAGGCCCACATTTGGCATAAAAATACGAACCATTCTGTCTTTAGAGACAATAAGGGTTTTTTCTCTGCCTAAAGCAGCAAAAAGCAGCACAGAAGACACTAAGACACAGCTATTTGGCTTGTTGATCTGAGATGCTATATTGTGAAGTCACAGTACAATTTACATTAACCTCTTCCAGCTAATGACAGCACTAATCCTCATGAATTTGGGAAAGGGTAAGCATCTTAATACTTCTAGAAGGAACACGAACATCCTCAGTTTTTCCAGTAAATGAAGCGCACAATTATTCATTCTTTGAACTCAAAAAAGACTTGGCAT
>VXBX01006663.1:15588-58923 GCA_013400415.1 Scytalopus superciliaris
GATCCTGCCACTCTACTCAACACTAGTGAGCCCACAGCTGGAGTGCTGTGTTCATTTCTGAGTTCCTCAGTAGAAGAAAGATAAGGAGCTACTGGAGAGGGTCCAGCAAAGATTCACAAAGGTTATACAGGTCTGGAGCATCTCTCTTATGAAAAGAAACTGTGGGAGCTGGGCATGGCTACTTGGGAGAAGAGAAGGCTGGGAGGGGAATCTCATCAATGCATATAAGTATCTCAAAGGTGGGAGCCAAGAGGATGGTGTCACACCCTTTTCAATGGTTCCCAGTGACAGAACAAGGAGCAATGACACAAGAAGATTCATCTCGACATGAAGAACAACCTCTTTACATTGAGTGTGTCAGAGCACTGGAACTGGCTGCCCAGGAAGGTTGTGGAGTCTCCTTCTCTGGAGATATTCAAAACACACCTGAACACATTCCTGTGTAACCTGCTCTAGGTGACCCTATCTTGGCAGAGATGTTGTACTAGATGGTCTCCAGAAGCCTTTTTCCAGTATTCTGTCATTTTGTGAATATAAGGCAAGATCTATTACAGAAACATCATTTGGGGGCGGGTAGTGGAGGGGGTAAGGGAGAGAGGAGTGGGTAAACACCATGGATGAGGAAAATTACAAAGTTTACAGTAAAAAAATAAATTTTAAAATGTTGAGATACCCAAGCAATTGAAATTTTCACTCTTTTTTGTAATATTTATATTGACTTTTCATACTAACACTACACAGTACTACACAGTAACATGCACACACTGTCACAACACTACAGCAGCCCAGATAGTTGCAAGCATGTTCTCACATTTTCATTTGCTCTTTTCCTGAGACAGTCCTAGAAACTAACTTCCATCTGGACAGCCAATCTATCCAAGTAAGTGCCACTATAACATTTCTTCTGAAGAATGGTTTCTAATTGGATACCATTAACAATGATGCTGAGATTAGCATTAGATCTGAGCTTCATTTTTGATGTTTGACTTGATTGCATATTCTTGCAAATACGGCATGTTGCATATTTGTCGTGTTACTAAGAAAACCTTTAGACGAATAAATTGATTTTTAAAACCACCATGTTTGAGTGTCATCCACTTCTCCACAGATTAAAAGAGCACCATATAAATGCGAGGATTTTTACTATGGCATACTGAAGTTTGAAGGAAATTGCAAGAGTCCCTCAAACCTTCATGGAACATACAAAAACCCAAGCTTTTTTAAAAGCCGTGACATTGGTATTTCAGTATTTCAACGCTTATGTTTTCAAATAGCTAAAGAATTCCTCTATGTTATGAAACTGATAAGGTTCAGATTTAGTGTTTCTCATTTTTAAGTTAATACACAGCTAGGAGCATGAAATATTTATTCCAACAGAATACTGACGTGCACTCCATCCCCCACAAGGCACCATATTCTCATTCACCATTTTTTAAAATATGCAGTAGAAATAATCACAGCTACTGTATAACTAGTAATCACAGCTATTTGGTACAGCTAGCTGTAACCAAGATACTTCAGAATGGCTTTGCTTTCAGAATCCACTGATTTCTACATTAAATAAGTTCATTTTCTTTTATTGTTACTGTGAAAAAGATCCATGGCAATAAACAGAACAAGTTCCTGACTTTCTAGACAAAGAAAACAAATAAAACTAAATACACAGAGCAACTAGACTAAGGGATGGTAAGCTTCCAAAAGAGGTATAAAACCATATTAAACCGCTTATGCTTCAGGTTCAGTCATTTGAGGGATTATGTCTGCATCTACTGTACTATAAAATAATGTGTACCACATACTGTCCCCATCTATTCAAGCAGAAAGCAAGAGATAATGTCCTGACTCCTCCAGTTATACCAACACAGTCAAAGGAGATGAACCAGCAGAGGGGAAGTGAAGGGAAGAGGCACCACTAATCATTTGCCCATAGGAAGCAGCAAACCTTACGGAGCAGTAAGCACAGCTGAGGCAGTGCGGCAACAGCACGGATTATTAGCTCAGTGGAGAATGCCAAAGCACACAAAGCCTACAGCGTTGTAGGCTACACAAAAGGCTGGAAAACACAAGCATGTGCACATGCTTGTATCTACTTAAGCATACACTGTTTGTAGCAATGCCAAATAAAATATGCAGAAGATTTTGTATCCTTTAAACTGGTATTTTATAGTCTCAAAATTGCAGTCATTGAAGAGTCAATATTTATTAGCATTTCCACAGTGTGAGCAGCACTATTAATAAAATCAGAGCAGATGGAAGCTGCTGTCATATGTTGTTGGGGTTTTTTTTCTAGGGCAGGAGGAGGACTAGGCAATAATAATTCCTTCATAGGAATTCAGAGAGAGGTTCTAAAGACAAAATATTCTATTGGGCATTCTTTTAATTCATGGAAAATACTTGCCTCTACAAAACCTTACAATATGAGGCAAAAAACTTAGTACCATCTGCACTGGCATCATTTAATAAAGAAAAAAGCTGATTCTGAACACGTGTTGCTTTTCCATAGAGCTTTGAACAGCAAATTGAACTTTGTCTTGTTAATACTTTTCATGTTCTTACGTATACTCTCTAGCTAAAAAATGTTAACACACCAGCAAGAGAGAAATTATATGATGTGACATACGTCTAGGCTTTAGATCAGCAAACCAGAAAGGAAACTTAAGAGGCCCAACATGAACTTTTAAGCATTTTTTCAAAGGTCTTCCATCCATGTTTTAAAAAATATGTTTATCTGTTCTAAGAACTAAAAAAAATTAAAAAAACCCCACTATGCTAAATCTTTCAAGCCAAAACACTTAATAATGGACACTGAGCTTTAAAACAGAATAATTTTCCTTTTCTATATACTCCCCTTTCTATACATACACACAAATACATAATTCACTTGAGTTTTCAACAGATAATCAGAACTAAAAAAAAATTGCCTTCAAAATAACGAGAGATGACAGAATCTAATTCAAGTGCTTTGAAGGTGACTATAACAAAATACTAATAAATAAGAGGATTTCTATTTTAATATATTGTGCAGTTGGTCCAGAGGAAAGAGAAATAATGTACTTACCACTGTGTTACTTTTTTCTCCCTGCTGCTTCTTCCCTGAGCTTTCAAAGTCAACATTCTGTTTAAGACAAAGATACAAACATTTTAGTCAACCCTATCACTACTAGATAAAAACAAACTGATATTCTATTGTATTGACTATGTATTTTGCTTTTGGAGTTTTGTTTTCATTTAAAGAAAGCTGTACATGTGCATGAACAACAACTTAAATATTTCAGAGTACTTGAAAGACTTTCCAAGACAGGAAAATTGCACATATACTTTTGAAGGAGATAATTCTTTTGTGTAAAAAATATTGCTTTTTATCCTACTTTTACTTTAAAGCATTGTATCTACAAAGTTGTTTCATTTTTGCTCCTTTTATAATTACTGTATTAAAATACTGAACATCACACACATTTCTCTTGTACACAATTCTGAAGAAAACTAAGGAAAAATACATAAAAAATTAACCAAACATAAAAAGTGCACATTTCTGTATTGTTAACATCAGGAATTTTTCAGAAAGTTGCAACACCTTTTACAAGGCACAAAGATCTCTGACATTAGCTTCACCAAGCAGGACCATTTTTTTTTATGAATAAACAAAAACGTCCAGTGCATTGATTGATCACACTCAAAATTTGTGCCTGGACCCATGCAAAGGATAAATTTTGCCTACAACAAGACAGAAGCAGAACGTATCTTCAGAGGGATTAAATGTCACTGTGGTGAGACAGATCATCGAACTGAGCACGAAGTCCTGTAGAACAGGTAAGAATCAGAGTATAATCTCTCAAATTTGTAGCACCTATAACTTGAATCGTTGGGATCACAGGTAAGAGCTTCATTCAAAGGGTTTACCTATAAATGGAACTGTATTTAATTTCTTTCCAATAAAAGCAGAATCAGCCCACACAAAATCATCAGGATTGCGTCATTAAAAAAAACCCTAAGAAATTTAAAATCAAATAGTTCCAAGAAGAATGAAAGTTCCTTGTTTTGGGGTAAGAAACAAGCAACAGTGTGACCATAGGACAATGAACTCCCACAGAAGTCAGAACTGCCACAGCAGGAGTGAGCTATAATCAACTTGTGCATATTACATGTCCCATTTCTCATTTAGGAGTCACTGGTGTCAGCTTCTGCATTCATACCAAATGGACTCTAATGCACTATACTGCATAAATCTATTTGTTTATTCGCAATAGAAGGGCATCCAGGATATGCAAATAGCAAGGGGAAAAATATAATTAAAGTAATTTTAAAGCCTCAAGCTTTTCAAGTTTCCTACTGAAAAAAAAAAAAATCTCTGTTAGTTTAGGCAGCCTCAGAACTATAGAACTGCAGCACTCAAGACAATTAAAAAAATCAAGAAAGACAGCAAGGATCAAACCAGATTCTGAAATCTGGGCTCTTAGGAGAGACTGTCCAACTGCCATGGCTGCATGCCTCTTTCCCACAGCACTTTGCTCCCACTGCAACACTATTTAATCTTTACAAAAGCTGTTTCAGAGGAACTGTACATAAACTCCCAAGCAGAAGAAATGCAGATCTGCAATAGCTCTGCTAGGATAAGCAGAATTAATCCAGAGAATACGACAGTGCAGAGCTGGATCTGACAGGGTGGACAGTCAGGTGATTGTGCCTCTGAAAGAAAAAGACCTAAGGTCAAGACTTTGCAGGCAAAGCATTCAGAGTAGGAAAAATATCAAAGAAATAGCTAGTCCCATAATCATCAGAAAAACAATATACAAAAAGGGATTAGTCTTGCGTCATTTCCTGACACCTGCTCAGCTGCCTCTGTTGAGACACGCAGAAGAGTAAAATCCAGTGTTAGGGAGTCATTACCATTTGAACTATTTGCAGATTTCCAAACCAAGCAGGAGAAACCACCACCTGGATATTTCATGTAATTCTGCTTTAGATTAAGCAGCTACACACTGAACAAAAGGTATCACTTACAAAATCAGACAGGAGCAATGAACTCAGTGCAACTGATGTTACCTTAATGTCACTTGAAACTGTGATACTGAGTCACAAAACCTCAAACCTCTATGAGAAGAGGACAACTAAGAATGTACTGTAACTACAACTGCAACCACTGATCCGTCTCCAATAGAAGGAATCTTAAAGGTTTACACATACTCACATCACCAGGCAGGGTGCAAAAAAGCACAACAAACTCTCCAAGAAAACAGACCAGAATAGTTACAGGAGCCCAAAGTTAACCTTGCAACACAACTGTAGAAGTCACACCTGCAGCCCCCTTGCAGAAGCCTAGAAGATAAGGGGCTAATGTATTTGTCTCAAACACTGACACAGGGATAGCCATGGAGCCAACCAAGCACTGTTGGCAAGAATGGCCAAGGATTCCTGGCAACAGTACGCTGTGAGAAAGAACAAGATGTGGCCGCAGAAAGGGCCATATGAAGGTAGGACACCACTGTTCTGGGACAAACATCCTTCTTCTAGTTCCTGGAGACAAGCACAAAACCATACAGCACAGGCACAGAAATGAGATGGAGAAGAGGTCACGGACTGCAGAGGGGGAATCAACTCCCCCAAAGACCCCTGAAGTCTGACCCATTTCCAGAAAGGTCTAGAAGAACACACTGTGCATAACTAATTTGCATAGGAAGCAGGACACTTACCTTCAGGGTGGGGAAAGCTTATCTGTAAAAAGGTACCACCACTACGACGAGGTGCGTGGGCACCCCCAGGACCCTGGACATCCCATCAGCTGGACTGACAGTGGAACCAGGACTGGTGATCTCTTTCTTTCCTCCCTTTTCTCTCCCCCTTTTTAATTCATCTCTCTCTCTCTTCCTTTTCACTCTACCACTTTATTCAAAACCCACTGCCATGTGCTTACATAACAGGTCAGGGACTAACATATCAATTTCCATGTTAAGTCTGCAATTTACTAATAAAACTTTATAAGCTTTTGTGGATCATCTGACTTTTCTCACCAGGAGCATCCACAAATCTTGGGTGTTCCCTTTCCCTCAAGGGTGGGATGGACCTCAACTAGTTCAGATCACCACTTGCCTACTTGTTTTGCAGAAGTGGTAATAGGTACTTTAGATGACTAGTGCTAAGTTACCCTCAAGGTGAAAATACCTAATGAAATCTTATTTAACTGTGCTCTAGCTCTAGCATATGATACCAACCACATCAGATGGAGCCTTAATATCTGTCGGGCTCCTCCAACCAAAAAGGTACAGAAAAGCCCTAGCATACTCAGCTTAAAATACGGTGAGAGTATCTGGGAGAACTACAACATGTTCATCCTGTTCTTACTCTTTTAAGTATAACCCAACTGCTGCTAGAAAATGCTTGCCAGATGGACTGCTCGTCTGCCCCAGAAGAGCTGTTCTGATCACTGTATCCTGGGGGTTGCTCACATCTAACTGGGCAAGTACTTCTTGTTCTAACTATGTATTTCAGTTCCAATTTACCACTGGCTTTAGCCTATGGAGTGTGGAAGCAGTGACAGGTAGCCTGGGAGAAACAGAGGGAAATCGTCTGAGCAGACAGGGATCAGGTTAGGAAAGCTAAAGCATTGAAAAAATTAGATCTGGCCAAGGGCATCAAGGGCAACAAGAAACACTTTCATAAGATGGCTTCTTTGCCATCCAGAGGGAGTTGGACAAACTTGAAAAGCAGGTCCATGTGAAACTCATGAAATTCAACGAGGCCAAGTGCAAGGTGCTGCTCTTGGTGCAATCCCAGACATGAGTACAGACTGGGAAAAGAACTCCAGGAGAGCAGCCCTGTTGAAGACTTGGGGGTTCTCGTGGATAAAAAGCTGAACATCAGCCAACAGTGTGTATTTACAGTCCACAATGTCAAAAGCATCCTGAGCTGTATCCAAAGAAACATGACCTGCAGGTCAAGGGAGGTGATTTTGTCCTGCTTGTCTGCCCTTGTAACACCCCAACAGGAGTACTGTGCCCAGCACAAGAAGAAATTCACTACTCTGAAGGCGATGAGGCAGTGAAACTGGTTGCCCAGAGAAGCTGTGGATGTCCTATCCCTGGAAATGTTCAAGGCCAGGTTGGATGGGGCCCTGAGCCACCTGAACTAATGGTTGATATACCAATCCATGGAAGGGGGATTGGAACGTGATGGTATTTAAGATCCCTTCCAGCTCAAGCCTTTCTATGATCTCTATAGGAATATGGATGATAAAAAGAGGAAGGAAAATGTGGGCCCTCTCCAGAGGAAATGTGAGACCTGGTTATTTGGGATATTGAAAAGGCTGAGATACCAATGACGACTTTGATTCAGTCTTCACCGGCAAGTTCTCCAGCCACCCTATCCAAGCTGCAGAATGCAAAGCTAGGGACTGGGAGAATGAAGAACCTGGCTGCTGTAGCCTTTAGATCAGGTTTGAGACCATCTAAGGCACATGAAAATCCACAAGTCCATGGGACCTGATGAGGTACATCTGCAGGTCCTGAGGGAACTAGAGAAAGAAAGTAGTTAAGCCACTATCATATTTGAGAAGCCACGGAAATTCCCAGTCACTGGAAAAGGGACAAACCCCCATTTCTAAAAAGGGAAATAAAGATCCAGGAACAACAGGTCAGTCAGTCACACCTCAGTGGCCAACAAGATCATGCAGCAGATCCTCTCAGAACTTTTGCTAAGACACACAGAAAATAAGGAAATTATTTATGACAGCCAACATGGCTTCACTAAGTGCAAACCATGCTTGACAAATTTGGTAGACTTTTCAATGGGGTTACATTTCACCTCAAATGCTCATCGTTCTTCCAATTGCTTTTGGAGGACTTTGAAAGGATATTGATGGAAAGGATACAGAGCACTAGTAGCAAACTTTCACAAAACAGATCAGGAAGCAGGGTTTATACTTCAGTACACTAAATGACAATGACCAATGCCGATGCAGTTTTTACTTTCTCTAAGCTGTTTAAAAAGGGGAGGGGGGGGAAGAGGGCAGGTAAACCACAACAGGCTCTTCATTTCAGGAAGAGTTGGAAATAAGTACCTTAGAATTCTTGCTTTGGAGACATTTCAGGCAGCCTTCAGCCTAAGACAACCACTCCTCATTTAAATATTGAAAACAGTAAAAACAGCAAATTATTTATTTAAGTAATTCCAGAAGAGTATTGTAGAATCCAGATTATCTGTGCCTGTCCTTAAATATCCACTCATATTCATTAAGAAAGTCTGTTTAGTTAAAAAGACTTTAGATCAAACAAGATTATCCATACTACAGACTCACATTAAGGAGAAATATCCCATACTGCACCACTAAAATCCATCTTGTAAACCAAGTACAATTTTAGCCAAGGATATCAGTTATATTTTTTCCTTTTGGAACTGGGTTCAGGAAGAGGAGGGGTTCCGAAAATGACTGAGGAAGTGCAACTGTATGCACAATCAGTATCACTGTTCTCAATGAAGCAGGGTTTGCCTGGGCAAAGATACCCATAATCAGAATTTTGTATTAAGTAGCAGGGGAGTATATGCAGATATGCATACATGCACATATATGCATAATGATTTCATACACAATGATAAGAAATAAGTTTTACTGTCAGTGGTTACTAGCAAGATTCTGATTCCATCCTGCCCTATCCGTGAGAAATGCACACCCTAGAGTGAGCTAGACTTGAACACACAAAACAACATATGATTTTGATTGAGGAAACAAAAGATAAACACAGCTGGGAAAATATTTATCTCTAGACAGTACACCTTTTGAAATTAAACAGATATTTTGCACAAAATAGAAAGATCTGCAGACCATAGGCAGTTTAGTTAATCTTGGATTCCAGGATTGTGAAACAGGAAGGAGTGAGGGGGAGGACCACGAAGAAACAAAAGGATTCAGAGACCATTCTCAAGAAAGAATGAATCTCAGTTTTCCTCGAAGCAGATGCTGTCACCATGTCTCACCGTTTCTTGTTACTTTGGTGTCTGAACCAAAGCCAGACATTTAGAGTGAAGCAAAGAAACAATGGATTGTCTCATTGACAAAAAATCTGACAAGTTTCAAGAGCAGCACTATCCTTCTACTGATCTCAGGTGGACAAATCTAAGAAATTAATAATGAAACATTACCTTAAGTGGCATGCAACTGACCTACTTGAGGATTCATTACCTCCTAGTACCATCCCTGTTACAGCTGCTGACAACCAGAATCCTTTAATACAGGAAGAGGACAGCTGATGGCACATTCTAAGCAAGCACACAAAGATCCACATTTGCTTCCAGCATGCCCCAAAATAACCTGCTGGTATACTGCAGAGGACATGAAGTTGAGAATGTTCTGCCAAGGGGTACGGGTATACTTATCAACATATGGACTGGAAAAGGCTCTTTGATAGGTCCCTGGACTGGCTAACTTCCTACAGGAGTTCTATTTTAAAATTAAGAGTTACACTGTTCTGTCAAATTAGCTACAGTTCTATTAGAGATATTTTTATCTTAAAACTGAATGAAATGGCTAGAGAGTGACAAAATTAAGCTTTGTTTATTATTTACAATACAACGTACTTTTACAATTTTGCACGAGACTGTTAAGGGAACAATCATACCTGCACATAATCAGATAAATGAGATCTGCTGGATTTTGCAGTTGCTTACTTTCCCATGGGGAAGTTGGTCAAAGAAGGGTCTCCAAGGCATAAATGAAGACTACACCTGTGACCTCAATTTTTTTGAAGGCATTTCCAAATTATTTATCTCACCTGTGTGGATATGGCTTTAAAACCTCTCACTGCCTAAGCACTCTGAGAGCAAATTGTGGGTTTGCAACAAAATAGACATACCTAGACTCAAAAATTTTCTGGGCTTCAAAACTCCCTTTTGTAGTAGTGCAACTAGTGCAGAAATGACCAGTATGTCTGCATTTGACCTCACCAGTGAAAAACTGCTAAAAGGCACAGGTATCTGATAAGGAAGAGTTTTGGAATTCAAACTGCAAGGAATCAATTATGAATCAAGATGTGTGTTTCCCAAAGCATAAACCTCAGCACATACACTCTGGAAGTTATTCTACAGTAAGAACAAAACACCATGTTGTTATTAAGCATAAACAATTCTATCTACAACACCATCAAGAACGCCTAGCAGGCAAGGGAAGGCACGGAAGAATCCTATTGTGATGTCTAGTTACCTTCAAACCCCATATTCTCCATAAAAGCATTAAGACACTTGGGGAAACTGAGTAAAATAGTGCTCCATGTAGAACTTCAGGATGATGAAGGTTTTTACGGGCCTCTCCAGGTCCTGTGGTCCAACTCACCAACACCATCACCACATCAAGGCCAAATTCAACATTAAATGCAATGAAGTCAAACACTACTTTCTAAGGTCAGTGTCAGTTTGTGCAAGAAGCAGCAGATCAGTTGGCTTACTGGGGAACGTTTCCAAGGGAGAAAGGAGATTTTGTGGGTTTTCTGAACCACGGAGATACACATTTTTGTGCCTCCATTCTGGGAAAATTGTCTAGGCGATCTAATTATTCTTAGGTACTCCTTGTATCACTTGGAAAAGTGAAATAAAGCAACTGAATAATTAGACATTCACTCAATTATTTGTGTACTCATAATATACAATGCTGCAATTCAGATGAAAATAAAGGTATCAGGGAAATCTCTTTACAGAACCAAGATGGCTTATATCAATATATTCTACTTACAGGAGATAACATACACTCGCTAAAGTAGATTCAGTGCTCACAGACTTGCAAGTTATTAAATTCTGTAAATGAAGATTGTTTTCCAGAATGGTAAATGTGAGGGGGGTTAAATTGTTACTATATGCTGTTGCTAGTCATTCTGCTTAAGGCTTTTCTGATATTTACTGTTTCTGTTACTATGATGCCACTGCATTAACTCAAATAACCAGAAATCAAGCCAGGAACAAAACCACAGAAAGTAAGAGTCACAATAGTGATTTTCTACTCCCAACTTAATGCTNAAACAAGAACAGAAAACTATCCAAGGTCTTCAATCATGGCTTGCTAGACCACTTACTTTGGCCTCACAGACCATTCTTAGGGACCACGATGCCAACAATCTTTCAGAACAGCAACAGTCTGTACTCCATGTACTGTCACAATTCTTTATCAAGTTATTTTTCTCTAAGTGGCACTTGTGCTAAGTCACTAAAAATGAGTAGCTGTGCCAAGTTACCCAATGAGGTCTGGTTAACCTTGAGGAAGCTTTGTTGTTAGTGGTAACATAGCCTATCCCACTTGATTCAATCTACGAATTAAAAAGAAAAGTTAAAAAAACAACCCATCCTTTGTTAGTTATGACAACTTTCACCCAAGCTTCAGCCGTAACAAAGATTTCCACTGCTGCTACAAAACTGACAACAACTTTTGGGAGAAGTGGAACATNACTCTTAAATGTTGTGTCCATTTAATAGACACCTTTTAAAACACATAATAAACAGGTTTGGTGATCTCTTTTCACAACAATGTGATTCTTCTCTTTAAAGTACACAATACAGCAGTACCTGAACTTAATAAATAAATATACTTAATAATACTTAAATAATGTAATTTAATAATTATTATTTTTAAAAAATATATAGAAAAACAAGAACAGAAAACTATCCAAGGTCTTCAATCATGGCTTGCTAGACCACTTACTTTGGCCTCACAGACCATTCTTAGGGACCACGATGCCAACAATCTTTCAGAACAGCAACAGTCTGTACTCCATGTACTGTCACAATTCTTTATCAAGTTATTTTTCTCTAAGTGGCA
The DNA here is from genome assembly GCA_013400415.1 of Scytalopus superciliaris. Lineage (NCBI taxonomy): Eukaryota > Metazoa > Chordata > Aves > Passeriformes > Rhinocryptidae > Scytalopus > Scytalopus superciliaris. The sequence continues at coordinate 27,380 of VXBX01006663.1, forward strand.
CTTGTGCTAAGTCACTAAAAATGAGTAGCTGTGCCAAGTTACCCAATGAGGTCTGGTTAACCTTGAGGAAGCTTTGTTGTTAGTGGTAACATAGCCTATCCCACTTGATTCAATCTACGAATTAAAAAGAAAAGTTAAAAAAACAACCCATCCTTTGTTAGTTATGACAACTTTCACCCAAGCTTCAGCCGTAACAAAGATTTCCACTGCTGCTACAAAACTGACAACAACTTTTGGGAGAAGTGGAACATACCTATGTCACATCAGGAGGGCAATTAGCACCACAATGGGAGATGAGCACTCAGGATAACAAGAGAGATTACAAATACAAGAGAAGATTACTTAGACCTGGTGCACTCACCCTTTGCTCCTACGTGACCCCCTTCCTCTTCACTCTTCCCCCCACCCCCATTCCCTAGTTTCTCATCAGCACATGGATCCTAGACAGTGACTACTCCAAAAGGTTAGAATTCCTTCAGTCGTATTCTTTTTAGCCGTAGCATATGCCCTCAGACCTCAGCCTTCTCTCACAACAGCATAAGAGGTTGATGATGAGAAAGTGGAGGAGTATTCAGAAAACATATGACTAAGAGAATAAGAATACTTACGAAACAGAATATACCAACACAATCAGTAGATTTATAACATGAAACATGAAACTGAGTCACACACTGAACACCGGAATGTACACCATGGTTTCTAGTAAGGATACATTTGATTTAAATGAAATAGGTGGTTAATTTGTATTATGCTATTACTAAGACGTTTATTTCTTTTTGCCTCCTGCATTCATAAGATAAACCCTTTTACCTCCTTTACTTCATTATGCCCACATCCTTTATTAGATATTGAAACAGTTTAGGAAGGGACATATCTCATTTTACTTGTGCAGTACTTCAGAAATACGTCACCATGTCTTACAAGGACCATGGCAGCCAACACTCACACTTCTGTGTTCACGGATGCTTCTCCAAACACTGCGTTTAGATGACGACTCACTAACAGATAATATGTTAACTACTGAATATGAGGAATAGAGAAGGTATTTTAGATACTGAAGTTGATATGACTGCCAAGCATGAGAGAAAGCACAGGGGATGAGAACCTTTGGCAATGATTTTGCACAAATATCTAACTGTATAGCGGTCTCCAACAATATGTGAAGCAAATCAAACAAATTCCACAATGAGTTATGCATCTGAGTGACCCCAATATTGTCACAGACCCTGCATTCCTGTCCTACAACACAAACAATCTAGGGTTCAAGTCTTCTTGGACAACATTTAAGTAGAGGCTTCCAACACCTCAGATGAACAATCTATTTCGTACATGCCAATAATAAGACTAATAAAGGTGATATATTTCTCTCTGTTTGAAACCTAGGCAGGCAGACATACTCTCAATATACCTGCTGTAACAGGCAGATACTTTGCCAGTTACGCCACAGCTTTGGGTGCCACCGCACAAAATTAGACCCCAGAGCTGTTTCAGACTATCAAAATAGAGAAGGCTTTGACAGAACTCAGTCTACAAATTTTATCAATTCTGTGAATGTTTGTGGCCCTAAATGTGTGAATTCATCTTGAACCTGTGGCCTTTTATTGCTAATGGCTAGTCCAAGAGATTCTGGAGCACAGTTTGAGCTGTTAATCAGCTGAGGATTTATATTTGAATTTACCAAATTATGCACATACTATTAAATTGTTAGAATCAATAACCACCTAGTCTGACATACATCATAAAGTAGGTATTAGGAACTGGATCAATCTTGTACATTTCCCATAGTTCAGAAATACAATTTTAGCATAACGTATATTTCAAATTTAAATTGTTTCAAAAAGAAAAGAAACTAACAGCAAACAGTTGCTATAATTGTATACTTAATAATAGATCTCACACTACCAGCCAAGTCATTGTTAGGGTATGTAAATTCCTGAGTTCTCTTTCCTTCCAGGGCAGAGGTGAGCAATGCTAGTCAAACAACACTTATATCTATTTTTAGATGTCATTTCCACCCCCCCACATGTGTAGAGGCATAACTTTCCAATTATGAATGTTTTACTTCCTTCTGCATTTATTTTGTTGCTCACAAAACTGAATTAGGAGACATCACTGACCAGTTTGATTACAAACACAATTAGCAATCGGAGAACCTGCTTGCAAAATTGCTAAATATTCACAGCTGTGAAGAAAATTAAACTCAGCTGTGCTCATAACATACAAAGTGATACAAAAATACTCAGGTGTTATTGCTTGTCTGAGTGGGTTTAAATAAAAAAAGAACTATCAGACTCTCGGTATAGCTTCAACTGTCAATTACTGTGCACACCTACTCACTGTCATAACAGTGTATCATTAACTCACCCCACAGACACATTATGAAAATCAATTATTGAGTGTCACTATTCACTATAAACAGTAACAAAGGAAGACATTAGGAGGAATAATCTATTTCTGTGTTTAAAATGAATTAGACAGTGGAGCAGGAACAATGCAGAATCAGACATGAATTTTTAAAAGCACACTGATCTGAAGAAGGGATATACTCTCGAGGCAAATGTTCATTATTAAAATTTTTTTTGTCAGCTGTGGACAATTGAACAGGTGTGTCTTACTGGAAGCTGATGTTTCCTGTTCGAATTGATATTAAATTTGTAACTAACCACAACAGCTACTGGTTGTGACTAAACAAATAAAACATCCAACCAAGAAGTATTTTTACCCTACTACACTTCACACAGGCATGCACCATCTGTCACCGAGGTATGATCTGTTACTCTGTGACATTATCACATTACTCTCGAAAAGACTAATGCTGCTGCTTAATCTCATGGTTTGAGCCAATTTCTAAACACTAAGCCTTGGCTTGCTGTCAGACATCCTCACTACCTGCCTGAGAAGCAATGATGAAACACAATTGTCATTTTTTACCTATAATTTAAAGGTACCCAAGCCTCCTGTTGCAAGCTAACTTATATTCCGTAAATATTTTTCTAGCAGTGATTTGTTTCATGGATGAAAAGGAGCTAAAAATTCACCCTGGATTTTTATAATGTAACAGCAAAACAATCCTCCTCTAACAACACAAAACAATCCAGGACCACAAGCCACCTGAATTAAAACACAAACAGCTTATTAAGGTAGTAAAGAATTTCTATCATTCAAAATTGCAGAGCTACTAGGTAATTAATCCCCAGCTCACAAGAAAATTTAAGGAAATTAATATGCTAAATTCAACTTACTGGAAAATAGTCTTAGTTTTTCCTGTCTGGGGGGAAAAAAAAAAAAACCCCCTGATGACTGAACTTGCAGTAACCAATGCAGAGATAGCTTCTGAATACAAAAAAAAAAAAACCAGAACACCATTGTTATTTAAAACTCTATGTTGATGGCAGTGTCTGGAAAAGAACAGGATATGAGTTTATGTTCCCTTTGACAATGAGGTTACAGTGAGGGTTGTTTTACCTCAATTCTCAATGACTTTTTACTAAACTTAATCTAAACCAACACAGTTAACACACAGAAACGGCTGTCTGTGTGTAGTCTGCAAACCACCAGCAGGTTTCTCCTCATTCCCCACTTTTCATTCTTTAAACAGTCATCTTGGAAAAATATACTGCCTGGAGGAATGTGCCCTTCACATACTGACAGAAGCGCTACCAAACTGCATGCCCAAAAATGTATTCCGAAGATTATATCCATGCGTCTTTCAAAACTTCTTCCACTGCAGTTACCCATTACAGTTCGAAGTGTCTTCCAGTAATAACAGAATTGCATTATTAGATTTGAAAGATAAGCAATGGAGGTTTTCAGTGGTTTCTGGATACAGCTCCATTCTCACTCCTGAGTAAAGACAAAACCAGTTAGATGTGAGTTCTAAGAACTACCTGACATCTGTCTGATCTAACCTAAAACCAAATTTTCTGCATCTTTCACATCTTCCCCAACAAGCTAATACAAGATCTGGACAAAACAATTAAGTCTATATTTAAAGTTTCCATAGCAATAAAGCAAATCACTTGTTTACCGGCAAATTACTGGATTCTAATTTCTTAGAAAAACTGTTAGATGACATCTATATACAATGTTCTGGAATAAAACACCAACTAAAAAAGAAAATAAAATCAACCTTTTCCAACAGGTTGATTATTAACATACCTGTCATCTTTGTTAACAGCTGAAAAAGCACTAGAAATTTTTCTAGTATAGAAAAAAATCTCAGTAGTAAAGATAAGTAGTGAGATTAATGGACTAAATCCATTCTAGATACCAGCTTTCATTTTAATACCATTAAGTGATCAGAACTAAGACAGATTTAAAATGATGGATAAAAATCATTCAACATGGTTTTAATGCACTCTATGAAACATACATCGCCCATTTTTGTTCATAAAACTACACAAATCTAAAAAAATAATACCTTCGAAGTTAACAGTCGTCTGGTGTTCACACCAGTAAGAGACTGGGCTGAGAATAAATGCTAACAGCATGACATACAAAAATAGAGACCAGAAGGAGCGCTAGCAGTTAGATACCAGCAGTGCTATTAGCACCTCATTTAAAAAGAAAGAAACGTTCTCAACAGCTTTGATTAGACCGGCAGGCCAGTATCTAAACCCGAAATAGCAAACACGGAGACAGAGCTTAACCAATTTATCTAACACCCACTCACTAGTTTAAGACTAATGAGTCTTAAACTTAGATCTTGCTAGATGTAAAAATGCCTAGGTAATCGCTCCCTACAGAAACCACGTCTTATCTCTTATCAGTTATTGTTTGCTTTAAATGCACATGCAAAGAAAACTGCAGTTGACACACTTCAGAATCAGAGCAATCTAAATGATGTGTACTGACTCTCAACGTTTGATTCTTTATGAGATATGGGAATAAAAAGGAAAATAAGAAAATCAGAAGTATCAAAATATAGAAAAGGGAAAAGAAAACCTTGGTTGGGTTGGTAACAGTTCCTATCAGTCCAAGGTTTCTCAGAGACCTAGTACTGTTCTACAGGTGATCCTTCCAACAACAAAGTCCTCAGTAATCTGAAAGCCTGTAAAGAGTCATCTCTCTTGCATACTCATGTATTCCATTGTGATTTCTTCCACTGTTGGTTAGCCCATTCCTCTACATAACTGCTCTTTCTCCTTTTTCAACATATTTTTTTCACACCTTAAATTGTTTCCCCTGCCTTTCTAACACTACAGTGTCCCTGAAACACTTCCATCTCACAGGAATGCTCCAGATGATGAGCATATCTGGGGATTACCTAATTAAATTCAAAGCATAAAACCAGAACAATCTCAACCACCACCAAAAATGTTCTTGTCACATGCTTCGATTACTCTGCCCATCAATCTGACTCACAATGCTCCTCACTTCTTTATCCTTTGAGTCCCTACAGTCACACTTGTCCCCCACCCCAAACACCCAAACCAAAACCTTAACCCCACAAAATTGCACTATTTATTACAAACATCATTTCTAGGACACTGCTTGACTGTACTGCTGGTTTAAGCACCCCTATTCTCCACCTTTTCCATTCAAGAGATAAGCAGCTTATTTTCACAAACTATTTTCTCATTCAAAATCAAAAAGGAGACTCCTCAGTCAATAAAGTGAGCTTCTATCACCTTGATCGATTCTTCAGAGCAACATTTGACAGCATCCCCACACAGATATATAAAATTAATTCCCTATGCATTCCATCATTTTTTCCTTATCTCTCACCTTCACAAACCAGTTAGAGGTAAAATCCTGACAGTTACCAAGCTGCTGTTCTGCAAATACTACTGCCCACCCCGCTAACCAGTGTTTCGCACCCCCACCCTGACATGGACTTCTCTATCCAGCTACATCACCCTGAAGGACATGTATCTTACCCTTGTGTTGAATCATGGGCAGGCAATTCCAGGTCCTTTACTGAAACTCCTTTAGGTTACAGAGAGGGTGACCATAATGCTTAAGAAAATAATGTATTTTATCCATTCTGCATGAAAATGCACTACACATGTTACATCTATAAAAATATACACCCAAAATCCAAAAAGTGCAGCTATGCTGGTACAAGCATTTAGGCTCTCTAAGAAGCAAACTTAGAGCAGACATATCTACCTGTTCTGTTTCTTTACTGTCCAAAACAGCAGCAAGCAAAAATACAAATGAAGTTTAATAAAAAGAAAAATTCAAGAGAAAAAATACACTAGGCCCTGACTGGTTTATTCAGGGAGAAGAACTAGTTCATAATTCTACCTTGATAGGCAGCAGTCAAGTAATTTTCTTGGATATCTGAATGAAGGTGTGGTTTTTTTTTTTTCCCCTTGCGCTCCAATTAGTTCAGCTTCAGCTGTAGAAACTACCTTTGTGCTTCCATAGAATGATAAAATGGTTTGGGTTGGAAGCAACCTTGAAGACTATCTAGCTCCAACCCCCGTGCCATGGGTAGGGACACTTTCCACTAGATAGGCTGCTCAAAGCCTAGTCCAGTCTGGGATGTGGCATTTACAACTCCTCTGGGCAATCTTTTTCAGTGCCTCACACCCCTCACAGTAAAGAATTTCCTCCTAACGTGCAATCTAAACCTATTCTCTTGGAGTTTAAAGCCATTCCCCCTTGCCCTAAAACCGTTACCCCTTGTCCTATCAGTACATATCCTTGTTGAAAGTCCCTCTCTGGCTCTCTACCCTGAGGTACTGGAAGGTTCTGTAAGGTCTCCCCAGAGAACTCTCTTCTCCAGGCTGAGCAACACAAACTCCATTTTCATGGCCCTCCTCTGGACCTGCTACAACAGGTACAAACTTTCAGGAAGTTTTCCCTCTGGTTTAGAGGGGAGGTATTTCAGCTTCAAAATAAATCACAACATTTGCAACTCTGAACAGAGATTTAGAGTAAGTCTGGAATACTTCTTACTTGAAGTCTGCATTTTAACACAAAAGGTAAGGAAGGATCAACAGCAGCCATATAAGCACCTAAACTGAGCAAGAGCATTCTCCTGCTTGAGTTTTGCATGGCTTGGTATTAGCAAAAAGACCACAGAGGCTTCGACATCCAGTCAAGAGTGACAAGCAAATCAAGCAGTTACATGCAAAAGATAAGCAGTGCTCCTTTCTCATTTATGCAACTAGCTCAAGGGTGAAAGGAAGCACCAGCATAAAACACCATTTCACATGGTACACTGGAGAAAATATGAGTCCTCTAACCTAAAACCAGATTGAACCGAATTAATTATAAGATTATAACCCAATAATTTTCTGACCCATCAAAAAATTTTAAAAGTGAACAATTTTCTGCTGAACAGGCCTAACAAGCAATCAGTTTGATTATCAAGTTCTTCTGTTTTCTCAATTACAAAAGTCTCCTACTCTGCAAAGCAAATGAAACATACCTGTTAAATTTATCAAAAGCAAAGTGTTGGTATATTTTAACTCATTCTCACTTTAGTGGTCCTAACATTAGCATCTTACATATTTTAGGTAGACTCCCTTCATCCTTCACTTTCTCAAGTCTTCAGCTTCAAACCCAAAATTCATTGCTATAGCTTTTTACCTTCATTTAATTAACAGATGGACACTTTTCACTACTGTAACATTAGCCCTTTTTAGATTTTATGTTTTCTAAGCATCTAGTAAAACATCCTTTAACTGATTTTCCTTTAAAACTGAGAAAAAAGGGAGTTTATATACAGATGATTTGGCTGAATGGTTTCGAAGTGCTCTTTATAAAAAGGAACAAATAAATGCTGCTGATTAAACTTGCTATTTATTATGTACAATCAGAATCAACTCATAGTAATTTATACTTTATCAAAAACAAGGAGGTTTGAAATACGCAATTGGTTACTTGTCTTCGTACAATGATAGGTGTGACTCCAAATCCTTCCATAATGACTTGTAAGAATACTGCATCCATCATCTTTTTTTAATGAACATTTTAGTATTAGTAGTACAAGACCACCTGCACATAATAATTAAGTTTCCTGTACTTAGGGAGTTAGTCATTCTGTACGTGACCGCAATTTGATGGTCCACAGCAAGCTATTTCTGCTGTGGTTTATCAGAGAGAAAACTGATTAATAAATGTAATTATTTTTTTTCAGTTCTGAGAAGTCAAAGTGATGTAAAGCTAAAAATCAAAAGAGCACAGTCTTTCCACTTCACTTTGTCATTTCTGAATTGCTGGCATCCAACACATCACTCTTCTTAGCAAGAGCGAGCAATACTACACAGATCAGCCATTAAGTTTTCTCTCTTTCCTCCATACTGAGTACCCAACACTTACTACCTTACAAAGATTCTTAGAATTATTGATCAGTCCTTGGTGAGCAGTATTTCCAGCATCTTGGTTTTGTATTAGAATAAGTTGGGTTTTTTTCTTTCTGCATGTTGTAATAGATATTCTGTTTGTCTCTTCTCTGTGACTGATGTTCACTTCAAGTCACTCTTGAGGAAAATCCATCCTCTCTCTTTACCCTAAAACCAAGCGACTGATACAAAACAGGAAAACCCACGCTTTTTGCACAACTTACCTATCATCTAGCTCACTTTTACAATCATCTGCCTTCGTCCGTATTGGTTCATCAGCAGGTGAAATGTCAGATGACCATGTGAACCTCCAGAAACACTGTGCACCCGCCTTTTGTCCATTTATACAAAAATGACAGTCTATCTTGAATGGCTAAAAACCTTTAAGGACATAAAAGCTGTAGTGTAACAACTTCATGGCAATAGGGCATCTCAAAATGCACAGCATTTCCCATGCTGCTACTCCTCTACAAATCAAAACCAACTCTTTCTTTTTGCTTTCTGTGTACAAGGCTTCTTTGGACTGAACTTGATGCAGACTGGCTATCTTGCATGGTCCATTTCTGTTCTTATTTTGTGACAGCCAAATTCCATATTTCTCATACTGATGTGGAGTACTATAGCACGTCAATCTGTCCAGCTCTCCACACCCCACATGTATGATCCTCTAGACACAGCAACAGTGCAGGAAGCAATCTGTATTTCATTATAAACTCATGCAATTAAATTTGTAAACTCATACAATTTGTACTTCATATAGAAGAAAGTGTTTTGTCAGAAAAACAAACTACAGCACATCCATTACAGCTTGCAACAGTTGCTTAAGACAATATTGAAAGTAAAGCATTGTATTAGGCATTTCTGTCTCACCATCATTTCTTCCCACTAGCAAGAAAATATACTTCCATATTGTAATGGATACAACTGCATCATAAAAAAAAAAAAAATCAGGAGCAGGGGGTGGAAACAACAACAAAAGGACAGGAGGAGATTGTCAGTGAGGTCTGTGAAGGGCACAGAAGCCATACAGCCATTTCTTAACTGAAGAAGTAGGCACTGACATTCAAAGACAACTGTTAAAACAAAGTTTACTTGCATACATTAGCTAGCACTTGATACTGTCTCCACAGAACAATGTAGATGGAAAAGGAGAGAGGGAAGAGGAAGCCAGCATGTGCCATGCTATTTAAATACATTAGAAGAAGTCTGCATACTTTTCTCTGACGCCACCACACACATTTATGGCACTGTATAAGACGCTTCTGTTTGCTAATTGCTAAATCGACAAATAAGATTCAAGAATGGCTTATGTAATGCAAGCATGACTTTCCCAACATCTAGCCTTTGCATACAATTAAACAAATTTGCCTAGGTGGAGACAGGATGTTTCCCTTAAATACCCAATTCTGGCCATGTGGCTGTCAGCTTAGTACACAAGCCAACCCTCTGATAACCTGAACTTGTTTAGACCCTGTTAGCAGTGCACACATTTTAAGGGACAAACTACCATTCTTCATGAGTCCTTAAAACTAAAATATCACTCAACGAAGCAGCCTAAAGTATGTTAATGTTGAAACACACATGGGCCTGAAAATTAGTTTACCTATTGAGATAGCTTGCCCATACCTCTTCTGCACCACAGGCAACACCAGGCTGACAGAACAACGAGAGTTTCCCAAGTGCGCTGCCAAGATAAAATTCATTGCACGCTGATTGGATTAACCTTCATAGCTGAGCCACCTGAGATATGTTTGAGTAGGCACTTCATGCCAGAACTTGTCAAATAGAACCAGGAGGGGGGGAGATTTGGGACAGCATTTACTGCTACAAGGAAAAATGAATCAGCAAGTCAGGAAGGCTCACAGATTAAATATGCAAACCAGAGCTTATATAAGAATCTTGGAACATGTCCAAAACCTAATGAAATAAAGAAGTCACAGGAATACCAAAGGGATGAGATACAGGGGGTCCCTTTACTCAACATTGTTTTCTTTATTCAGGTGGAAATCTTGATGGCAAGACAGTTAAACAGGGTTTTTCTTAAATTACTGTAATTACACACAGCTTCAAAATGGTGTCCTTAAATAAAGCATTGTCAGAAGACCACATATACTCTGTACAAATTAAGATTTTTAGGGTCTTGTCAAATTTACCTATCAGGCAGCAGGCAGTATATGGATTACAAGACCTAGAAAAAAAATCAAAAACATACAATACAAAAGAAAACAAAAAAGACCCACAACCAACCAATCAAAACAAAACAAAAACAAACAAACAAAAAAAACCAAATACCACACAACTCTGACGATTTTTAGTATTTGATGTTTAGTCTTGGGTTTCTCTCCTGTACTTTGTCAATACACAAGTAAGAACTCATCTATGATCTGTACTGTCAATACACATCAATACATTACTTCACATGGGACCTAAGCATTTAGCATTGTGCTGAGAATTTGACAAATTACAGCAACTTTCCCAGAAACCTATTCATTACAAAATTTTGAGAAGCTGGAGAAACATGAACTCAGCCGGCATTAAGAAGCCTCTACCCAAGATGATCACAAAACATCTGGAACACTTACATACTAAGTCTCTTGCAAAGCCTACAGTAAATCTTTCATAACAACATGCTTCACAATTCAACTGCTGAAGATAATGCGTGCAGCCACAAGCCTAGCACAAAGCCAACACTTGCTTCCCAATCCTGTTCTTTTTAGCCAGTAGAGATTTTCTTCCCCCAGTAAAGGCTCATTAATCAAGTTGGCTAATGAATCAACAGTTTGGAGTGAAAAAGGGACTAGACTTAAGAGGAAACTACTGCAAAGCAAAAAGAAAGAAACTCTAGATTAACCATACCGTTTGAATTACTCCCATATGACTTAAGCATTTCAAAGTGAAAACAAGCAGATGCACAATGAAATTAGGATTATAAAACAATGTTCCAGTTAACATAAAATTGTTAGGCATTCAAATATGCAATTAGGCATATTATCTTATACATATTCAATGTTATTGAACAATATTCATAGCACAACAAAGGAAAGAATCTCTTCTAAATCCAAGCTATGCACTGCTGCCTGAACTCTCCACTTTATTATTGTTAGCTTGGCAGTAAATAGGACAGTAATAGCTTATTAGAAGCTTCAACCTATCCAAATTATAAAATTGTTAGTCTTTTGTGACAGTTTTTTCAGTGTCACTTGCTAGTCAGCAAACTATGAAAAAGAAATCTCAGAAGTTTAACAGAGAAAAATGCCGCTTTATTCAATTCTCTGTAAACAAGGATCTACAGAAACAATAATTCCAAAGCCATCACATAGAATATCAAGTGCTTTCAGAATACATAATTAGGATTTTCCTCTCAAAAAAGAATATATTCCTCAAAATAAAATTTTTTGTCTTCTTTTCTAATCTTTTTTATTAAACCCCACTCCTTTCCCACAAACCCATTTTCAAGCAGAAGTTCCAACTTGTACCATCTTTCCATAATTTTTCCTAATTTAAATATCACAAGACTGCATTTCCAAGCATACCTTTTCTACAACACTATTAAGCATTTAAAACAGTGGTTTTGCTATTAAAGTACTTCCCCCCTCTTGCAAGTCAAACATTTTCTGTGGCTGGTTACAAATATTTGTGGGTGTTTTCTAATTACATTCTTGAACCAGAGCAAGAGACGGAGAGAGCAGAACAAAAAATGCATTTGTTCAACATTAGGACTAAGACAGTGTATTATCCTACTCCAGTATACTAAGATCAAAATACATTTGATCTACTAAAGATTTTTGTGACACTTCAATTAGGCATACACATTAAAAAGAAAAGCCACATCATTCTAGTTATTTTGTCCCTGTTCCCCTATGTCCCCTTTCTAAGAAGCTTCATGCATCCGCTATTGAATTATGGGATGACAAATAAGTTAAAAAAAAACCCAAAACNAAACAAACACCAACCTTCGGTCTTAACCCACCCAGAATATACCACTAACAATGTGACAAGTGTACAGAACCAAATCAGTACATGCATGCAACTGAAAAAAAAGAAAAAGCTGCCCCCCCCCTTCTTCCCCCCAAAAAGACCCCAAATCAAAACCAACCCTACTCATATTAAACCTTCCCTAGATAGGGGAATAGCATCTAAATGAGCTTATCCAGGGCAGAAGAATTTGTTTGAAACTGTCTTCATTTTTTGCACACAGCTACCTGAATATCATGAGTTGTTAACTTGCATATATTATGTAGCATTCAAGGTAAACAAATAATGCAGAAAAACAGAGCAGAAGCAATGGAAGTCAGTTTGCCTCTACACAAGTGCTCACACAGAGCTGCATCAGCTTCAAAATGCAGACACACACACTATGTTCTCTGTCCTAACTGCAGTGGATACCCCCAATGCCTCAAGAGAAAGCAACCACAATTCCCATTTCTTACATATTTGCCCTACAAGCTACTGCAATACAAATTCAGTAGTTAAAAGTTTGTTATTCTTACATGTGAGGGCAAGAGAAAGTATTATTAGCATCCTTACAGTGTAACTGAAACAATAAGTGTGCCCAAAACATTTCTTTCCCCTTATCTCCTTCAATGCATCTGGACAGTCACCTACCCAAATCACTCCAACACTGCCAATTTACACCATAGGAGCCTGAATCAGTTTCTCAACTGGGACCACAGATTCACCAGGACGTCGAACAGTTTATTAAACCATCCACATGGATCTGTGAAAGAGAATTAAGAAGGTGTTTTCAAGATGACGGGTGTAATTGGCCTTGCACAAAAACCAAGACAGTTTCAAATCCACACATTTACTTACACCAGAACCCAACACAGACAACACAGAAGTGGTAATATGTAGCTTACCACCACAACCACTATTCTACCAACATTCATTTTTGTCCTTTGTCAAATCTGAAGATAATGCAAACAGAGAAAGCAGTGTGCCAAAACAGAAAAGGTAGAACTGATTATCATCTCCTCCTTCTATGGCAGTCAAAACTAAAACATATGTATTGGTAGCAAGCTAGAGGTCAAAACAGCTCCTTTTCTGTTTCTCATATGAATGGAATTCTAATGCAATTATCAGGTTAAAAAACATGACCAAAACCAACAAGAAGTTATATCCAGGACCTCATAGCAATGACTTCCTCTTAAAGCACTACTCTTCTGGTGACTCTCAAGCAGGTTCTCTGAAAGAAAATCTATACCACCCACACCAACACAAATACTTCCACAGCACTCGTGGGGAAACACAACTCCTTGCAACAGGTGAGCCTTTAAAAAAGCTGCAATTATTTTAATTGGACCTGACAGCTGCCTTTCATTTAGCTTAACATGAGGTTTTCTTGAAAGTCTGAACGCAGCCATTGGCAAGAGCAGAGACAATTGCTAGCAAGCAGTTGTATCTATTTCTGAGACGCTTACCCTGCCTGGTGAGCTTTTGTGGAGTATTGCCATGTAGTCTGTATGTTGAGGATACAAAGTTTTAAAATGTGGTCCTGGCTACTAGGCCGGAATAGAGCAATAAATCTAAGATGCATGTGGAACACACCCATAGCCTCATCCTGATGACATTTGCTGAAGCCAGTTCAAAATGAAGTGCCAAAACACAGAAGAGAGGACGATAAATTAAGAAAAAAAAGGTTTTTTTCATCCGTTTTTAAAACAGTCAGTATATCCCACCAAAAAGAAAAAAGGTCTAATAACTCTACATTTCTAAGTTGATTAATGGAAACTTTCCTGAAAGGAACTATTCTTCAGCAGACCAGATCCTGATCAGTATTCAATATACAGTCATAAAAATTAATTTCATGATTACTGGAGTTTTGTGATTCCTAAAGTTTCTAAGACAAAGAGCAGTAACAGAATTGTCATTAAAATAACTTTCTGCCATTTCCAGAAAACTCTGAGATTTAACAAGCCCTAAGCTCTCCATATTAATACATCTGTTTCACAGATCTTAGCTACCTTTTCCAAAACACTTCTGGTATCAGCCCTCTGTGGTGCCAGAGTTGAAGACCGCAGTGTTACTTTCCTAGTTTGCTCCCCCTTACAGTGGTGACTCTGGAACTTTCACCCTAAAACATTCGTAGCGCTCTCCTACCTACTGCCAAAATTTTTGTATGATTGAAAATACCAACATAAGTGTCCTATTAAATAGAGTTTATATCTAGTCAGGAACTCCCTTCATACACATCCCGTTTAGGAACTGCAAGTCTATGATGTAAAGCCTGGAACAACTTTTTTAGCTCTTGACTAAGGAGAGCTGACTAACTTCCCTCTCTCATCTTGAATCTTCCAGAGAAGGTTAAACTTTCAGTGTGATGCAATGTGAATGTGGTATCCTTACAGATAAACAGCAGACTGTCGAACCTGCTGACTCTGTCCCGGACTGTGACTATCCAGCATCCCTGATACAAGTGCTCAGTGGGAACCTAGACCCCAAAAGTTAAAGGTTGAGGTGGGGTAGGAAAATAAGAACTTCACAGATCTGTAGAAGCAAGACCTTTGACACTTCTTCCCCACAACATGTTAACTTAGAAAGTAAGTAGAACCAAGGCTACAGTCCACTTCTGGCTTTTTCATTATCACATACTTGTAATTTTAAATTAAAACAATGCCTAATTCATACCAACAACCCATTCCAACTCAAACCCCTGACTGGCAGGTCTCTATATGAAAAAGCACCCATATCACATTGGAGTTACAAACTCATTTCAGAGTTATGAACAATCATGACTTTTCACAGCAAGATGAATTTGGGCTGTTCAATGCACAAAATCCTATGCAGACAGTATCTTACAGCTTTTGTGGCTGCTAAAATGGAGGACAATCACCTTGGATTTTATTCCATTACCACATTTGTGAAAAAGCTGTGAATAAAAAAAAATCCCAGATGAATTTTTTTCTATTGTACTGTTTCCAGTCCTCTGTTACTGTTATTCCACTTTTTCAATAGCTCTACAACATGAAAGCTCAGGGTCTGCTTAGCTACATGAAATTTTGTTTAAGCATTGTGAAAAATTAGGTGTGGTTAGTACTGCTATCAAGCACTTCTGACTTTGAAAGAACATGTTCCAGAGCCCATGCTTAAATGACTGGTAATATGACATTATAAACCTAGGCCATCTCTCACTTTGATGAGGCTTAGTAGAGAAAGATGCCAAATGGAACATTGCAATGGATCCTACTTCCATTTCCACCCGGAGCCAAGAAGCATCATCACACCACCATCTTAGTAATGTGAGTGCAACTACTGATAGCAGTGAGCAATGGAAAAGATCACACAAACCAGTAAAATTAACTTAGAAAAATTCTATTAACCAAGTTTTAATAATGTCAAAAAGACTATTTGAGATATTTGTTAGTAAGTTCTACTGCATCAGTGGATCTATGCATAAGATCTAACATTTTGCTTTCACAATGAACACAAAAAAAAATCATGTATTACTACAGAATTCTTCCCTTTCCATTTTCTTCATCTAGCATGACAAAGTAAAAAAGGCTATTTAGACCTTTTTTTAAGCATAGTTTAGCTGAATCCAAAGTCTCAAATAAGGGGAAAATAGGAACTTATGAATGCATGAGCATAATTACTAGGAGTGCACGTACAAAATCGATAATTTAGCAGCTACATTAATGTAGTTGTGTGCGAACAGAATAGAAAAACCAAATGCTCTCCTCAATTACTTTCTGAAAGCAAATAAATACTTTGTATATCTGATTTTTTCCCATTAAGTGGGACAGAGTATGCATATCATTGCAGATTGCACACAAAAATAGTTAGCCTACATTAGAAGAAGTTGTTTGGATACAAATTTATTCTGCTGTTAAAAAAACCAGCAATAAATGCTTAAACATACCTGACTACTATCCTTTAAAGTGTTAACAGATAATGTGGTTATTGGAAGCTAGGTGATTGGCAGGAGAGGGCATCAACTCGCAGGTACTTTGTGAGCTTAAGTACTTGATGTTGAGTAGCTAGACTCATTTGTACACAACCTAAACACAAGAATTTGACATTGGTTCCTAAATTATTCTCTAGATGAATGACTCAAGGGGAAGGGAGGAAAGGACCCCTCTTCAGCAGTATGTGTTAATCTCACTAAGCTCTGCTTCACTACTGGCTATTATTGCTTTATGCAAGATTGATATCCACGTATCATATCTGACATCAGAAAATGCATGACCTTAGGAGAGGGAGTCAATTTTATTTTGGATCTTAAAATACCCATTTTCCCCCTCTTATTTCAAGATGCAATGATACAAATATATGCACATACACCTAAAAAGCAGTCCTCTACGTTTATTCTAATCACACAACAGAATAAATGTAAGCATATATACACAATTATCTCTCACATACTTTTTCTGCCCAGCATTTTAAGATATGACAGATGCACTGAAACTAGACTCCAGTCCCTCAAAGTCTCTGACTCCTCCCAAAACCACCAAAAATACAGCATAAACGCCCCCCCCCAAAAACCTACTTTGTCTTTTAAATTGAAAAATCCAGAAGAAAGGTAACTTTAAAAACAGACACAGTGAATACAGTTGTTCATATTACAGTCACATACTCACTTGGAGGGGGAGGAATTAGTACAAACATGAAAAAGATACACTTGCCCTCAGGTTCAGAGTCAATTCCAATTTAACACATTCTAGATCCTTATTACAGATAGACTCTCCCAAATGAAGCAAACACATGAAGGAAACATGAAAAAATGTGCAGTTGTGTCATGCTCATTTGCAAGGTCAACAGACAATTCAGTTTTTTAATTCTTAACTAGACTGTGAATGCATTCAAGAAAAAATTCTAGTATATTTTCAATCTAGGGCTGGCAGAAGGAAAAAAATCCTCTGCACCACATTTTCAAAATTTAAGTCCCATAGAACTTAATATCAATACAGTAGTTCCACTCAAGTATGCAGAAGATCCGTAATTTGCAAACTACCTTAAGGAAAGAATCCACTATCTCCAAATCCTGCATGGCTTAATCCTTGTACTACATAATTCGAAAGAAAAAGCCTAATAACATACGTTATCTTCTCAAATACACTATTTAAGATAACTTGGGACTTAATATATTCTGCTGAGCTTTTTTTCCATCTTTGAACCCTAGGAAAAGAAATTATCTTCCAACAATCACTACTTCCCCTGATGTGCTACATCAAATACTTACCAATCAACAAGACAACAAGCATTTATTTTGCAGACTAAAGAGCAGGACATACAAATAGACAACTACTGTCATGAGAAATAGCTTAACTGCTTAAGGATGTGTTCAGAACTATCTATCTGACTCCTTACTATTCCAGCAGGCAGGCAATGTCCAGCTAAGCTCTCTTGCAGATGTAGTTGTTGCTAAAACACTGGTGAGCCTGAAGAAGCAAAAGGTCTGTACAACTCAGTTTAAAGGTTTGTCACATAGTGGCTTTCAGAAATGCATCGCAGGGAGCAATTTAAACTCAGATAACAAGAAATAAATTTTCAACTCACTAGTGCTTTTATAGACCACTGCACTCCAGTCTCAGCAGAGAAGCAGAGATAAGCACAGTATCCAAAACTCTTAAAAAACAGCTAATGCTACAGGCACCAGCTATTTCTGTTTACCTCATGCCCACCAGTGTCAGCTCCTCCCCCTCTATGGACTTGGCCCTTCTGCAAAGAGGAGGGAAAGATCAGAAACTTTGCCACCTGCACTTGATGAGTGCAGCCCAGCCAAGTGAGGCTACCATACATGGCCCCACACTGGAGCCACGCAGTAGGTCCAATCAGTAACTGATCCAAAAAGCCTAACCCTGCAAGACATTGGTGGAGAATTTTTTTATGTTTAGATCAGTCTGCTCATCAACCCACTGACCTTCACTACCAAGTCTTCACATACGAAGCAAAGAACCACACAGGAAGCAAAGACAACACACACTGCCTACTGCCAGAGGAGCTGCAGCACAATGTAAGACTGTACATTAGCCACAGGCTTTCTAAATTAAGACTTCTTCAAAGCAAAGGTGGTAACTTCATTATTACTGGCATCTTTCTCTTAGTACAAAAAAGATATATAAAAAACCATATGCAGGCACATTTTTTCATCCAAAACAGCATATGCTGATGGCAAAATTCATTCATGTGGGTCACATTATGTAATGCAGTCTGCCTTGGATTCATAGTTATGGTGGAGGTTGCAGGGGGGGATAATTAAAACAACAACAACAGAAGATTAACCATGCTAAATATCTACAGGCAACCAAGAAGAAGCAAAGATGCAGAGTCAATTCAATAAATACTTATGGTCCAGACAGTGAATGTATCAGCAGGTTGTGTTCTACAGAACTGAAAGAAATATTTACAGGATGTGGTCTTAACTGAGAGACATCCTTGCTCAGCAAGTCCTGTGCATGTTTTTGCAACAAGAAGTCAATTACTTTCCTACAGAGCAATGCTTTGAATTTATACAAGCCTTGAGAGAATGAGGTTAAAGTACATTAAAGTCTACAGATCATCATTCCAAACACAGTAAGTTAAATATTTAAATACACTTATTTTCTTTTAACCTAAGAAAAACGTTTCTAAATTCCAAAGTGATCAATACAAGAAGGTGCTCTGTGAAGAAGTACCAACAATAAAAAGTGTCAGTTTTTCACTTTGGCACAATTATAACTTAAGGCTAAAAAAACTTCTAAAAAATATTCAATGAACATCAACCAGTAATTCAAACCATTAATAGATACACTAAATAGATTTGTAAAAAGAAAAATTGATATTTATATACACAACAGATGTCACAAATTGATATTTATTCACTGATCTAGATACATCTTTCATCAGTCCCACTGCTCTTAAAATGTAACTGAAGATGCACAAAATGCATCTCAAGCTTCCTAGAGCATTAGAAGCTGCCACGTTATAGCAGAAGATGCCCATTATTTAGAGCAGAACACAACCTGCTTCCAATCTTAATGGTAATGGTTATTTGTCCTATATGAAATTCATGAAATAAGACAGCTTCTGTTAACCTTTAAGTGTGTGGATATAAAGCAAGACCATTACTTGGTATGTATAAAACCAGTACCTACACTGCATCCAAGTTTCTCATGCAAATGGCTCTTCCACAGCCCCTCCTACTAATGGACTAACTAAGAGTCATACACACCACACACCTGAAAAACACACTCAATAGTAAATCCTGATAGGAAGAAACAGAAACATGGGGGGGGTTTAACATTAAAAATTCTTCCATGATGCTGTCTTCTGGTCTGTTCCCAAATCAACATTATCAAGGTCTTGGAGAGCCTAAGAAGAAGGGACAACACTCAGGAAGAAACCACAAGAAAGGATGAAACAAAACTTAATAGTCAATATGCTTTTAAAAGTCACAACAATTATATGCCAAGGTTAATTAAATCACACAGAGTAAAATCAAGTTAAAAAGTACCTTAACAAAAAACAAAAGAAAAAAAGAACAATCCACAACTGTCTAATGGAGAGGTATAAAAGAGATCTTTACAATGTCATCAGCACAGAAAGATCTTAGAAAAAAATTGGAATAAATGTCAAGGAGGGGAAAAAAAACCCCTCTAGATGCCATAGCCTTACTTGTGTTTTAAAGCCAGAAATGACAAGTGCTTTGATGAAAGTTTAGGTTGACCAAAGAGTGAGAAAAGACAACATATTATAACTGTGGCAAATGTACAGCAATTTACGACATTTACAGGTTCCAAACAGCAAGAAACAAAGCTGTGTTAAGATCAGCCTTTGTGGAACTACACTAACACCATCATAATAGCAAGTCCAACGTGAACATAGATGCATGAACCAGACAAGAACCAACTTGAACACAGATGCATGCAGTCCATTTGAAAATTAATTCCTGTTACTACTGATGACAAGGGCTGAAGTGCACATAAGTTTTTAACTTGATATTTCATACTGTGAATGTCAGCAAACCAGGCCAGACTCAATAGAGATAACAGTTCTAAGGTGGGGGGGAGGATGGGGACACCCATAGGTACTTGCCATGGTACACTGGAACTACATTTCAGATACACAAAAGGACAGAAGGAAAACATAGAACCAACAGAATATTTCTTTGTGCTGCTACTTCTGGTACTTCTTACAATTCAATAGCTACACAACACTGCTGTACCCATTGACACGTGGGAAACAAGTAGAAACACTGAAATTATTTGTGCTTGAGCAGGTCAGGCCTCTCTTTGGCTAACAGGACCACTACTCCTTCACAAAACACAAAATTTGGTGACTGGGATAAACACCACACTTCACAGGAGAAAGAGGACTGAGCAGGAAACTTCTTGTTACCTGAACATGCTCCTGTAGATTTTCTCATAACTATTTCAATGAAGGAAGAGACCAGTCAAGCTAACACACAACCATGAGGGAAGACTGGTAGACTGCCAGAAAAAATACACAGAGGCAACTCCAGAAGTTGCCACATCTCTCAAAGGAGGTGCACACCTTTAAATGGTGGTACCGTTACCATGGGGCAGCTAAAAATCTCAGGGAGTGGAATTTAAAATTTAAACCAGAAAATAAACCCACTGGCATCTCCTCTTTCAATCCAGAAGACAGAACATACCAAGCTTCCAATAATGCTTCACAACTGAGCTCTTAAAATCACTCCAAAAAAGCACAGAAATTACAGTAATTATACCTGGCCTCTGCTTCACATAAAGGTATTTTATTATTAAATGCTTGATTTAAATAAATCTATGCCTTCCACAGCTATGGAAATAAAACACTTGCCCTCACTCTCTTTTCTTTCAGGGACCTCTCACTTCTTACACAAGACACAACAGTAAGAATGTTATGCAAGTTTGTTCACCAAAGTTAATTTTTAACTCTGTGTCTAATCATGATTGAAAAGAAAGGACAAACAAGAGAAAAACAGCATTCAGCAAGGACAAGAAAAAAATACTTTAAAAAGATACATACTTCATTCCTCTGGCTTTAAGACAGCCATAAAATTAAGGCTTTCTAATTACTTCAGATAAGAAAAATGTACACAAAATATGAGTTAAAAACTGATCAGATGAAATTACGTGTTCTAGAGACACATGCATTTTTTCTGTCAATGCAATTTTTAACATCTTTGCCTTCTAACCAGGAGAAATCAATGTGACTATCACCTCCTTCAAAAACAAGGAAAAATATAGAGCAAAGTGCTTGGCCTTTGGCTTGTTCCTTTATAATAATAAAATCCTGCAATATTTGGAGCTGTTAGTTGTAAATGTTCTTACTCCATGTCTTGAGAACATGTTGGAATTAGACAATGGACAGAAGAAGAATCCCTCGCTGCTCATTTTTTATTTTCATCAGCCCTGGTTTTCTACCTGCAGTAATCAAGCAACTACATAAAAAATAAACCTCTCACGGTGATGTAAAGACACACACATGACACCAGTCCATCCACCCCCAGCCCCTCCCCCCCAAAAAAAAAACAAAACCAAAAAACAAAAAATATCTCTCCAACCAATCAAAACATCCCAAACTGCCCACCAAAGCTGTGCATAGGTCTTCTTCCAAGGAGGCAAACAATTTTCTTTTTCCTATACAGCATCCCTATTGACAGACTGCTCATTTCAATTTCCTTCTAGGGCATATGTTAATCAAAAATAAAAACAGGATGGGGAAACAAACAGTAGTGAAAATGCTGAAAGTCAGCAACTGGCATTTAATACTATCCTCCATACAAGAAGTCCTTTTTAACCCCTTAATTCAGGAACTAAAATACTTTTGAAAAACATAACTACCATATTCTGCTTCACATGAGTATGATATTTTTATTCCTTTGACATATGTTGCTTCCTGAATGGATTTAATGTATTTTGACATTCCAGAACAAAACTGCTCTCAGTGTTTGGCACTTCATGTACAATGCAGCCAGGAAGCCACTCCTTAAGACTATGCAGCCATCTGCAGCAGATCCCAAAGGTTTTTGACAAGCAAGCTGCACGGCTGTAAATAGGCAGTATTTCAATATACAAGAAAAGTTCTCATCTATTAACTAAACTCTCCACATAACTGCCTGCAGACAAATTCAGGCACTCTGCAACACTTCAGTACAAATGAAAACAGAAGGGTGAAAAAAATAATAATAAAAAAGATACTACTTCTTGTCATAAAATTTCTGGTTACCTAATTATTTTCCTTGCTAAATTATGAGGTCTGCATACGGAAAAATAAAACAAAGCACCCCTGATGCCCTGCCTTACGTGCACCTCCACTCGAAACAGTAATTGCCAGAATTGCTACCTGAAGCTAGGATGGCTCAAAGAACAGAAGTGAGAGGAACACAGCAGGCCCCAGACAACGTAACACTTCAAGATACAGAGTAAGCAGATGTTGGGTACATGGGAGAGGAAGAAGGAACCACACTCAAAACCTTCTCGTTACCAAAAGCCCAGAACCACTGCTGCACCAAATCCAGACTGGTTTCAAAAAGTCCGTGGTAACAGGAACACAAGCGAGACACATGCATAGATCAGAGTGCAAAAGAAGAGGAGTACCTGCGGGTATGTATATTCATGCCCCATTTTGAATCTGGCAGATTGCAAAAAAATACATCCTACCAAAACCCACAAAGAAATACACACCCCAACACTTAAAAGACTATGCAGTGCTCTAACTGAAGTTACTACTTCACAGAACTGGACTTCAATTTTACTTTATAATTCTTCCCCCTTTAAAGAACACTTACATTTCTGCCTTCTAAACGTCATCCAACCTCAACAAGCCAGTTTGGTTTTTGTTTAAACATTGCTCTCGCAAGTTTTAAGAGTTCCTGTCCAGGACCTATAAAGGAACCCCTGAACTGTTGTTTTTCTCTGCACTAATTTTACAGCTGATACACAGATCCTGATACATTCCCATTAGTTGTTCACAACTGTGATGCACCAGAATTACTCCTCTCTGCACTGGCTGTCGTTCTAACTACAACACTCTTCACATCTTCCATGTGGCTAAGCACCGTTATTCTTGTCTTCTATTTACTCAGCTTTTCTCTCACAATGCACATTTGATTTTTGCCAATTTATAATCCTTTTTCATTCCCAACACAGTGATGAAACATTTAAGCTAGTATTTTTGTACTAAATTATTTTTCTCTTTACTTAGTGTTGTGTTCCTCTAAGTCAATGGATGATGATTAAAGAAAAAAGAGCTGCTATTTTTGTTTTACTACATCAGGCATTTTGGAGATCAGATAAGCAACTGATAAAACAAAACTAACAGAAGGCTATTCTTGAATGGTTTCCAAAGTATTTTTGCCTCTTTAGACAGCGAAGAACAATAGTTTACTGCTTACAATAATAATTTTAAGAGTAGCTTGGAATTTAGATAACTATATTTAAGGATATTTTTTCTTAAAATGCTGCTTTCAACATAGATAATAATTCTGTATCTGAAGTCAAAAACAAGTTTTTCACCTGACAGGAGGTTTAAGTAGAACTAAGAGTCTTCCTTCTCATCACAATGCTAATTATAGCCTCAAAACTGAATTCAAAGTTGATTTAATAATAACCCAACTTAAAGTGTTACTTAACTTCTGACATCCTGTGCTTTCCTGAAAGAGAAAAAAATAGAGGTACAATACTCCTTTGACACTACTGAAGTAAAAAGTGGGACAGTACCATGCTGATTTGCTATTAACATGTCACCCTCTTTTTCTCAGAACAGGAAAAAGTGACTGAAGAGCACAATGTAGGAATTTCAGAGAGTTTCACAGCTGTGATTTCAAATAATTTGAATTGCCCGGTGCCCAGTTCTCTTCAGACTTCTCAAAGTTTAAAACCAAGGTAATACAAGATCAGGGAAAATGAGTAACATTCTGATTTTGAGGGAAGGTTATTCTGAAGCTGAAATTTAATGCTTTGTCAAGAGTTAACACCAATGGAATGATGGGTGAACTGTGGATTTAAAATAAGCAAATACATATTTAAATTCATGGAAATAAACAGGGACTTGCTTCACAGACAAGAGAAAGCAGTTTTTAAAAGTTTAAGGAACAATTTGTTTGTTCTTCATTGGTTGGTTTATGTAAAGGGAGAACCAAAGTAAGAAAGAGGATGAGAAAAGAATTAAATACATATTTATCTTCCATCCCATAACATTTTTTTCTAACCTGCTCCATTGGCAAGGCCATAATCTTTCCTTTGATGTGTCACCATCTGCTGCTGCAAAACCAATTCAGTAACGTTGATGTCATGAAAGACTACAGGACATTTGAAATCTTGAGAACACCTCTCCCAGAGATCCCACAGAATTCCCACAGGAAAATTTCACAGATATGTCTGCCTGCTCTATTGTCTTTCCCTAGTAAGAGCAGCATTGCAAAAGCACACAGCAATGCCATGATCCTCAGCATTTCTTTCGCTTTGCTTCAGTGAAGCAAGACAAAATAAATGCTCCCTGGAAAACTGACAAACTCATCCAGCTACATACAAGCAAAAGAGTAAATTATTCCCAATTAAGTCTACTAAAATCTATTTTAATCTTGCTTTTCTAGTACTTACATTGTTTATATTTTCATTTAGTTAGATGAAATATCCTGTACCTGACACAAGGCCTAACATCTACCTTAACACACTGGAAGAACAAGATTGTCTAATAGCCACAGAAAGGTCACATTGTTCAGGGGAAAAAAAACCCTCCTAAAAGACACAAATAAGATGCACTGTAGTGAAACAACAGTATAGTAAACAGTAAAGCTCTGAGGGTTTTTTTCCTCCCCCCATATCAATGTTTCGGATCTTATCCTCCAGAATCGTAGCCAAATGGATTGACAAATTATGAGTTCCAATTGATGTTCCCTTCCTGTCACACGAAGAGAAAATATGGAAACTGACAAGTTTAACCATCTTTCTCAGCGCTTCTTAATTAAGAGCTAAATCCCTAATATTTGTTACCTTGTTTTTAATAGTTTCCCAACACCTACATGTGAACCAACAAAAGTGACCTGACAGAAGTCACAATATGTTTTCTAGCACTCTAGTCTCAATTCCCTCTTCCTGTAACTCCTTCAAGAAAATCTACTGAAGAACTCAATTATTTAGAATAAATCACCCTGTGTAAATTTACAGTATTTATTTCTGTTGTGCTTTAGTAAAGACTGAATAGCCAAGAATCAGAAAGACATGAAATTTTCAATTTTCTCCCTCAGTGACAAACTTCATTGCCAATCCCCCAAAAATATAGAGCACCTCAGGAATTAAATGACCCGCAGCTCCAGGGTTAGCACCACATATGATTATGTGACCAGAAGAAACCCAAAATGAGTATGTACTCCTAAAAGGAGCTAACTACCAAGCTCACATTCCAGGTCACCACAGACTAACATGCCACAGCAAGCAAACATACCAGCAGCAGGGCACCGGCGAACATTTTCTGCCGTCTGCATGTTCACCTCCTCCTCCAGGTACACCTATCTCACAGGCCAAACTGGAAACTAAGTAAATTCAACACCTACGTATTACACTCAGCAGCATGAGCACGGAAAGCGAGCATCTACAGAGCATGTAAGTCACAAAAGATTTAGACTGCTGTGCTGACATATTTTCCAGTTTAATTCTATTGAAAACACAGACCTCAACCTTGTAAATACTAATGTTGTTTTAACCACGAGTGTGCATAAGCACATACAGATTATTAAACATAATGTTTCCACAGTGGAAAAAAAAAAAAAAAAACCTGCAATTTGCATTAGTAAATGTTCTCCAATATCCACTTGCAAACATAGAAATCCATCTTATCTTCAGGGTTACTTGTAAGTAAAGACAAAAAAAACCTGTAGTAATTTGGCAGTGAGGCTGATCTTCTAAATTATGATTCCTCCACTCTGGGAGAGTAAAGGGAGGAAGACTACAATAAAATTGGGGGAAAAGCAGCAGTTCCCCAAGTTTAGCTCTACTAGAAGTCTTCCAGACAAGCCTGGAAACAATTTCCACCATTTAAACACTTACACTGACATTCACAGTCATTCTGGATGACCAAACCTGTGACTGACAGTCACAGGTATCTGGCATTGCATTTTAGATGTTTGTGTAGATGCACTGATGTATCTCCAACTATCTATGCCTTCTCCTTTGCTTCTTAAAACACGGAAGTTTTGGAAGGCATGTGCTGAAAAACTCCAAGGAAAAGGTGGGCAAGGAAGCCTGAAGAGCTAACTTCTGCAAATGTGCTCATCACAAACCTCGTGTAAGGGGAGAGAGGACTAAGGAAGATGAAACTTCTCTTTCAGAACTGCCTGGGAAGAGAGAGCCCCTTACACAGCAGCTACATGAACTTCTCATGCCAACTGGAGTTGAAAACTGGTGAGATGGGTCCAAAGGTAGCAGTAAAATTCAAAGCACAGTACTTCAGACACCAAGACCATCCTTCTGCAGCTACCTTTCTCATACTAAGGAAACGTCAAACATTTTAAATTTATTTAGTACATCGGAGCTTTCCCCAGCAAAGACAATAGGGCCCTGGCCACACCGCAGGGAAAAATAATACCCATTTCAAATTAAGACTTAAATTCTAAGCATTTCATTTCAAGTATTTATAACTTCTACTAACACTTCAATCCACCTCAGAGCTTCTTCTTTTCCTAAAGCTAGCCTTAGACAACTGACACAAGAAGTAGCCATTTAGTACTAGCTCACAGGAAGAAAACTATACCCCAAGCATAATTTTAAGTTCAAGAGAATTCAGCACTCCCAAAACAACTATTCCTGTCTTACCTGTTTGTCCCTAGAAAGGAAGTTCTACTCAAAACAGCTGCAGTCTGTCCCACTGAAAGCATGAGACAGTCCAGAATAGACAGCGTATTCACTGCTTGGACCATGTCCATATATATCTGTTCATTCCACCCCAGCCAACTTCATGACAGGGCCAACAAGACATGAAGCACAGCACTGTACATACTGAACTACATAAACTTGGAGAATTCAGTGTGCTTACAAGACCTTTTCGTTTGGAAAGAAGCTCATGCACCCAGTGAATTCCAAAACCGACCACTATGAAGTTACGGATCTACAGTTTCTTCCAGCTATTCTTCTTACAATGTGCATCAAAGTAAGGGGATGTTAAAGCACATTTTCTTTTAGCAGTTATTTTACTTTGTATATGTAACATAGCCTTATGCTTGTAGAATTAAATCATACAATGCGAAATAGAAGATTGAGAAACCATAGTTCTACATACAAAATATGCAAGAGTGTTTAATATTGGGTATTTAAGATTGAGAAACTATGAAAAAAGTTGTGCATTTGGAACCACCATCTTTCCAGTAGCTTTGCCCTTTTGGCCACAGCACTTTTCCCTATTGTCATAAGTAATCTTCAGTGTTTAGTCTGTGTCTAATCACTGAGGAGATACACAACAGAGGAAGGCATAAAGCATTCCTTCCTTAATCAAAGCTGTGTAAAACACTTGTTAACTAATGTTTTCTGGGCCATGCCATTCACTATCTACTGAAGTGGATAAAGATGGGAGTACAAAGTATCTTATCTAACAAGATTGAGCCTTCAAAGGCTTGGTCACCTTCTGATATTTCAATTACCAGCATAGCCATAGGAGCCAAGATTGTTCACATTGTCCTCAGACTCTGCTTAATAATCACTGTTTGTTTCTACATAGAATGATTGGTTAGTATCAACTATCTACAAATTAGTTCCAGATACAGAAAGAACTAATCCACTTTTCAACTTAAACTACCTTTGGGAAGACAGTTGCAAGGCTGACATTCTCCAACACAAGTACACTTCAGTTTGGTTTAATTTAGAACAAATTAAGAGATTTGTGGGGCTTTATTGTTCCCAATTACAGAAAGTGACAATGTATTTTTAAGGGTAAAAGGTGCAACCTAGTGCTGAAATACCATGCTTCTGTATTCCCTCTAGGGAAAGTGCATAGAGCAATAATTCGAATACCTGTACTGAAATTTAAGCATAAGAAAAACAAATACCTTAAAAAGAACTGGTAACTAATGAGGGTGAGCAGCAGAAAAGCCTAATTATCCTGAGGTTCCTATATAAGAATAATACTATTGATTCCAGCTCAGCAATAATTTTTCCATTTTTCATAGGTAGAGGATGAGATACATAAATCTCTCCTAAAATAGTATCCTTACTTTCTAATCATAATATTTTTAACATTTTACTCATGATACTTAAACACTGTATTCTTAGTTTGACACGAAAGCTGTATTTCAGTAATCTTTCCACAAAAAAAAAAAAAATTCTCAAAAAAACCCCCATATACAGAGTTATCTATGGACTATTTACTACTCAAACTGATACATGTTACCTTCAGTGTTTTCATTCTGATAAGTGCTGTCTGACACACTGTTCTACTTAATCAAAAGCTGACAAGGGAAAATAGCAAAGTTTATAAATCGTCATTTTCAAGGTAATTTTTATTTAAGTATCTATAGAACCATCAACATCTGCATGCTTGCATAGGAGTACAGTCTATTATTTTCATATGCGTAAGAGTAGCTCTTCCATCAACTCGTTACTCACACGGAAAAGGTTAGATTTCTAATTCCTCCATGTAGATTAAATGTCAGGCATTCTTTCAGCAGATCAGGTTATTCCATAGGGAGATTATGCTGAAGATATGACATATCAACCATTTGATCTTTACATAGCATTTTTCCTAAATGATTTTCCTTTCTGCTTGGGAGCAGGAAGGACAAAAACAAAACCAGAACGTAAAGCAGACAGCCAGTGATTCATTACACCCCTACAGGAAAGCCAAGCTGAGGAATTTGTTCCCATCCCCTTCTATTTCCAGAACCTACTGCTAACATGCTACGTATAATGCATGTTACATATGATCAAGCCTTTCCTTAGCTTTGATCTTCCAAGCATGGCTCTTTATGCCTAGAACTACAGACTCTGAACAAACTCCACTGAGAACAAATCCTAACGCTGTTTTCTTAGACCCCCAGCTTAATACACTACGCAACTATCAATCATTAATATTTTCTCCATGGAGCACCCTCATCAACTCTATATGAACTTGATGTGCAAATGGATACCCTACAGAGCTCTATATTTACACTCAACATTATCTACTGCACAGCTTCTCCGTAAGACAGATCTATTCCTATTTTTACTAATATGATAATCATCCTAATGATAATCACATTCCATAGTATGCCATATGCTGTAACTTTTAGTTCTGTGATTGCAAGCATAGCTTCTTAAAATTGGCGATGTTTACTTGAGCTTAATTTAATTCATGAGCAAGAGTCAGGCAGGTCAAAAGAACATTTCCCCAAGCCATCCACACGTAGCTATAAAAGTGCTGTTTCAAGCACATGAGCTGCTATTTGTAAACTTATATAATTCTGTCCGTAAGATGAATATCAATATCAGACTGATTTTTAGCTGAGATCGTTGAGCTCAAGAAAGAACACATCCCTTCGTAACTCCTAAACTATGTTAATGACATGAATGGCATTCTATGATATAACCATTAGCTGTAAGCAGTACTGAATTACACTTTCATCATTAAAAAGGGCCTTATCCATAGCTACCATGGTGACAAAACACTAGCGTAAAAAGTTGTGCCTCCACTACAAGGAACTATTCTTCTCCATGGCATTGAAAAATATCAAGTGCATCATGAGAAACACAAAAGCTCTGAAAAGAAACAAAATTGCCTTCATTATGAACATAGTGGTTTACAACTAAATTTGTCATGCACTGCTACAATTCCTCACCCTCCCCTCAAGAATCTCAAGTCATTATTGGGGACTGAAACACTGCTCTGGAAAGGGATCGTTCTTTGTAAAAGGATTACTCTATTTAGACTTTATTGCTTTTCTGCCAAGCATCAACCATATAAGGAAACCAAAGTTCACTGCCATTTATTTTCTGCAGACCTTTCTGATGCCTAAGAATAAGCCTTACTGCTGCATGGAAAGGTAAGTCTATAAACTGGAAATCAAATAATTTATTTCTTATCAGTCCTTGAAACCACTAAAGGCAATTAAATGTTAACATTTTTCCTCGGAGTGTATCAAACAGATGGAGTTGGGTTACTAAGTGTTTTTTTCAAACACTAAATTGCTCGATATTGTTAAAGAACTATATATGTAGAAGTATTAAAAATTTTGCACAGAAATTACTTTGTCCAAGACTCATAAATACCAATACATGTCAGACACTTGAGAGACCGAAGCACACACATCCTATCTGACAAACATGCTGCTTTTGAATTTCTCAAGCAGGAACAAACATTCAAGAAAGCTGTGGCTTCTGGCCTATTCTGAACGTTCACAACACGAAAAATTCCTTCCCTCCGTGAAAACTAACCGATAATTGCCTCTTTGAGGCATGTGAAACAAACCTGTGGTGAGCGATACTGCCGTCACCACATGCTGCTAGTTAGTCGGCATAACAAGCACCAGCGCTACAAAACCCCACACCAAAACTTCACATTTAGTTTCCCTTCAACAGCTTCAAGAAGTTCTTTCAATAATTACGAAGCGGAAAGCGGTCACCAAAACTAAACAAGGCTACCTTAACTCGCAGGTTCCATTACATGTACTTTTACGAAGTCAGACAACTAGCTGGCTGTTCTGGTTTTATTTTGTATTTTTGTTTTAAATTAAGCTTCTTAAGATAAACTTTTCAAGGATCAGAATGCAGTACAGACCTGTGCTAGACAAGCTGAAAAACAGGCAGTCCAACTCGTCACCTTGAGAGCAGAGAGGGGGCGAAGAGGAAGATGGGTGNTGTGTTAAATGCTGTGCAGAAGTAGGTCCTCACTCAGAAAGATCTAAAAATCAAGAAGGTGCAAGTGGAGTAAAGTGGTCATACATTACAGCCTAGCAGTCCAATATGTGCAGATACTGACCTTGGCAAAAGCAGTGTGAATGTAATGTTATAATAAATGGGGGAAAAGCTCCAGAAAAAAAAAAAAAAAAAATAATAAAAAAAAATATTACCTCCTACTTTAGGACTTTCTAATTTCTCGGTAAGTTAATTACGCTCTCAGGGTTACCAAGCGTTTGGAAGGAGCTGAAGCAGCAGTCGGGGAGTCCAGCAGTTTCAGCTCACCACCTTCTCGGACCGAACAAAGAAACTTCTGTGTCCGAGGAGATTAAAAACTTTCGGTCTCCCCAGACTTTCCTCAGCCTCCATGAAAACAGCGACTACATTCACACAGCCAGCGTTTCGGCGAGAGGGGGAGAAACACAAAGGGCAGCTAAACTATGCAAGGCGGAAAACACAGAAA
>VXBX01006664.1:0-34261 GCA_013400415.1 Scytalopus superciliaris
CCCCCCTGGAATGCGGGATCCCCCGGGAATGGGGGATACCCCGGGAATGGGGGATCCCCCCCGGGAATGGGGGATCTTCCGAGAATGCGGGATCTCCCCTGGAATGCAGGATCCCCCGGGAATGCGGGATCCCCCCCGGGAATGTGGGTTTCCCCTCGGGAATGAGGGATCCCCCCTGGAATGCGGGATCCCCTGGGAATGCAGGATTCCCCCGGAATGCGGGACCCCCCCCCGAAGAAGGCCAGAGGGATTGAGGCGAGAGGCGGATGGCTGCAGTTGGGCCTGTCCAGACCCCATCCCAAGGGCGGCGGGCGCATTCCCAGGCGGAGCAGGCCCTGGCCCCCCTGGAGCAGGCCGGGGGTGTCCGGGGGCCGCAGGGCCGGGGCAGCTCCCGAATCCAGGCAGAGCCCCCCCCGTGCCGCTCCCCGCGGGAGCTGCGAGGTTAGGGCGAGCTTTCATGCCCTGCCCGCTCCACGGGCAGTGGGGTGAGGCTCTTGGTTTATTTGCCCCATAGTTCTGTATTTTGGAGGTCTTCGCTTCATTGCGAGAGCTGACTGCTACAATACCAAAGGATAAGTTTTCTCTCCAAGCTGAGCGCCTGGTCAGCCAAACAGCTGGAGCTGCACCCCCTTCCCGTGTCTGTGCAGAGGGGAAAGGCAAATGGCAGGGAAAAAAGAATTACAGGCTAAGGCATGGTGAATCTAGAGCTGAGAGAAACTGACCCGCAGCTGGGAATACTCACCAGCCGCCTCATCCACAGTCCTTGATCCAAAATCTTTGCATTCATTGATAGGGCCACATAGATGCCCTTTGGATCTCCAAGGACACTTCCTGTGTGGCTTCTCCTTACAAATCCAGTGCTGACCAGGGTAAGATTCCAAGCACAAAGGTGCATTGCTGTAGTGTCTGTGCACTGTAAGAGGGATTTACTTGCTGAAACATCCAGTCCTTCAGTGCCTCCCAGTGTGGTGTGAGTCCTGGGAAGGGCCAGAACCCCAAGCAAAGGAAAGTAGTGACTTTCCTACCAGTAAATAAGGAGTCTGCAGGGCAGCACGCCAGCAGTAATTTAAAATCAGACACCTACCTGATAATGGGAGTTCTGTCAGGTTACATCGACAGCACTCTGGGTCAAGGGCATAACAGAGAATCTCTGCCATGTGAGAAAGCAAAGATACACAGGAGTATCCTAATACTTTGTGGAGTGTTAAATGAAAGAAGGGTTTCACCTCAGGAAAAGTATTTCCCTGGTGAGGAAGAAATACTTAGAAGGTTGTAGGAATTTCAAAGAATAAAAAAATACAGCTGAAAGGTTTGGAGTGTGTTTTGTTGGGGGGAAAGAAGATAAAATAAGAAATTAAATGCATTGCACCCAAGGTAACCACAGGTGAGATTCAGCACCCTGACCTGGATTTTTGTGGCACTTGAAATTGCAGAAATGGGCAAGGAATCCCAGTGG
The DNA here is from genome assembly GCA_013400415.1 of Scytalopus superciliaris. Classification (NCBI taxonomy): domain Eukaryota; kingdom Metazoa; phylum Chordata; class Aves; order Passeriformes; family Rhinocryptidae; genus Scytalopus; species Scytalopus superciliaris. Next base: position 1,457 of record VXBX01006664.1, read on the forward strand.
TGCCATAACCCTGGTGCTGCTCACCACTATGTTTTGTAAACAGTATGTGCAACACAACACTGTTGGATTTTACCAAAACCCAATAGAGAATACCCATTACATCAAGAAAGGGCAAAGGAGAGGAGGAATATTAGGGAGATGTACTGTGGCACGCTTCAAGTTATAAGGGGACTTCAGCACATTATGTTTGATTGCATTAAATTTTAACAACCCTGACTCCCATTCCTTCTTCCAGCTTTGGGATACCACAAGTTTCTCAAGTGTTTCAGGATGAAAGCACAGATGAGGTGATGGAAGTAATGAGGCACCCGAAGCAGAGTGAACATTTGCACTTTTATCTTAAAGTGCCTTTCAAGACACTGTAAAAAAGTGTCTTCTGGCTTGTGCAGAGCAGGCTTGGATGTGTTGTTCCCCTGGCCAACGTGAGGGAGTGATTACTTGCTTCTCCTTTTCCTCGGGGCTATTGCTTGGAAAGGCACAGGTGTTCATAAACACTCATCCATTTCTTTCCCAGCCAACTTACTCCATGAGATTGGCATGTATTTTCCCTCCTGGATCTTCCAACAGACAAAAACTATAGTCACTGCTGATGAGACTGTGAAATATAGTATCTGACAATTTCAGCAGTGCTCTGTTAGGAAGAAACTAATTCAGTAAGAAATCCTGCAGAGATTACGAGGTTGCCACTAAGATGGTTTTTCTCTTAAGGAAGGTACCTGTTTTTTCCCATTTTCCTTTCTCTCTTATTTCCGAGAAAGGAAATTGCTGTTCAGAACTCCTCTGCCTCCGTAATAGACAATTTTCAGAATGCAGCATTCCATATGAGAGAGACACGTATGAGCGCTCACGCACGCCCTGAAGCAGAATTGCAACATTTACATTTGTTTCCTGTCTTAAGCTCTCACTGGGGACTAAAAATCAGAGGGGGTCTGCATTGCACCCCAGAAGTGTCTGCTTTCCATGGGAAGTCACATCTACTCTTCAAGTCATATCCAGTGTGGTTTTATTTCTTAAAGTAAAACACAGCCTTGGTGTGGCTTGAATCTGACACCGACTCAGTAACAAAATACAGCACTCTGGAGATTTTCACTGCTGGTGCAGTGGGACCCAGCTGTTCAGCTCCATTCTGACTCAACAACGATTTCATTGTCTCTTTGCATGTGATAATGCACTCAGAAATGACAGGCCAAGGCAAATTTTTAAAGCACACATACGGCTTTGTGTCTAAGCAATATATTGGATGTACAGAAAAATAGTTCCTTGTGCTCTGATACTATGACATTATGGCAAACTGCAGTTAATTCTTGTATCTTGAATTCCTGTTCCTCCTAAAAGATCACTGTTTCATGATGCACTGATCACTGTTAATAACAGATATGAAACATCTCTGCAGACATAACAACCAACCACCATTACTTATCTCAAAACACTGGGCCTGTGAAGAGATGGAGCAAATACTGCTTTAGCACAAAAGAAGGGACAGCACACAATTCGCTGCCCCTTGCTCTGCTCCTAAGGAGATGCAAGATGCACAGAGCTTTTCCAGACAGCACATGCTAGGAAGCTGAAAGCAAAGCTGCCCTGAGTAATTACATGCTCTGGAAAGCCAATTTCCTTCATTTGGACTGAGCATTTTCCAGTCTTTGACTAATGCTTTCCACAGGAGACTTTGAACTGATGGTGTCCAAGGTTCTGTCTTTTTGGAATCTTAGAGAATATGAACATATGCTTGATTAAAGCTTCATTCAAAAGGGAATTCACTGTTTGTGAGATAAGCGACTGGTACATACATGCATACATGGAAAGTGGGGACAGCAGAGGAACACTTTGCAAAGGCTGTTAAAACTATTATTATAAAGACAACAATTATGGCTAAGACCTCATGTATGAGCATAACTACTACTCTTCAGAAAGCATAAGATGGCATGTACAGATAATATTGCCTGCAAAGATTTCTGAGCATATGTTGTCTGGCATCTTGTATTTCACAGGTTACAACTGTATTTTCTTCTTCCTTTCACACTAACCTGCAGTAGCATTTGTTCTCTTTTTCACACTTCCTTCTTTCTTCTGCCATTACCAAAGCTGACAGTCTGGCAGGGTCTAATATGCACTATATGTTCACAGATAAGAGCGCCAAGCTAAAGGGAACTAGAAAGAAACATTCTCCATTTTGCAGAGGGGGAAAAAAACTCACACTGCAGCTCCTCTTTTTCTTGGTCAGTATCACATTTGGACATTTCCTCAGCTAAGGTGAAAAGACTGTGAAAGCAGTATAGTATCTCTCTCCTTTGTCTGCAGAGGAGGTTGGATGCATCATTGATGGAAACTCAGCAACTGATAACTCAGTTTGTCTATAGGGCATATTACCCTAACTAGCAATGCTATACACTTGAAAGGTTCCTGAGTACTCTGAGAAGCCTCTTTTGATGCAGCAAAACATACATTCCTTGCTTATTTTCAGTTTGTAAAGAAATAACTAAGGAAAATTGCTAAATGTGAAATCCCTTCTTTATCGATCTACAGTTTTAGAAATCAAAAATGGTAATTAAAAAAAAGGCAAGTGCAGCAGTAGCTGACTCTCAACACACCTTTGCTGCAGAGGACAGGTTTCTGTATTTGCTATTGATGGTACAGTGAGCTGGTAAGTGGGGGATCACTGTTAGGGAGACATAGGAAGCCCATTCATTCATGGCAAGACCAACATACACTACTCTGCAATATATGCAAGCAGACCTTGGCTGGCTGAAGTAATGCTCTGCTGTATTTACATGCTTCTCACATCTTCAGGAGCAGAACCTTTCTCCATGCTATGGAACCTCCTCCTTCAGATGTAACTGGCCATAGCAAAACAATTTGCATTATAGCTGCTTCTCAGCACTCATGTATTTCAAAACATAAATATTAGGTACATTAGCACTTAAATACAGGGATAAAGGATTGCTAAAAAAAATGTGATTCTAAAATGTAAGAACAACAGTGTACAATATTATGGACAGTAAAATAGTATGTATTCTCCACAGCCTTTCCCCAGAAAAATAATCTAACCATGGAGTTAGGGATGTGAGGGGTTTTATTTTAAAAATTGAGTTAGTGCTACCTCCTCTCAGATCTCAATGGGAGGTTCAGTCATTGATTGAATTGTCAGTCCAACATAAGGTTCTTTCTTACAAAAAGTGTGGTTGCTACAATCACACAGCAATGCTCCATTTAAGAAAACACACCTTGACAGGTTTTGTGCTGATGAGTGTGGGTAAGGGTCAGCACTTTTCCAGTTACGTATGTTTAACTGGCCTCTTGTATAAGAAAGAGGGGACACTAACAAAAATGTTATGCACATCATGATGATTGAAAATTACCTGGCTGCTACAAAGGCAACACCTCAGTCACTTTTCTGTTTCTGTAATAAATGAGGGAGAAAAGATTTTTTTCCTAGAACTACTTACTTGAGCAAGTAGTAATCCTTGCAGGGTGCTCTGTAAAACAAATCAGTTGATCCCTAAAATTCTCTCTGCTTATAAGTATAGACTGTTCACCTATTTTACCTGCAGATTTCATATCCCTGCTGTATTCAGGAGGGAAGCTCTTTGAACAGGTTCCTCCTCCTTGAGGAGACTAAGGGATTCCCAGGTTAAATCAGCTGCTTCAGTTGCCATCTCTCCTCTCTTGGCAGGTGACCAACCTTTAGCAGATACTGACAGCTCGCTGCTTTGTGCACTGCCTCAAAGGCTACCAGCATTTTTAGACACATCTGCATTTTCAGCCACATCCCTGGAAAATACTGTGACAAAGTGCTGTTAAACTTACCATCCAAAACTTTAATCCATTTCCCAAGGTAATTTCCCATGTCTTCTTGGGGGAAGAAAAGTAGATTTGTGTAATTCTATCATCACATTTAGTGTTGAATCTAACAACCCATATTTATTTAGGATGGTTACATATACTAGTGGTAGGAGTTTAGTAAGTAGTGGCATGCTCTTGGCTTATTTCTTCAGGCATCCTGTGTGTGAACACTCCAGCCTCATCTAAAGAGAGGCATCTGATTCAAACAGAGCATCACCCCTAAGTGTCAACACAAAATTGCATCAGTTTAACCAAACTGTAGCTGTGAAGACAAGCCTTGCAAGACAATAAAGATTTATCAATTCTTAATCAAACTAGCTGTGGCTTAAATATGTGGGGAGTTCAAAGGGTTTCTGTTGAGGCCTCAGCAGAGTTCTGCTAAATCACAGAATCTGCTTCTTCGTCTTGCTAGAGATAATGAAATGGTAAACCTGAATCAAAGGACCTTTCCCCTCCAGTGTGTTTGGTTACAGGTTCTAGAGAACCAGTGCTAGCGGTCTGAATAGTACATTTGTGCCCTCTTAATCAGGTCTCCATCCCATAACTGGAGGTTTTAATCCTACTTTGCCTCCAGCAAGTCTGTACATGTGAGTGAGAAGGGGAGGAAAAGAGTAAGGAACTAACCTTTAGAAGCACATTTTCTTCTTTATATACAATTCAGGTTTTAGCAGAGCAGATTAGTTAGATTGCAAAGAAGAGGGGCTTTGTTGTTATTTTAAGTGATTTTGTTCTGTTTCTAAGATGAAAGTAACAGAGACTTACAAACTTTTAAAGTGGTTTCAGCTGAGCTGTCCAGTTAGTGTCATGGTAAATCTGCCCCACACTCCCTGTTTTTGAAGTCACAAGGGCCCATTGTCCAGGCCAGCCCGTGGGCAAACAGGACAGCACACCACTGCATGACCTGTGCTCATGGAAAACTTTGACAGATGGCTGCTGCTGGCTCCTGAGCCCCAGGGCTGGCATGGGCTGGGAATCAAAACAGGCTCAGCAAACACGTCCCAACAGAATTAATTTGCCAAAATTTTAATTCCTGCCCACTTGTTTCTTCTGTTGAGCAACAATTGAATCTGAGTCCAGCAGAATTCCACCTGTTCCCAGCTCTCCCTTAGAGCTGCAGATGCCCTGATGTTGCCATGAAGGCCAGTGCAGATATAAAGGGATAGGAGGAACGAGGCCTCTTGCTTAGCTGACATCAGTCGCACAGCTTCACAGCTTCCTTTTAGTAAAGCTGATCCAAGGCAGTTGTTTCTTCCTTTCAAGTGACAGGCTAGTTTTGAAAGTCTGCAAAGAGAAAGGTGACTTTTATTTCTGGCAGAATGTGTGGGATTTGAAAAGCAGGGAGAAGATCAAGTGGTACACCAGGGTTTCACCAATTTGTTTGAATTTGTCTGTCCTATGCCTGTGCTCCCTCAGCATGTCTTAAATCCACATTTTTTCCAAACATAGATCATCCACATACTTTTTATGCTGTCTCTACTTCCTCATTTCATTTTTGCAATGAAAACAGAGTTCCATAGAAACCTCCTACAAATTCTAGATACCCCTTCTAGACAGGCCAGTTTAAAAGTGGCACAGGACCCAGCCCAGCAACCCAAGGCAGTTTGAGTACTATCCTGTCTTCCTCCATTAGAAAGAGGAAACTGTACCCAAGTAAAAAAAATTTAATGTCAGCAGTGATACCTGAATGCTTTCCTTCTCCTCTCCCAATTAATATCATAGCTATCCTAGTAAAGTGTGAAGTAAAGCCCAGTTTTGTCCTGATTCACATTTCAGTTTCAAAATCCAAAGCTATCCCACAGCTGGCAATCTGAAACAAGTAAACTCATGCCAAATGCTCCTCCCAAGCCACATGAAGGCAGCAGTCAAGTGCTTTAATACAAACCACAACAGTTGACAGACTTGCAACTTTAACCACAGCTTCAAGGTTGTTTCTTTCCCAGGCAGTGACTACAGAAGAGCTCTGCAGAAGGCACGTGATGAACCAGTGCCCGCTGACACATGGAAGGCCAGCTGAAATGCCTGCACTCTGCTTCCCAGGTTTGCACAAGCCAGACAGGAAATGTAGGTGGCTTAGAAAATGCCAAAGGCAGACATAAAACAAAGAAAGTGCTAAGCACAAGCAGTTCTTTCTCCCGTCAGTGCGTGTCAGTTCCCAACAGCAGGCTGAAGTCAGTACACACACAAAGTTATATGCTACAATACTTGGAGTCTGCAGGCATCAGCTACACCAAGGCCCAATCTAACCTTAATGACTTGGGAAAGTCAGAGCAGACCTTGCAAGGAGCTGGACTATGTTTAAAAAAATCCTTTTTGTACAGAAATTCAGGTTTCAGCAGTGGAGTGGTGAGGGCAGAGTACAACAGTGTTCTTGAATCGACAGCTCATTCAAACTGCATTTCCCATCTCCACTTTTCCAGAGGCTGGCTTTGACTCTTAGAGTGGTGACACATGAATCCTAGACTGAAAGGAGACTAATTCACGCTGAACAAGTTTATATAGAAAGGTCACCTATAACAACAAATCAGTATGCTGATACATTAAAGCCTGTTAAGTGCAATGAGTTGACCTGCTCCTTACCTGCTCCAAACAGCCAAAACCACGGCCTTTGAAGAACTGCTGCATTTCACTGTAATGGCAGCTAACACGATGTTGACTTTGCAACATGCTTTAGCATGTTGAAGCTTCCCTAAAAATAACATTAATAGAGACATTTAATTAGCTTAATTCAGTGCTGAAAAAATCCTAAAACCTGCCCTTGAAACAGATTCGGTTATTAAAAATAAGACAGAGCCCCACACAGTCTCGATATAATCCATTTATTAGCATACCTTGTGAGCCATTGGTGTTGATCCAAGGGACACAACAGTTTTGGCACTTGACTGATTTCAGAGGTAATTCAACCACTTGTTAGTAGAAAGGGATTTTAATAGGACTGAGTGGGCTATTTATTACACAAATAAGCTTTTCTTCTTGATGTGGAAAATTAAATATATTTCCAAACAAGTAGAAATACAGCCCAGGAGACATGCATTGGTCCAGGTCACAGTGCCTCGTTCTATAAGGAGCAGTTTGGTTACCACCAGAGGCGATTCAGGTCCCTCTAGCTGCAAGAAACTCCCAGTGAGTCTATTGGGATAGTGTTAAATACCACAGTGCAGTTCACCTCTCAAAAGCTTTCATCTGATTGCTGAATATACACGTAAAAATCTGTCTTCAAATGGTTGGTGGATCACTGCAGCTCTTTTGGGGTGAAGAAACTTCAGGATACTGGCTTCAGAAAAAAGGAAGACAGACAAAAGGCAGACCTACCTCTCTTACCCTGAGACAGCAAATATCCACACTGCTGGTTCCTCACCAATGCCTCCACTAATACATTTGAAAAACTCATCTGTTATTCTCTGTTACAAGTGTACAAGGATTACAAGGGTAACTGATGTCCTGTCCAGGTTAATAAACAGCTGCCTGATTAATTACAGCAATAGAACATAATTCATGGAAATCATCAGAACAGTGTTCAGTCACAGGAAAGGGATAAATATTTAATCCAGCTTCAGCTGGCCAAAGCGTGGATGGCTACCAGTGCCGGCACTGCAGGTCAGGAAGACACCAGCACTGGGTAGCCTCTGGAGCACTGGGGTTTTCCCTCAAAGAGGAATACCTGGAATAGCTGCTCCTCAGGCCCTTACCACAGCCACATTTCTCCTCCTGCCCGTGCTCCTAGCCAGTCATAGTGATGTTCCCTTTCTCATAACCAGCATGTGCCCCACTGCTATGGGAAATAGTCTCACAGCATCCACATGGCACAGTGCAGCCACAGCAAGACTGACTGAGCTGTCAGCCCCTGGAAATAGTGTATATGCATTAGCCTTATCCAACTAGTAATGCTGCAAAGGTGGACTATAGCAGTCCTACAGGTGTGTCAGCCAAGGCAAAGCTCTACACAGGTGCTCCCTGCCCAGAGCTCCCCAGACATTGCTGTGAGCTCAGTGCAACTGCTCCACCTGTCTGAGACATGGGGGCAACTAACCTCAGTGGGCTTTCATCCCCTTGTAGCAAGGCTGCCACCAAGACCACGGTAGCAAGTGTAAGGCTGGCTGCAGCATACAGACATACAGCACTGAAATCACTCACGGCATTGCCTACTACAGAAAATTGTACCCAAATAATCAGCAGGTGACACAGCCTCCCCTGGGAAACTGCATTCAGTTCTGGTTACCAAAGGTTAAAGATCCAGCAGAAAGAGAAGACATGGAGAGAGAGTCAGTATGTTATCAGACACCTAGACAGTTTGGGTTGGAAAGAGACAGAGAAGCCACAGTCTTAGAAAAGGAACTAGCTCTAGAGTAATGAACAACAGAGAATATAAAGCCAGGCCCCTTAGTTCCTCTCATAGCTGAGAACACAAGGACAGATGGGATTCAATAAAAACAAAAGGCAATTAATTCAGGAACCATAAAAGGAAGTTCTGTGCTATGGAGAATAAAATTGCATTGGTATTCGTTGCCAGAAAATATTGAGACTGAGAGCTTAGTTGGATTAAATACAAAATTAAAAATTTAAACATTATATGGAAGATGAAGGCTGCTTACATTAAATAGTTTTTTAAGAGTTATGGATATAAACGCTTACCCTGTAGGAAAAAAAAAGGATAGTGCATACTGTTTGTACAACACCTAGAGGACCAAGTACTCGTACTTCCATTTTTAATGATAATAATAGTAATGCAAGTAATTAAATGGGTCAGGAACAAAATTCCCCACAAGGAAAGGTTGTTAAAACTTGTTCAGTACAAACTCACATGTACTATCATTTGGAACATCTGCTGCTGGCCAGCATTACAAAATACAGTCCTGCGGTGGCTGAATGCTGCTCATCCACCTGGGTAGTTCCAGTAAGCCTCAGTGGTAAAGCACAGGAGTTTGGTTTGGACTACAGTCCCAGGTTAAGCAGCAAAGAGCAATAGTGGTGCTCTGAAACAGGCCAGGACAATGGAGGAGAGTACTGGCAGGCTTGCCCACAGCACCAGTAGGGTGTAAAAGCAGTGGAAGGAGATTGGATACTTCCTTCCCTCCCCTCCTGCCTCATACAGGACTCACGGGATGTTAATTACAAGGATTCTCACAGCCTTCATAGTGACAAGATCTAGGAGAAAGAAATATCTTGAACTAGAACATGGACATTTCAGAAGACAATGCCAGGCCTGCATCTCACTTGTGTTACATGGTAATTTATTCTAACTCCTGAATGGCCACCAGCTAAGTAGGCTTAGGGAAATAACCTCACTGTGTCAGTGCTTTGGGTGTTTCTCTGCCTGTTGGGGTTATGGGTGTAAACTGAAAGGTAAAACCAGGTTAAACTAGAGATGTGACAGCACCCAAGGCACAAAAACTCCATTTGAGCTGCTGTAGCATGCTGGCTTGGGGGAGGCTGAAGGTAAAAGCCAAATCCCTCCCTGTTTCCCGGACAGGTACTGTTGCTGCCAGTGTGGAACTTGGCATTTAATCCCCCATAAGAACACGAGGTCTGTGATATAATTGCCCTCAGTCCTCCTGCCATTTTAATTCCTGAGAGATAAGGAGGAGTCTGCAGCTTGCATCTTAAGAGACTCTCTGCCAGCAGCCACAGGACAACACAGCCAGCATGGAGCCAAGCACAGCACTACTGAGGGATCAAGCCTGGCACTTCAAACAGGGTTATCAGCACAAGCTGCACTGAAGACACTCAGCACCTCGAGAAGAGGCACAAACAGATCAGGTTTGTCTCCAAGGCCAGTTGGCAGGGCTTCTGACACTGCATGTTCTAAAGGTTCCTACAATTCTTTGTTTAAATAAAAAAATTCCAAGCAGGACTTTAAACTGTCCATTGCAACACTGGTAACCCAACTTTCCTATAATCCCTGGAGAGAGCAAATGGAAATATTTAGTTTAACACTCACACACAAAAATCAGCCACTTAGCCAGGTTAGTACCTTTACATTAAGCTATTTTATAGAAGACAGAGTACAGCTTTAGGCAATCACTACTTATTGAATCCAAGGCGATTTCTAGGATTCTGTCACCACACACCCTGTAATATTACACTGCTAATCAACAGGCTGTGCTATGCCTTCTGTTCTTGCCTTTGTAATACCTACACACTGAACACCTCAATGCCTTGAGTGCAGATCTTCCAGATAGCAGGTCAGTGCCATACCCAGCCATTGCCTACCCTACAGAGCATGAGCACATCTGGCACAAGTGCCACGTGTCCCATCCTGTCTCATTACTCCACATTCAGGTCCTCTGTTACACATCAAAGCTTTCTGCTCCTGAGCAGACCTGTCTTCTCTCTGGCTTATCTATATACAGTGAGAAGACAGTGTGCACTGCACAGCTATTAATGCACTTAGCCCTTCTGTCTAGTTTTATATATTTTTACCTACTCAAGATTAATAACTTTAAAAATTGCTTAAGGCGTAAGAGGGAACTCTGTTCATTTGTTTGGATGAGACAGAAGGAAGAAACTGAAGTATCCAATAACCCCTGCTTTCTCTCAGCATTATTTCTGTTCAGGCTGAGAACTACAGCTTGATGGCAGTGCTTGCATACCCTGGAGTTAAGCCAGCTTACTCCCACTGAGAGGAATGAAGAGAAATAGCGCAAAGAAGAGAAAAAAAGAAAGAATAGCCCAGAGGTTTCAAGTACACACTTCAGGAAAGCAGGAAGCTGCTTTGCAGCACACTTACTGTTTTTCACAAGGAGTGAGTAATTTGCTTGAGGTGTATCTATACCCCAGGAGTAATTCCATGTTTCATGGGAGAGCTGCGAATACAGAGATATTAAAGACTAACAGCACAAGTAAAGGGCAGCTAATAACAATGGTGAATAGGTACTAAAAGGAGGTCCCCACAGTGCTGCTAAATCATGATTCAACACCTGAATGTTTGAGATTAACATTACATTTTGATCTAAAGAAAAATAACATGTCTATTCAGCCACTTGAGGTCATATTTTTCAAGTTCTTCACAGTAATCATGAGGGCAAGAAAGTTACTGTCTCTTAAAAATTGAGATTTACTCCCCCACCAACAGCTGATCCTAGGAGATGCTACTTTAAGGAAACAAAAGAACAAACACACACAAAGAACCACTATAGTGACAAAGCAGCAATAAAACCATAGCATCTGGCAGCTGGAAATATGTGACAGAGGATTACAGCAGGAGGAACAAGCATCTCTTAGCAGGGGCAGACACTTGAAAGGGATCATATGGAAGCAGACCTACTATTCAGAAGAGAAAAGGTTCCCCCTAGAGACATAACAGGGAAGGAAAAAACCTCAGCTCGGGTCAAATCTTCTGATTCCTAGAATTGAAGAGAGCTGTTATGAAAAAATATATGAAGATTTTCACTATGCCAGCACCCAGTGCCATCTTCCAAGGATTTCACCTCCTCTTGCAGCATTTTTCAACTGTCCAAACATACAAACAGGAACAGATTTTCAGCCAGCAGGTATCTCTCTACTTCTAATATTTCTGTGTGCCAGGGCAAAGGAACAAGTGCGACTGCATTACAGGACTCACATACTTAGAACAATGTATACTTTTCATTGTTACCAGTGTGCACCTGCATTCTTTGCTTACAGATTACAGACTAAAGTGAAACCAAAGACTTTAAAGAATCAGTTGCAACTGTGTTTCTCCCAGTTCTATGTTAAAGTCTTTTGCCAGTGTCCAATAACAAAATAGATCTTCATCAGTCACAGACAGAAGCCACAGCCTTCTGCTGCTGCAGGGCAGAAGGACCATATGCTGAAGTTCCTAGAGCTCAGTCATTTTCATTTTAGCTTGGTCACTTTCTTGATCCAGGGTACGAATTTGCTGACCCTTGTGTACACACCGGGTGAATCCTTCCGACCACAGCCATACCCCCAAGAAGTGATGCCCAAAATGATCCAGCGCCCGTTTGACCTTTGACACATGAGTGGCCCTCCACTGTCACCTTGACAGCTGTCCACCCGTTTCTCTTCAGAGAGGTTCCCAGCACAGATCATGCGGTTGGTGAACTTCTGCCCATAGCGGACCTCACAGTCTTCCCGCGGGAGGAGAGGCACCACCCCCTGCAGCAGGGTTCTTGAATAGGACTTCCCTGGAACAGAACAGACCAGCCAGACTCATTCATGTACAGACAGCACCAGCGACCTGGAGCAATGGTGCTCCCTTCAGAAACAGACACTTGCACAATGAATGTCAGGTCTGCAGCACAGAAATAGGCTGAGCTCAGCATCTCTGAACCACCACAACTGCAGAAAGCAGTGATGCCAAGCCAGACCACAAAAAAAGAGCTGTAAGATCAAAGGTACAGGGAAGAGGTTTGGAGAAAAAGGTTAGATCAAAGGATGAGTCTTACTCCTGGTTCTGCCAACAAGTAACTTGAACCTTGTTCAATTTATGTCACCTCTCTGAACCTCCACTTCCTTCTCAGTAAAACAAGGACAGTCTTTTCTCAAGTGAATAAATGCAGTAATATCTGTTAAATGCTCAATCCTCAAAGAAGTTTTAGAAGATGTTTCAGAGGCATTCAAATATTATTCAAAGGGAGCTCACTTCATCTATGGCCAGATTTGTCTCTGTTTGATCAAATCTCTATTACCCCAAGGTTGCTCAGAACATAAGGGTCATGTGCTATATTAGAGTATGACCTTTCTGTGCTCGAGGTTTATGTAAGTTCACAAGGCAGTAGGTAACTGCTCCTCTCACTGAGAAAGCTGGGGTTTGCGTGGGAGGGATTCTAGCCACTAAGTCCCAGGACAGCTTAAGTTAGTTACATGGCTAAGTTGCTCCTTGATCCTCCCCAGACATTCTGAAGTGACACATGCAAGTGGTACAACTGACTCCAAAGGCAAATGTGTACTTGCAGTGAAACAGGGGGAGTAATAGCTAGAGAAACAGTTGGTAAAGATGGGCAAGTCCAAAAATCAACAGACAAGCTCCTGGGGCTTTTTTACCCGGCTTTTTTTTACCAAGACCAGGAAGTCTTGGTAAACATATGGCTTTGCTCCAGTCACAGGAGCCCCAGAAAGGCTCTCTCTCTTACCTAGAAAGCTTCATAGCAATGTGCTAGGACAGGTACAAGCTGTTTTGAACCCATTGTAGAAACTAGCCTCAGAGCCCATCTGTCCCTGGAGCAATATCGAGGGAGATTGAGTGAGAGAGATTCTTTCCATCTAACTTCCAAGCCCTCATTTCACTACAACACTATCATGAAGAAGGCAGGAGGTCATGGAAACATGGAGGCTTCCCACAGGCTTGGTATAGCAGCTCTGCACAGGCTGCTCCCTAAGGGGTCTGCTGTGGGCAAACGTGCAGAAATGGCAAGCAAAAAAGGACTATGGCCAGATGGTGGCATTGGTCTCTGCCACAGCTTCAGAGTGATGCTATGGGAACCAAAGCTTTCACCATGAGCAGACTCAAGAACCCTCAAAATCAGAAGAAAACACAATGGCATAAAAACCACCTCACCTCCCCACCCCTAACACTATGCACTGGCACAGAAAATGGGAGCAGTGGGAACACAACCTTGAGTTGACATAAATTAACAGCCCATATAGACTCCTGAACCCAGACTCGTCCACCTTTCTTGCCCCTCAAACCCCCCCGCTCACCTGTGTCTCCCCAGCCGGAGATGATGCAGGCTTGCCTGTTGATGTCTGACCTCTCTTTCCTGTCGGGCAGGCAGACAGGCAGAACGTGGTGATTGAAGGACAGACAGTGCCCTTCTCTGCCCCGCATCCGGACCAGGGCTATGTCATTGTCATTGCTGCCAGCCCAGTAGTTCCTGTGGAGGACAATCCGGTCCACGGGCAGCTCCCTCTCAAACTCATCCTTCACACCTGTGTGGTAATCGCCCACCCGCAGCAGGTAGCGCCGCACATCAACACCAAACCTGGAGAAAAACAGACTCAGGATGATCTCCGACCAAGAGGGAAGCAGACTCACACAAGTCTCCGTTGCTATGAGACTGAACCACCTCCTCACACCACACTGATGAAACAGTGCTAGCTGTAGGACTGTGAGATCTCTTTAGCAGATATGATCATGCCAGCTGTTGCAGTCAATGGGTGTCCCAAATTACCATCTACCGTGCACAGGACTTTTTTTCCTATTAAGATGGCTATGAGAGTTGCACCAGGCTTGTGAACTGATCTGTTCACAGTTCTTGAAAGCGCTTAAGAATGACAAAATGTTAGTTCCCTTTAAGTTGTAAAGCCTCAAAGCTCAGAGGCCAGGTGTAAGCAGCGAAGGATAAAGCAAATCTCTATGAAGTAATCCCCATAAGTAGTCAATGATCACACACATCATAACCTGAAGGTCTTGGTTTAGAAACTTTGCTCATTTGTTTCCACTGGGCTGGGAGGATAATCTTGTATGAAGTTATCTTGTTCATCACTGAGTATCCCTCAGGGCTCCCCACTCCCAAACACACCTTTTGAAGCAGTGGGCTGCAGTCACCACCCAGCAGCTGCTGATCAGTGTTGCTCCACACAGCAGACGAGTATCCCGACGAAAACCCTTCAGCCGTAGGGAGGCCTGCCATGGCCAGCCACCCCTGAGGAAGAAACAGAGGAAGAACAGGTGTCACACACATGGGAGCCATTTTCCTCTCTTCCCATCGACTCTGCCCCATCCGGGCTCAACTGGCAGGCATTCTTCCCTAGATAGGCCCACTGGTTCAAATCAAGTTCAAAAATCACCAGTGAAAATGTGTTAATGTACTCAGCATTTGTCAGGCTTTTATCAGAGCCTGATGGAAAGTTGGAATCAGTCTGGGTCTCCCAGCAATTATAGGGTAGGTACCTGAGAGACTTGTTTCCACCTATGATCCTTTTCTTGCGACGGTGGAGCAGGCGCATCCCACACACAGCAGACTCTGGACCTGCACAGCAAAGTTAGAGCAGTTGTGGAGAGACCTTCAGCTTAAGTATCAGCATTGCTGTCACAGAACCAAATACCATTCACCTTCCCTGAGGGCACTAATCCTCAAGGTGATCGACTACATTGTGTTGTGCATATGGAATTCAAAGAAGGTTTGGTCCCATAGGTTTCCTCAGTTTCAGTGGAGGTGCTTACCTGCAGTATCTCTAGGCTTATGTCAGGAATGGGACCTATACCTATAAATATATACTCAGTACTCTAAACACCAAAGTTTGCTCATGGTTGCAGGGTTCTAAGGAAGGGTACTTGGCTGGGGAAGTTCTGCAGGGTCAAGGGCCTGGTGAGGGTGGAGCTCCTCAGACTAGTCTGGAGCATACCCAGTGCTCTTAAGAAGAGACAACAAAAACAAGGAAAAAGTAGGAAATGCAGGACAGGACATGCTTATTTTGTAGGTAAAGTTTCAATCAAAGAGAAGAACAACAGGGAAAAACAATAAAAACATGCAGAGATCCTACAACTGGAGCTCCAGATTTTTGCATAGAAGAAATGGGCATGTCACCTGTTCTGATATCTTGGACCTTCTCTTCCTCATAGTCACAGATCACACCAGCATCCTCACTGTGCCAGCAGCTGTGAATCCTGGTGTCAGACCTGGCACATTGCCCCAGGGTGTGCTCCATGCCACTGCATTCTACGTTGTCCAGATGGATGGGCCCATGGCCTTCCCCAAAATAAGCCATTGCTCTGGCTTTTGCTGTACCACTGCAATTAGAGAGAGGGTGGCTAATCTGCAGTAAGCAGGAGACACGTGAACCTGAGGCACCAGCGCACTTTAACAGGAATAATACTTATGTGTCACTCCACACAGAGACAGCAGTACAGTGACAAGAGGACCCTACTCCTTTAAGCATATGTGGGTATACCAAAACTAAGAAACTAACCCCCCAGAAACAAGTCCAGAAAGAAGTGGTCCCCCTGAGAGCTGTTTCTATCTGTAGGATGCAGCTCTTACCTGAATCCCAGTTGCCTGCAAACCACTGCAGCATCTTTGTCTGTCCAGTCATAATCACAGACACTGCCCCACTGCCCATTCAGTAATACCTCAACCCGGCCCTCCTTGCTGCTTTCTCCATCCACCAGCCGTACAGGTGGCCCTAAAGGAAAAAACACATGGGTTGCTGCAAGCAGAAGCACCAGAAGTGTCAGGTGTGCAAAACTTGGGTTCTATAGAAAAAGATGAATCCCAGACATCAGAAAGCTTAAAACAAAATGGAAAAGAAAAAAAAAAGAGAGAGAAAGATGTCTATACAAAGACTTTAAGACTTTTTACCTCTCTGCTGAATCAGAAGACTACATACATAATAATTTAATACATACTGGAAATCATCAGTGGATCATATTCTGAAAGCTGAGTAAAGAGCAGAACAAAACAGAAGGAAAGTTATTAACTCCTGAGCCAAGAGTCAACAAGCTTAAACATGCCTGGGAAAAGAAATCAATTAAATTATAAAACTATTACATTACTCCAAGCAAGAGAGGAGTTCTACATCCAGGAAAAACAAAAACACTGGATGCCAACTATTTCAATAACAAATGTCTGACAAACTGGAAAGTCTCCTGTAGTAAGAAAAAGGGAGAGTATTAGGCATCGTATAAATGAGGACATTATGCTAACTTGAAATACTCTCACAATTTGAATTAAAAGTGTGCCATCCACACAAGGGAGTGCAAATTTTTACACAAATGCCCCTTGCATCTGAAGTCCTCTTGTATTCGCAATATGTGACACTAACATAACTACACCAGTTTCCTAAAGGGTCTACTTAAAGGGATCACTTGAACAATGGCACACTAAGGCAGCCACTGTCCCTCAGCCCCTCAGGTTTGTTGCACAGACTGCAAACACAACTCTCTCCAGTTTCCATTCATCTGCTGGTCTGGCTGTAGGTCTGGTGGAGCCACAGCTCTGGGGCTCTGCCCCAAGACAGCCAGGGCTCGTTCCTCCTCAAAAAGCAGAGCCCTTGTTGAAACAGCACAGGGAAAACTCCCACATCTGCCAAAGCTTTCAAGGGAACAGACCAGTGAATGCCATTTTCCCACCATCTAGGGCAAGAGCAAGGTGAGTTACCTGGGCTGCTGTCCATGACTGTGTTGGTTTCTGGGGAACAGCGGACTCCCAAATCCTCAGCATGTGAGCAGTCATGCTGCCCCCAGTTGCTGTGGGGACAGTCCAGGAGGGACAGCTCTGTCCCTACACATGCCACATCATCCAGGAAGATAAAGCCTTGGCCAGCAGCATAGTCCCCTTCAGAGGCCAGGGCAGCAGGACCACTAGAGAGAAGAAACAGAACATAACACAAGATTCATTAAAACTCTGAATGCCACAGAGGAATGAAAGCTCAGACCCAAACAGAGACCACCCTGCAGATCTTAACTAGGATATTGATAGCCTCCTGACCTGAATCCCTCAGTGATACACAGGATGGCAACCAGGCACCTTCACCTCTTACCAGCTTCAATTTTTAGGGAGGTCTGCTCAGACCAGTCCATTTCCTAGTGTCTGGTCAAAGGCATAGTCACAGTAGCACAAAGGGCCAGGAGGGGCTGCTTTGCAGACATGACAACAGGTACATCAATTTGGGGAGGGGCTAGCAAAGAAGGCATAAAAAATATCAAAATTTAAGTAATACTACTTCATTTTTTAGGAAGCAGCTGCCTCGAATTGCAATGCAGAAAGCTGTAAACTTTTAAGAGATGACAAACACAGTATGCAGCTGCATTCAAAGGGAAGAATTTAGTGTAATCTTTTTCTGATCTATAAAGTTGAAATTTTACAAGGAGACCCTAATCATACAAAAAAAAAAAAAAAANATTTTAAAAGGGAACCCAAAAAAAAAAAAAAAAAAAAAAAAAAATCCACAGAACTCCACTTTACTGGCTCCAAGACTAGAGTATCCTGATTTTATATCTTCCCCAAACTCATACCTGAAGGGACAACACTGCAGCAATGGGCTGAAAGAAAATCCCTGTTACTACTCTTTCTTTGCCCTGATGATCTTTGTTCAACTACTGAAGCTGGTGATACATTTGGCTGATGAAGCAGATGATACTGTTTCATGGACAGAGCAGAGAGGGTGGCAGTGCTGAGCTGATATACCTGCAAATTTAAGCAGTGTTGAAAGAGAACTTTCTGGCTTTGATGAGGGGTTCATCAGCACAGTACCAAGCCTGTTATCTGCTTTCAAAAGAGGTTGAGGCAAGAGATAATAAAGATTTTTTTTTTCCCTTGGAAAGGATGTAGATACCTATTGATCTTTCCTTAATTAAGCTGTGTAATGGTAATAAGCCTTCTAATAAAGATAGCAAGGAAAGATAAAGGTCCAGCCTATGCCAGTGAAGGGTGATGGAATCTAATCCTTGAAATTAGGAAGCACAGGCACTACACACACTTTCAGTCTTACCTGAAGCCCAGCTGCCTGCAGACCACCTGGGCACCGAGGTCTGTCCAGCCATCATCACATACTGTGCCCCAGTCTCCACCATAATAAACTTCTACCCTGCCCTCGCTGGGGCTGCGGCCACCAGCCAGCCTGACAGTGCCCTCTGCAAGGGGGAAGAGAAGGGAAGGTCAGCACTCAGTGGGGGGGGAAGAAACAGCCTGAGCACCATTGCCAAGTCTCTGTACAGCTCAGCGGGGAAAGAAACCAAGGACAGGTATCTTTGGGTACTCAAAAACAAACATTCATTGCTCCCAAATGTGCCAGTCTGTCAGGGGAGTGTTCACCTCAGCCTTTCCATACCACCCAAATAAAACAGTGGGAACACCCCAGGTCTGCATCTGATCCATTCCCATCTGCTGCTTGCCCTCTGCCTCCACATCTGGAAGCCCTTGTGGGACCATACACAGAAGCCCTGCAGGACCCTGAACCAGGGGGTTACCTGCTGAGCCAGCCCAGTAACACAGGGGTACGACTGACCGCATCTGACTGGCAAAGAGCCGTAGATCTGTACCTGTGAAAGGGTCACAGGAGACCCCAGCATCTTCAATGTGGTCACAGTTTTGCTGTCCCCAGTCACTCTTCTTGCACTGGTCAAGTGAGAGTTCATTGCCTGAGCACTGCACTTCATCCAGCAGGATGGGGCCAGATCCCTGCCCATAGTGAGCCCACGACAAGGCTTTTGGGTTCCCACTGCAAACATTACAGACACGTATGCTCAGTAAGGAAGGTCACTGTCTTACATCTTCAGATTCTGCCTTGCACAGGGACTCTCCTGTGCTAAGTCACTGTCCTCCCATAGATCATCTGTGTTTCTGACACAACTGAATTGCCATCTGTTAACCAAAATATGTTATTGGAAAGTTTGTAATGAGCCCTTCTAACAGATAACAAAAATGTGCCTGCAACATGAACAGTTTGGACACGTGGGGAGTTCTGAGGACAATGATGTAACATCAATCTCAGTTACAGGCAGAACTCCCAAAGTTTGACGGGTCTCAAACTTGAATCATCTATTTGAAATAATCCTGTATCAATGTGATTTTCAAGAAAGGTCAGTATACAACAGTTCCCAAGTGTGGAATGGCACACAAGGAGAATGAGTTGCTCTCTCTTGCTTTCCTGTCTGAGGAGGACAAGAGCAATCAGTGAAACTGGAGGTGTTTAAACTTAACCAAGTAAGCAACTGAAGTTCACATATGGAAATTACCAAGACAAGTTATCACTGAGGCCAACAAGATTTGCATTAGGATATGTCTGCAAAAATAACGAAGAGGGGTAAACACAAACAATCCTTAGACAGGGATGCACCAACTTTTTTTCACAGCATAAACCCATAAAACTGACAGGAATGAAATACAAAACCTCCTTATAGGATGATCAGTCCAGAGTTATCTTTTCTAGAGTTCTCCAGTAGAAAGGGCTGGTAATATAATGAAGGGACATGCTCTCCTGTTCTTCATTCTCCTTACTTCTATTACTACTCCATGACATACAGCAGGGAAATTACCTGAGTCCCAGCTGTCTACAGACTACTTCAGCATCCCGGTCATCCCACTGGTCATCACAGATGGTACCCCACTTGCCATCATGGTAAACCTCCACTCGCCCTTCAAAGCTCTCCTTCCCCCCAACTATACGCAGCGGGGCACCTACACCTGTGCTTCAAGAAAGGGAAAGAGAGCACAACAGAACAAGACAGAAGCAACACACATCCAGCAGTTCAGGGTGTAGAACCATTCACTGGCCAGAGGAGCTCCTGGGATGCTCTCTTGCCACATCTTCCCCCATCAAGGCCCCATAAGCACCTGTGACTGCAGCCCACAGTATGGGGTACTGCTGATTCAGGGATGGCTCTTTAATGGGCTGTTGTGATGACTGGGAGTTTGCTTCCTGCAGACAAATACTTGGCTTGATACAAAGGGTATGTGATCACAAGCAACAGCCACCTCTCAATGACTGTAGACATACACTCATTGTGAGTATTTGGGATTGGGAAGGGATAGATAATTTTCCACTGGAAGGAAGAAAACCATCTGCACAGTGGGTGAATGAAGAACATTTCCCAATTATTTTCTCTCCACAGCTTCACAACCTTGGATTTTACATCTTATCAGCAACACTGATGGAAGAACCAGGGAGCAAACCTTCCCTGGATATTTACCTTCTGGAGGAACACAAGTTACCATGGCACTCCCCTGGTTACAAGTTCCTGACACAGCCTCCTGATAGGCACACTGCAGCAGGGTTTTCTCATCCCCATGGCAGTTTGCTGACTGCAGG
Organism: Scytalopus superciliaris; assembly: GCA_013400415.1. Lineage (NCBI taxonomy): Eukaryota > Metazoa > Chordata > Aves > Passeriformes > Rhinocryptidae > Scytalopus > Scytalopus superciliaris. Next base: position 21,989 of record VXBX01006664.1, read on the forward strand.
TGCAGGGGAACAGGCCACGGTCCGGGATGACTCTTCTTCCCAGCTGTGCCGATCTCACTGGTACAGAGAATGCAACAGAGCAATGAAATGCTGCAGCATGGCTTGATTTACAAATTCCCTCAGTTGTTGTGACTCTCCAGTCTAGTTGTGACATTTCACATCCCAGTATGCCCAGCTGATTGGAAGTGCATAAAAAGCCTACTTACTGCAGAGGAGTTGGTGTAGTCAGAAACGGCACCCTTGTTTGAGAGTGATGAACAAACCCATCAACAGACTCGAACACCCAAGTAGCTGAATCACCTTCCTCCTTCTATGTGGACCTTATCTGCTTGCTATTTGGAAGTCTGAATGTTCAAATCCCAGACACCCAAAGAGGATTCATACTCTCAAAACTTCTATTAGATCACTACTGTAAGCCCAGACAGTGATACTAAAAAGGGGATGCAATCTCACAGCTCACTCATCACAGTCTGGAGCATGAAGTAGAAAATTGTTTTAAAAATTTTTTTGCAAATACTGATTGGGTTGGGCATAACATCAAAAAGAAAACAGTAGAAAAGGATCCTGGAAAGTGGGAAATTAGATCACAAAACAAACTCCTTTCCCCCAGCCAACACTGTGTGCCAGAGAGACTGTAACCACAGAAGCTTTTCTTTCAAAAGCCACATAAACGTGTAACTCTCGCAACCAGACTGAGGTTCCCACCTGAGACCTAGTTGCCTGCAGACAACACTGGCATCCCAGTCAGTCCAGTGGTCAGCACAGATGGTGCCCCAGAGGCCATTGAAGTACAGCTCCACACCACTATCTTCAGACAGCCGCACAGCACCTGCCAAAAGAGATAAACAAAAAAAACACCAGCTGCTATCTGCTGATGGAATTTTCACACCAGCAAGTCTTGGACTTGTATGTAGTTGTGCTGAACTGCATTTGGCTTCTTTCAACCCTGTTTTGCTTGTGCTGGCACTAAAGTGGCTTGTATGAAGGAGTGTGGGATGTGGCACCTTCCCAGTTCCAGCAGTGGCTGCTCAGGAGCATGGCTGGTGCTACATTCTTTTCAATGCCATGGTAATATCAGCAGGAAACTTGTCTTCTGCCACAGCTCCTGGATTCTCCTTCTGTGAAATGGAGGTGATTTTACATGCTACCTTGAAAAGGTGTATGGAAATGGCATGCTCTCTAATTACTTCTGACACTCCACTGATCTATTTCCATCAACCACTTCACCTGTATCAGTCACTGTTGCTAGAGCAAGATATTCAGTAACAGCAGATGAATCCTCTTTAATTTCTCTAAGAAAAACAAGTGCCAATGTAAATGTCCTTTCAATTCCCACCTCACCACAAATATCTGCCACTGTTTAAACAGCACATCTCCTTGCTCAGTTATGTACTTTGAGAAGGACACACCTTCTGTCTGTAGTACCTCAGTGCAGGCATACAGCACCATTACACTTCTATCCTTCCCTTTAATTAAGCCATTTTTAAAAGCATATCCACTGGCAAGGGAAAAGACTTTGTTGGCTCATTTATTAAATTGGTGCTTCAACTGCAAAACGTAGAAAAAGCAAGGAAGATCAGAAACCAGGAGGACATTTTCAAGAATGCTGCATGGCAGCCAGTGCACTGAGAAAGCTCAGCTCCCTTGCTTGCCTTAAAGCAAGCAGCAGTGCTTGTGTCAGCACTGAGCAAGTTTAATGGAAGCCTATGACCTACCTTGCCACAGAAGATTTACAAACCTAGCCACAGATTTTCTCTTGTTATATTTGAACTGCTACACTTACATGAGGAATGCTCTGACATGGACACTTAAGGAGCAGGAGTGGGTTGTTTTCCACATAACTTACACTGTTTTCAAAGTGGCATAAGTTAGTAGTAAAAAAAAAAAAGTAGTCTCCTTGTATGAGAATAAAACATCTATACAAGGCATTATGGCTACAGCAGCTTAAATCCACCCCCTACTATATACCGACGTTCTTCTCCCACACAGGCGAGCCTCTAGTACTAATTATTTCAACAATCTGGAACAGTTATTGTACTGTGCTTCTTTCACAGTGTTTTCCACCTGCCACTTGCAATGCTGTGCAGCACCCATTTCTGGCCTGAGCCCCTGAGCAGTGCAGCCTGGACAGTGGCAGAGACACGCAGCCCTTACCTTGGTTACAGTCACAGTTGGACCAGCCAATGGCCCCCGATGCAAGCCGGTAGAAGCACCAGGGTGTTGCTCCCCCATCTGGGTTCCTGCAGTGGTTGTGATCCCCCAGGCCACGGTCTGGGTACTGCTGGACATAGTCAGGGAACTCTGCCCAGTTGAGGCACTCTGCCCCGGCCTCAGTGACCGCCAGGGAGCCATTGTAGTACCCCAGGGGTCCGACACCACACCCGCTGGATGCTGGACACAGGAAGGGAGCTGTTAGCATCACTTAAGGAATCACACACTGAAGCTCAATGTGGGGGTTACCAGCTGCTTATGTGAAACACCTCCCGTGTCTGCATCTTAATTGCTCCTTGCTTGATTTCCATCCTATCACTCTTCAAGGCAGGTGCTCAAGGAATGTTTAGAATTCTATCTAAACCACAAAATGATCAGAAGTGATGAACTGCCAAGACAGTCCTTTGAAAAGTGTTAAATCTTGGTCCAAACATGGACAATTTGAACTGGTTCCCATTACTGTACATCCAGTAGATGTACTCACTTCAGAGCACTGCTTAACCGTGCCACACACTCCACCACTTCCTTCCCCACCTGCTTTGACACCTGAATAAGACAGTTTTAAATTTGACCTTAGGCTCTTTATAATATTAATTGCCTGTCCAAACTGTATGAAACTGAGAAGAGTTTAAAATTTAATTTCACTCTGTAAAGCAGGAATGTGGGAAATACCATTGTGTTTCATTTTACTTATGTTCCCTATGCACATCAATTTATCACCTGGCTTATCTGAACTTGGTCAATGTACAAGAAAGGAAAGGGAACTTATTCTGGGGAAAGTGCAGGTGCCAACGTTCCAGTGGCTATGTGAAATATCTAATGTAAAAATACCCCAATAATTAATTTAACATTGTCTTTAACAAAATAAGAAAACTCTCCATTCATGACCCTGAAATCAAAAGAGGGAAAACATACCCAGGTTCTGTGTGAGGATGGACTTTTTAGAGTCTGTAAGATGGGAAGAGTAGACTGAGAAAGGGACAAAAGTTACAGCTCCATTCACTGAACAAACAAAAAGAAGCTAACACTTTCAGAAAGCCCTTCTGCAGTAAGGACAGGTAGGGCAAAGAGCAAGGGTACAAAGAAACTTTGCATCATGTCAATTGCCTCCTAAGCACTGCCAAGAATGGAGGGGAGTAAATGACAGCTCAAGGTTAAATCCAAGGTACAAAAAGGAGAAGCAGTTGCAGGAAAACACATCACATGCTTTGCATCAGCTGGGACCCTCAGAGGTGGGTGTATGAGAATTCGGTAGTCAGAGAAAGGAAAAGTGAGCAGGCAAAAAAGACCAAGGACTTCAGAGAAAGTGATGGAAAGAAAAAAAACACGTGGGAGGATTAGGGAACTGCAAGAGTATTAGACATGAAGAAACAAAAGCGGTCTGGCCATGTTGGTGAAAGAGGTAAACAGACATTTAGGCAAGAGGAAAGATTGAAGAAGAGATGGAAAGAAAGGAAAAAGGCCAGGGAGCAGTGGCTCATCATGCCTATGGTCTCAGATCCCCACTGCTGAAATCTGCCCAGTGACTGAATTAATAACTTCTTGTTCTTACCTGCACTCTGCAAATGGTTTTGGTTGGGCTGGGATCCCAAGAAAGCCTGGGAAAAGAAGCAGAGCAAAAGCAGAGAGATGATTATCCTATGAAATAAACATGGGCATGTCCTAAAAGCAGCTCAGCTTTTTGCAGCTTTAGGCAAACACACCCTAGTAACCAGTCTCTTCACTGTTCTCCCCATTGCTCCTCTTCAAATCCAATCACAGCTCTGTCCACTAACAACAAAATGAATAATTACTGGCCTGCAGAGATTTACCCTAGAACTACATGACAGGGCTTTGCTTGTTTTTTTCCAGTACAGTTGGAAGTCTGAGTGAGATGCCTATGGAAAGGAAAGCTAGAAGAAAATCATTATTATCAGTAAGAAAAATAACGAACAACCACTCATTCTCCCTCCATTTATAGGGCAAGTCATCTATGGCCACAGTAGCAGAGATATAACTATGTGATAGGATGATGCCCCCAAGATACCTGTTAAAATAGTAATAAACATCTATGTACAAAGTGGGAAACATCTAAAGGAAATCCAACCAGGCTTTTTGAGGATTTTGTTTTTAATACTTGGAAATATGATATGGCTTATGGTATTATCCAAATGGGGTTAAATAGCTAAAACCAAAAAATAAGAAACAAAGTCCTCAGAATTCCAGTATCCTGTCTGGCCCCAAAACTGCATTTCCTCTTATAGGCAGTGTTTTTTGTGGTTACAACTTGACTTTTGGCTGAGACATAGGGATCTCCACTCAACACCACTACATGGTGTGCATGCAAGTGCAAGATCTTCACAGACCCAGAGTGAAAAGAAGAAACTGTACATGTTTCTGCAAGCTCCGTGCAGTTTAATTAGTTTCTAAATATTTTTAATGAACATTTCTAGTACTTTTATAGGACCAAGGAGTTGTAATTCACAGAGCAGAGGTGTACAGCTAAATTCTTGGTAATAGTTCTAGTTTTATTCAAAATGCATTAATTTTGCCTCTCTTAATTTGGAATTAAACCAAATCCACTTCTGGAATATACAGAGATAATTCCCACAGAAACCTGACACAAACAACACCTATTCATGTCAGATGTCATTTTCAAATCAAGCTTATGAATATGGTCCAGCAGGTGTTGACAACCATGGCCAAGGTCCAGCATCACCCTCCAGAAGTCAGAATGTGATACTGCACAAGGAAGATTAATTCCTGACATGGTTCAGGAAGAGCAAATCAGATTTCAGGTGCACATGCACAAGGGGATGCACAGATAAACCAGCATTTTACTGAAAAACCCTTTTCAGCCAAAACCCCATCTACCTGCATGTATCAGGCTGCTGAAAGCCTACATTGTGAACCAACAATGCTGAAGGACTTTTCTGAGGATCTCAAAGCTCTTAGTAGAGAGAGGAAAGTGAGCTAAGCTGCACTTTTGTGACTGCACAAAAGAGGTGACTGAGCCACAAACCAGGTCCCTCAGCTCCTAGTTTTTAGTGTACTCCTGCACACACATGTAAGCCTGCAGGTGATAGAGACTAATAACAGGATATATATGAGAGCCCTTCTTGGAGCTGGACCATAAATAAAAGTACTGCAGTCCAACTAATAAGCTTCCCTTCTAACGAAAGTTGCTGCCATTTCCTGGAACAGCTTACAAAATATCCCAGCTCTGACCATCACTACCAACACAATTCAGTGCAAACAGCCTGCACTGCAGGCATTGGCCCAGGTCTGTGTGGCTATAAATCATCTGTCCACAACAGCAAGAGGGGCAATCAGCAAGGAACAGAAACAAATGGTCTCTCCTCCCAGGGTTACTGCAGCACCTGAGAAACACAGGAAACCCGAGCCAAAGCATCTGCAAGCCCTTGTGCATCCTGCTTTCCTGCTTTGTTTCTTTTTCTGAATTTCACATGCACAATGAAACAAATCCCTCCCCAAGCCCCCAGCCCTTCCCAGAGGCCACAGCTGCCTCGATGCTCTAGAAAACATATCCAAGTAATAACAAAATCCACTTACAGTGAGGATATTAAAAGGGCCATGTGACTTCTTACAAGCAGATAGAGAAACAACCATGTCTTACCTCCACACATCTGAGACTGGATAGCAGACTCGAGAGCTCTACCAGGAGCCCGAGTATTTTGGAGATCCCCATCCCTCCTGTACAAAGTGGGCAGAACGTTCCCCAAGCATCACATTCTTGTCCACCTGCTGGGCTCTGCCTTCCTACTCAAGCCGCTCCACACCGGAGGGAGCAGGATGCCTTTTCCATTTCTACGCAGGGAAAAGGATGTAACGGAAGGGATCGAAGTTCCCAGCAGCATCTTAGAATTTCACTTTCCCTCCCCTTTCCCCATCTCTTCTCCTTGATTCTTCTCTTCAGAAAGGGGAGAAAGAGAGGCGATAACCCAGCGAGGAGAGCATGCCCCAGAGTTTCCCTAGCGCATCTGACAGCGGCAGGAGGGAGGAGGCGCTCAGGCGGTGTGCGCACCCCAACCCGCTGTCCCCTCCTCTCCGCAGCCTGCCCAGGTACGCGCTGCTCCAGCCCCAGCCCCCGCCTCCCCCGGCACAGCTCCGCTCCCGCCGTGCCTCCTCCCCGCAGCCGCCCCTTCCTGCTCTCCCCGCTCCCAGAGCCGGCAGCTCCGCAAGCAGCTGGCCCTGTCTCCTACTGCAAAGCGCCCGGCAACAACCGGGGAAGGACACGGCGTGTGCGCGCACGCTTGCCAGAGATTAGACTTCTTGGAAGGAATCTGGACTTTATCCCCCCACCGCTGCCTCCTCGATTAGCTGCTTGCAGCTTCCCGAGGTCAGCTCTCTTCATATTTGAACCCAGGTAAACGGGACCCAGAAAACTTTACGTTAAGCAGCTTCCAGATTTCCCTGAGGAAAACACACAGGTAGCACAGCCCTCTCCAGGGTGCATTCCCAATTTTTAGCCCTGCGTCTTGCCCCCGTGGGTAACTGCCTCCAGAAATCTTTTCCATCAAGCTTCTCCTTGACCTTGGGTTCTGGTTTCCCTCAATTAGCTAGGATGCTTTCCAGAGGGTTGATCATTATTGTATTATCAGGAACAATCCCATGAGGGGGTTTTAGTGTTTTCAGCTTACTGCTCCTTCATATGAATGAGGGTTTGAGGCTACAAGAAGTTTTAAACATTATTAAATATGAGATATTCGGTCCATTTGAAACTGTTCAAGCTCGGATTTTTTTTTTTCCCCTAACGTTTCCTGTGCTGCTTCTAATGGGGCATTTCCTTATTGTGATTTTGGAAGGATTAACTCCTGGTATTCTGCAGCATGAAACTCGAAGGTCACCTTAAGAAATGAGCTCACTTCTGGCCAAGTCTACTAAATAGCACTTCCAAAGACACCTTCAGCATAAAAACAAGGAATGGGCTGCTAAAAATCCATTGGCTTGACAAAAAGCCTTTTTTTTTCTCCTTCACTTATTGCCCATTACTCACTTCAACTGACAGTTTTGTGTTGCCTCATCCTCAGTCACTCATCAAAGGCAAGGAAATTTCACTACATGCTGGATCTTTCACAGGAGTTGCTGAGTGGTAGCAAGGAGCCGCTTCTGGAGTGGATTTGGCCAAGAATTACTCAGTTAATTAGGAGCAAATCTCCTATATCCTTACAGTGAGGGAGGCAGACGATCAGGGCAGCAGAGGATGGAAATAGCTTAGATGCTACATCAGCTGTATCAATCAGGCAGCAGGCAGGACTGGCAAAAAGGAACAAAACAAAAATACAGGACATTCCAGTGAAAACAGAAGGAAAGGATATACTGGAGACAGTAACAGAAAATCTGCTAGCATTCAGGGAAATTGGCTCCTTATTCAGGAGTAGAGGTTGTTGATGCTCCTTCAGAACTCTCTCCCATATGACACTCACTGTTTATCCCTCTGACACACAGGGCTCAAAACCTCTAGCAAAAGGCTGCACTGGATTTCTCTCACAATAGCTTCAAAGTTGCTTCCCTCTCAAGGCAAAGTTTTCCTAGATAAAGTAATTTTAAAGGAAACACAGATCAGTGCACCAAAGGCAATAAAGTCCAAGTCCGTTTTTAAAAGAATGACAAACTGTGGAAAGATTTAGTGGGTTTTACAGTTGTCTCCTCTGTGGTGGGTCCTCTTTTGGACCTACTTCCTTCTTGCCTAGACTCGCCTGATTTTCTGGCACATTTTTTTGAGAGGTGGATCTCAGATTCTCAAAAGCTTCTCATGGCTACATGGCCCTCTCCCAGGTAGAGAGGAAGGCAAAGAAGGAAATTACATCAATTTAACTACAGCAGTTTAGATTGGTAATGTATCTACAGGCAAGGTAAAATACATACTGAACTTTCCTGTATGGGCAAGTGTGAAGTAGTTGTAAATATCTAAGTCCACTATTTAACACTAATAACCTTCACACCTCAGTATATGCAAAGTTCTATTATAATAAGCCTATGATTCCCTACAGAGTCCTTCTCTGTCGTCATTTTCCCAGATTATTCTGTATTGACCCTTCTGAACAAGAAATACCATCTTCTAAAATGTTCTGGGCTCTCTGGAATTCAACCCATTTCTCCTGAACTGGCAGGAGTTTCAACTGATCAAGACCAGCTGAAATATTAATGTTTCCTCCATAGAGATCTTCAGTGAAAGCCTAAAAAGAGAGGTAGTTAACAGCAATCATACCCAGGGCTGGTATAGTACTCAAGCTGTAAGGAACAGGAATAAGATCAAGGAATTCCAGCAGATTTGCTTAAATCCTGCAAATCCGACTTAGGAGGGTAGAACAGTTAGTCAGCTTTTGTTTAATTCTTTCCCCACCACGCAATCACATACAGGTCTCTGCAGCAGTGTTCTTAACCAGTGGGCTCAGCACCAGAACCCAGTTTTCTTGTACTCCCCAGCAACAGCATCATGGGGCTCAGAAAGAACAGTGTCAATCCCTGTGGTTACACACATAATGAATTGAGGGATCCCCAGTATAAGCGTGTCACAGAATGCATTTAAACACCCCATCTAAGTTTAACAGCGAGATACAAAAAAATGGCAGCAGCTGAAATTGCCAAGGACAATGGGTAACAGGAGGGGTTTTCGTTCCAGCATGGGATCCTGAGGCAAAAGAATCACTACGGTACGTTTAAAGGAAGCACTGTAAAACCTGGGTGCACCTCAAAAGCATTGTTCCCTTCTTTCTTTCTCTAAATAAATAAATAAAACTCAAACAATGGAATTTGTGAAGCTCACAGTGAAGCAGTATAATCAAAAAATAGCTGCTCAGACTGGTGGGACCTGCACAAAATTTTAAAAGTAAAACCAGGAAAAGGTATTAGCTTCTCTCTTACAGCCTCTTATATAAGACAGTTCTTTGCAGAGACTAGAATTTGGTACATTCAGCACAGGTACTATCTTAAGAGGTGCAAAACTGTATTTGTATTCAAAGTTTTAATATGAAGAAAGAAAAATCAACGAAGGTGAATCTGTTCCTCACTCCCAATCTAGCTTGTCTCCTTCAGAAACAAAGGACCAGCAAGAAGCATTCCTTTTCAGATTGTGTTTTTGACTGAAAATGCAGAATGTCTGAGAACCAAAGTACTTTCCCAAACTTCTATGTGGACATTATGTTCTTACTGACCCCAAGTCCTCTGAAGGACCCAATTACATCATAATAGCAACAAGACAAGGTACCCTGTGAATAATCCGCTAATGAGCCTTTCTAAATAATTGTTAAATGAAAGTTCTTCGATAACTTGAAAGCATTCACCTGGCCAAACTTTATGTGAAGAACAGGTGTCAGACTAGAGCTCCAGAGAAGTCAGCTCCAACTCCAGCAAACTCTTCAGTCACCTGTGGGTAATCACACGGTCTGTGTGTGCCTGACTCCTTTCTTACTCTGCTTTTTCTACTTGCCTGAAAGAATTACTGATATAAAAGGGTATAACATTAGTTTTCCAAGGCACTGCATTTTTCTCACCAATTAGGTACTGGTCCTAAAACAACAGGAACCTGCCTGCAGTTCTGTGGTACTGTAATGGAAAAAACCCCCCACATCAAAACTAATAATTAACGACATGATTTCAATTATCAGCTCATGCTTAAACCTTTTATCCTCCTTTTGGTTTTTTTTACCAAAAAACAATGGAACATTTTGTTGTAGATTATGAGTCTCCCAAGTCAAACGCCAGTCTTGCATTATTTTATTACAGTACAGACAAAATAATCAGACTGACGTGGCAAAATAATCAAACCAATGTGGTACCATATCTGTGCCACCTGCAAATCAGAGGGTCTAGATCATAAGCTTCTACATTAAAGTTATATCTGATACTTACCAATGTATTCTATATTAACAAGGTACTTTGCTGGAGAATTTTTTCCACATTTTATGGCCTTTTTAGCCATTGGCAAGAATTAAAAAAAATTCAAGAGGAACCAATTTGTGCATACAGTTATGTAAGAGTACAAGCCATGAGATTACTATCACTTTTCACTTGGCTTAGTGTTGGAGCCTGAGCACTTTTGGACAGCAGCTCCAAAGCTAGGTAGGAAGCTTACATGTAAGGAAAAATCACCTCCTACCTGTTAGGAAATGCATTTACATGCATTCCTAGGTGGTTTTATTTAGTAGTGAAGACCCAAGTAGGCTAGTTCTGGTTAGCTGAACAACACACTGCAGAAATCCTAACACTGGAAATCTCATGATCAAAATCAGCTGATACTCAAGATGGGTGTTATTTGTTCTGGAATCAAAAGTAGGGTAAAGATCCACACAGCTGACAGATACCACTTGACATCAAACACTCAAGTTGACGTTTCTCTTTTTTGCCGAAGACTCCAACTTTAATTACTTGTCTGCAGTCCCTTTATTAAAGCACACTATGCATGATGTGTGATCTGGGGAAACCTCCTCAGGAGCTTGTTCACTTTGCTTGAAGGTAAGTTTCCCCTGGATGACAGGGTGTTCTCGTTTTGATTCCTGCGTTCTTTCTGAAAGACAAAAAACCCCCAACCCTTAGCTTATCATACAGCATTATTATACCAATATATGCAATATATAATATGTAATTAGAAACTTCTAATTTCCAAACTATTAAATTCATTTTTCAAGAAGACATATAGCCATTGAAGTCAGAAACAGGCTGGAAGAGCTCCTAATTTTCAGAGAATCAAGAACTGCTATAACTACCTCAGCCTGAAAATTCTGTTTGTTATGAGGATTACTGAAAACATTGGTTATGTCTCTACCACCTTGTCTTCATCCTCATTCCTGCCAGCATGAAACTATTTACTGACTTGTGACATTGGAATTTGGGAATCCTAACTTACCACTCTCCAGCACTCTCTAGATAGCACAGGTATTTGATCAGCTATTAATTGTATGACTTAGCAGCTGCAGAAACATGCCTACACTGCACATCTCCCCAGTTACAATATAATCCACATGTTGCACCATAAAATCCACTGTTCACTTCATTAGTGCTGAAACTTTAGAGATTAAAAAAACAGAAGAAATCAAAAGAAATGGTTTATGTTAGGGTCAATTGACAGCCAACTGAGCTCTGCTTCAAGAATTTGACAACACAGAAAGGACTGGATATGACTGTGGTTTCATCCTTCGTTATAACATATTGAACAGCAGTCCTTTACTTTAATTTAACTTCTACATTCAAAAAAAAAGAACCGCATGTTTGATCTACATCACCCTGCATCTCTTCTACAGCCCAAAGAATCATAGAATCACTAAGGTTGGAAAAGACCTCCAAGATCATCAAGTTCAGTCTCTGTCTAGACCACAGCACCAAGTGCCACATCCAGTCGTTTCCCCAACACTTCCAGGGATGATGGCCTCCTAGTGGAAAAACTCTTCCTGAAGTCCAGCGTGAACTTCCTCTGGCACAGCTCTGGCCATGTCTTCTCATCCTGTCCCCGGCTGCCTGTGAGAAGAGGCCACCCCCCACCTGGCTACAGGTGTAGAGGGTGCTACGGTCACCCTCGAGACTCCTTTTTCCCAAGGCTAAACACCCCCAGCTCCCCCAGCCGCCCCTCACAGCACCTGTGCTCCAGACCCCTCACCAGCTTCGTTGCTCAAATGGGTTACACAACCCATCAGATTGTTCAGTGCACATCATTACTGCCGGCACACCAGAAATGACAGGGGGCTTCCCCCTTCCCTCCCCCTAGCCCTGAGGAACACAAAAGAGGCCTTAGTTACCTCTGCCCTTGCCACGCAGTCATAGAACACGCGGATCTCCTCGGCACAGGCCGCGTCGCTGAAGTCGTTCTGCTTCCAGCAGGCCATCATCACCGACATCTCCGTGATGCACGTCGCCTCTGGAACGGAGAGACACAGCACAGGGCCTCAGGCCTCTGGAGGGGATTTCATCCCGGCAACCCCACAGTGCGTGAATCTCGGCTACAGGCAGGGGAGCAAACGCGGCACGGAGGACGCTCAGCTCTGCTTTGCGCAGAGGAGCCGTGCCTGGCACAGACACTAGCCCTGCAGCAGCCACGGGGCCGAACGCTCCAGGGACAGGCCATGC
>VXBX01006664.1:34313-72285 GCA_013400415.1 Scytalopus superciliaris
CATCCCATCCCGCCCCGCCCCGCCCCGGCTCTGCCCGCGGCTGAACTCTCTCCCTACCGTGCCTTCCAAGAAGGTACTGGAAGCGCTGCTTCCGAAACGGTATCCTCGTTCCCACGGCCTCATACCCGGGGGTGGAAAATCACCCTGCTCCCAGCGTTCCTTCCCTAGGGTAGCCCTGGAAGTCCCCAACTCATCCGGCAGGTTGCGGAGCATTTATGTCCCCAGATGAAAAAAGCAGGCATTACAAAGGGCACAGGCACATTCCGCTGGGGTACAAATGTCTCTGCACAGCAGGAGGGACAAGGTAGATGCAGAAAAGTGAGGAGTTTGACATCAAACACTGGGCACAGAAAGTACTCAGCTCCTCGTCATGAAGTGGTTACTGAATAAGCCATTTTACGGCTGTATGAGGGCTCCTCCAGGCACCAACAGTCTCCCTCTTGCACTGGAGGGCATACGAAGGATCAGTTTCCTCCCACAGGAACAGTTACATGTTCAGAGTTCTCTGACCAGATACAGAAGGCCAAACAAAAGATGCTGGAAACAATTTTTGTTTCTTTTTTTGCACAGGACATTGATTTGGATTAAAATATATTCAACCTCCAAGCTATAGACATAAAAACCAAAGCACTCAACTTCCCTGACGAGGCAGAGGCAAGGGAACAAGACACTGGAAATTGTGTTAACTTCAGCTAAACATCAGCAGACCTACACCAGAATATTCTCAATATGCTTACTAGAATTTACTGCACCTGCAGATAATAAATTCTGATATGTCCAATTCTATAAGTACTTTTGTGTTATTTTAAACAGTATATTCTTAGAGTCCAGTTAAAAGAGTATGAAAAGACATTTTCAAGTAAACAGAAGATTTCTTATGGCCCTCTTTAGGAGTAAATTTCTACCTAAAGTTCCAATTCAAACCCCTTCTTTTGTTTGGAAGCTGTGAAACATCTTGGTAAGTAATATGTTTCTCTACTTCCATTACAGGAAGCAAGCTATCCTTACAGCTTGACTATGAGGAGAGAAGGAAAACAAGCCGACACCTTCAAATCAGGCTAGAGGGCTTGCATTGTGCAATTCTAACCACTGGAGATCATGTAAATCCAAGACAGGGACATGAACTACATTTCAGTATTCCGGTTCATGTGAGGTTCAGCTGCCCTTGGTTTTGTTTCTTCCAGTTACCCTTACCGATGGCTGCTTTCCCTGCTGCATTTGCCTCCTGCAAGTCTTCACTAGACTTCCACGAGAACAGTAACAAGGAAAGGCAGAAATACTAGGACGTGAGAGCAGCTGAACTGCACTCCCTGTAAATCAGTCTCCCTTTTTCCAAATTACATTAGCTAATGGTGGCAGCACCTTCAGGTGCATTCACCTTCAAAAGCTGATCTCTCATTTAAGTAATTCCAAGAAAAATGAGGCAGGGGAGGGGGGGCGGTGAGAAATAGAAAGGCAAGCTACACAAGGAGAATTATAATAGCTTCCTGTAAACTACTGCTGTCTAGATTAGAATTGTTTTTTCTTTTGACATTCAGTCTGGGATGGGAGACTAAGAAATTCCTGAACAGGCAGAATAAGGTACGTGATGGTGTCTGCACACACCACACAGAGATGCCTGAGACAAGACACAATTCTATTATTAAACATTATTTTTTAATATTAAACATTCATTTTAAGGGAGAATGTGGAATTACGGGTGTATGTTACTCCATAGCCAAGTCTGTCTCTAGCCTGTATTCTTTACAGCTGATAGCACCAAGACTCTAACGGATAGAACAGAAGTGCCAACTTTATAGGGACAGTCAGAAACCAAATTCCCTCAACAGTGAGCCACACAGATGTTTCACTGTGAATCCTGAATGTATAGCTATGAAAATCATGTGAAAGTCTAACTGCATTTGCAAGTTCTTTTCTTGCATCAACATAGTTAAAGCTGAATCCTTGCCTGCACTTCAGCTAGTCAAAATCAAAATGAACCATAGAGATTAAACTATGAACCATAGAGATTAAACTATTAGCATTAGATTTGAAAAGAATCTATATCACAACTGAATAAAAGCCAGGTATGATACCACAATTAAATACAATGCCAACAGTGCTGTAATAAAATACACCCTTAAAAGGAGACTGTTGTCTTAAACACTTCTTTAAGAGGTGAGAAATTACGCCATCTATTCTTCACTTTCTGGTGTAGCTATGTAAAACCTTCAGACACAGCCTAAAAAGCAATTAGGAGATGAGGCTAAGAAATCAGTCATATTGGGAAAAAAGAGTAGAGTTGATATCCATGTCTTTTTGAACTGCCTGGATCCAGCTTTCAGGTGAATTCCAGTATATTCACACAAATTTATCTTGAATGCACCGGTTCTTCTCATACCATTTCATAATGCCCTCACCTACTACAATTTCTTCTCAGCTGTCTCACCCTGACCTTCTTAACTGAATTTAATTGGAGATGCCCTAAAATTTAAAGCACCTCCACTTTTACTTTAGTAGTGAAACTAACCAGTTTGCTAAGATTCCAGGAGGTTCAGACTTAACTCCTGCCTGCTGAGCAATTGTGTTTGGACAATATTAGCACTTAATGCTCTTATTAGCACAAATGCATTCATTAGCACCATGACAGATGCAACTTCTTTCCTGACATGGCACACCCTGCTCGGCCGTAACTCCAACACCACCTACCTTATCCTGAGCTATCTCGATCAGATCAGCTGCCCTGCATTGTTCTGTCTACCTGAATAGTTCTGAACTGCCACCCCTAGTCGGTAACTCCCAGGATCTAGGAAATCTAGCCATTTCCACGGCAAATTACCTGATGCCTCCTTATTTGCTCAGAGATGCCACAAAGTATCATGATCTGCTCTGATCCGCTCCAAGATCCCCAGAAACATCTCTAGCTGAGACACTTGAGCATTAAATGGGTATTTTCTACACGAAAGAATGTATATACCAGCATTCAAATTAAGATGCCAGTGGTGTCAGAGCTCTGGAACAAATCCTGCAGCTCCATTCTTGTCTGCCCTTCCTAATCCCTCTGCAGGGCCATATATCTCACTGCCAGCTCTGAGACAATGAATCATAAAGAGAAGTACAGTTTGTTAAAATCTGACACAGGCTTTGGCTCTGTTGGTCATATCACTAAAAGGATTTTGTTTCTGATTAATTTCAACCTGTCAGTAGAGGTCTCTGGGGAGAATGAAGGAACCTGCCACCCTCTGCATTTCCGATTAATACAACCTCTCAGGAGGTGCCTAGAGATCCATCAATAATCTTAATTAAATATAACAAAATGGATGACAACTAGTGATTAAGGGAGTGGCTCTCTCAGGACAATGGCTTAAGAGTGTGTATGGCAGGACAGTAAGGGAGGCAGATGGCTGCTTGTCTAACACAGGAAAGCCTGTTTAAACACTGATGTCCCTGGTGGTTGAGTTTCAATTCAATTATCCTGTTCACAGTCCCTTAGGAGTTACTCCTTCTTCCACACCAGTTAAAACTACCCTCTGCCAAAGTGTAAGAGGGGCATTTCTGCTGTGATTCTCCAGCTGCTGCATTTTGCAGATTGTTTCCAGCGAAAGCAGCTCATTGTCCTTTCCCTCAAACCATATACATCCACTGTTGCTTGGTTCTCATTCTACTTACCATCACAGGGGACCCAGAGATCTTTCAGTTCAAAAATTGCTTACAGTGACAGAAATAAGAAAAGGCAATTCTAAGTTCTAGAAATCATCAATATTAGGAATCAAATCACTATTCTTCAGTGAGGGTATACACTTCCTACATATGGCAGTCCTTGCTAAAGGACAGAAAACACAGACTACTACTTTAGTATAAAAAATACCCAGGTTCTCACTAAAGAAAGAGGCAGCACCCTGTACCACAGTTTTGGAGGAGAATGAGAACTGTAGCTTGTCCAATGCAATGCACTGGACTGCTAGATTTTTAACCTTCTGTCAGACATTTGTTTCTCCTCTCTCACTTCTTAGAGGGCATAAACAGATCCTAGTTTGTCAAGCCAATTCTGAGACACAGCATCAATAGAATCTACTAGTGTTTCATGTGAGCAGTAATGAGGAGATACCTATTTTTAGAACATTAATGCTAGAGAATAAAGCTATCCTGACAGCTTTGAAAGCCTCCCTCTAGCCACACAGTAAAAACAGGCAAAATGCATGACAAACAGTGAAGCCACACCCTAGTTTGTAGAAGCCTTGCAAAAGGTTTCAGAAGTAATCTATCATCCTCAATATTGGGTATCTTTGCTAAAATTCCTGATCAGCCTCATATGGGTACCTGCGCTGTAAGAACATGATTAAGATAGATCTTGAATACATCTATCACATTCAGTCTTAGTATTATGGAGCCTTCCAGTAGTCACAATGCAAGTGATTACATTCAGCCACCATCTATCTAGTTTGGATTTAAAGCAGTGAAGTGAGAAATCCAGTTAGCAGTCAAGAACAGAAATCAGGAACCTTTTCCCAAAATATTAATAATTGCTGCAGTGACCTTCCTTCTTGTTGGCATTCATATACTTGCATTAGTAGCAAGACAACTAGGATTGTAAATTAAATTCACTTTGGCTAAGACTGGCAGTACTCGTTGGCACTATATAGCTATCCTCTCAAACGCATTATTAAGTAAATTGACTGCAAACGGTGAGACCCAGCTTCTCCTCCTGCCTCCTCCAAGTAACAGGAGAGAAATGAAAGCAAAGCCACGGTGGTAGAACCACCTTTATTCAGCATTTTGCAATCCTTGCTGTTCAGAGAAGCAGATGTTGTGAAGGTCAAATAGAAGTGCAACCACAACTCTTTGCTCAGCTAGGGAGGAGTCCCACCTGCCCTGCCCCTGCAGAGTTTGCCTGGCAGCTACACAAGGTATTCATACTATGCACTGGAATAAATATTTCAGCCCTAATTCTTGCACACCATGTACAAAATGTGAAACACATTTAGTATACTAAGCAGCAACAGACACAGACACTGTTTATAAATCATGGACATACTGTTACATACAGGAAACAATAAAACTAGTATGATCTATGACAATAGAAAAAACTCTCAGATACAAAAGACACACAAGCTTGGATGAGCATCATAATTGCTAAGAGTGGTAGCTCATACTCATTACCTTTTGACAAGTTCACCACTTGTAAGACTGTAAAAAAGTTAAACCTAGGAAGACACTAGGAGAAAGAGAAAGCCAGGGAAACTGACCTGTGACTTAACTACAAACAAAGTTGTATTTTGAAAAGCTCAGACAAACCCCATGGAATATCTGTGATAAAGTTACTTTCAGATCTGTATTATTTTCATTCCCACATTAAAAAGATCCATTACAATCTCCTGTTTGGCAACCATCATAAAGCTCAAAGCAGCAGCCTTCTCTAGTACAGACATAGAGCAAAGCTACCAACAAATAAACCCTGTAGGACTAACAGAAAAGCCTTGTCGACTGGTGGTTGCAATATACTGAGTATAGAAAATGGTAGTGAAGGAACACTTGATTGTGAATTAGCAAATGAATGAACCAAGGCCCCAAGAAGAAGTTTTTACCTAGTTTGCTAGCTACTCTTCAGCTTGTACCACCATATCTTCAATGCTGTTGTTGGCTGAGAAACGCACTCATATTGCTGAGCTGGAAGGCAAAGTGAGGCTGTGGACATCACTCATCAAGGACCAAGTAGGTGCTACAGTACACAGGCTTATATTGGCACTTCCTCCTCTTACTCCTGCAAGGACAATACATTAAATGTAGCATGTCTAATTTTGGCAAAAGCAAATAAATTATAACAAATATCTGAAAATTATTATAAATGCTATACTTCTAGAAAATCTACTTAAATTACAGAATAAAATAGTAAAAGCAGGATGTGCTAGTACCAGGTTCTTATTTATTATGTTTAATGTCAGAATTTCTTTGTATGTTAAGATCAGAATTTCTTGTCCTATCCCACCAAACACTTGGATAAGAGTGTTTTGAGATCTAGTTATTTAAGAGAACCATGCAGTCAAAGAAGACTGAATGATTTTCTACAGAAAAATGAAGAAATTAAGAGAAGTAACTGAAGGCATTAATTCAAACAATTTACTTAACTCTCATCTCACTAAACTGGTTCGTAGAAGTCAATATTCAGAACTAAAGCAGCTTTAATTTATTTTATCTTTATTTCTCAAGCACATTGTGGCCACTTGAATCCAGAATACACATACCTGTAGTTTAATTCACTTTAACAATTCATTCAGATATATTCACTTAGGTATTCATGTCTCCCTAGTAACTGAAAAAAAGGAATGTAAAACTGATAAATGCATTTTAGCTGAAGAACCATTTGTTACTATTATTAGAGAGATATAAAACAGTTGTCTCCTAAAAACAATTAGGTGAGATTCTGTATGCATTTTCAATATTTCCAAGAAACCAGTGATAGTTATGGGCCCGAAGTCTTTGCTGTCAAGTTGCCCTGATTTTAACACAGGTTCTGTCACCTGAGAGGCAAACATTGACATGATCATTATCTATACTGGTATTATACCTATAATACTGTATCTATAACATAATGAAGGGGAATTTGAGGGAAAACCAAAGATATTAAGTGATCCATACAGCACTAAGTGACAGTGACATAATGAGGGACAGAATGTAGATTCACTTCTGTTCCTAACTTTTACTAAGGGGCATCAGACTTCCCATAGCAAGGCATGAACTGCCTTGCAAAATCAGATTAGCCCACAGACTTTCATTACCAACATTCAGTCTTAGGCATGGGTAACTATGCACTGAATAGCCAGAGTTTAACTTCTGCAGGGGGAGGAGAATTAGAGACATCACTGCAGTGCAGCCATATTTGCCTGTGCTTTTAAACCTCTGACACTAAGGGGATTTAGTTTCCCTCTGCTGCAAGATCAATTATTTCAGGAAGATGCCCAACATGGCAGGGAAGAGTGGAGTTTATTTATATCTGTAAGTGATACAGGCTACACAGCAAGGAAGACCTATCCACATGTCATCCCTTAGGAACTCCAGTCACAGACCAGGATTATAATGTGTTAAGACTTGGTAGAGACACAAAACCATTTGAGTGTACCTGGTTCTGATCATCCATTTCAGTACAGAAAGACTTCAAGGCTTGTATCCAAACTGCAGAGACCACTGGAAAGGCACCATTGTTAAAATGTATTTGTCTTTGCAGAAAGCTGCACATACTCAAAAAGAATAAATCCAAGGTTTCTGAATTGCTAGCATTAAGGAGATAACAAAAAATCAAGATTATAGATGTCATATTTGATGGAAAATTAAAGGAACCAAAGCATACCAATTTTACTTAGTTCTACACAATATCAAGCAATACACTTTCTGGTGTGAAATACTCTGTTGAAAGCTGCAAAATAAATAATTTGGTCTCTCATCCCATTGTATATATCGACTGGTAAGTTAGTAAAAGAGGAAAATTAGGCAAAGAGTAAGTGACCTGTCCATAGCTATTCAGTTACCTCAAAAAGTAGGAGTATTTGAGGCGTGCTAACTTGGAGCAAAGAGACTTTATTGCTGCAATTTCATAAGGCACAACTGCTCTCCACAGATTTGTCTTTTGTAATTCCTTCACTGGAAAAACCATTTGTTAATAGCAGCTAAAGGTACATATTAATGAAGAGAGTATGTGACTTATAAAATAATTATAAAAACAATTAATATTCCGGAGACTTAAAAAAATCCCTGAAATAACTTAGGGCACTTGAGCAAGAGTCTGAAGAAGTGTTCCTCTGCAGCCACGGAAGCAACAATGTAAACATAGCAAATGCAAAAGAGAGTAAATTCCTCTTTTGCCCCACATGCTGACACCTGCAAGTCAGGAGTGGCTTCACACCACAGAGCTGCAATTCAAATCAAAACAGTTGCTAACATCCCCACTGCTGCAATCCAATCACAACAGAAGCTCACTTCTTGCATGAGGAAAAATTGCCTCTGTGCAAGCGGTTTTTTTTGTAATTCAAGGCAAACATTTGAAGCGAGGTATGAATTTGCAGTCCCAACTTTCAATGCAGTTTTCAAATCAAGCTCCACAAAGATGGGTCAGTGTTGCCTCGTCCTCTTGAGAAAAATCTCGTGCATATAGTCCCAAAATCTTCCCTGATGTGACTCATTGCGATGAATCATGGCAGTGAGGGCCTCGCCCTGATCAAGGCTTTGCCAATAATCCTGCAGCCACATTTCTTTCCAACTGAAACAGAAAAAGAGACACCACCACAAACCATTAAAAAAACAAATGAATCTGCAGCTGTAATATCACTGACCCATAACCTAACACGTACGAGTGGTTGTTCTACAGCCTTTCTTCTTAAGTTCACTGGGATGTGAAGCCTGGGTGTCCAGACCCCAGTGAGGCTGCAAGCTTAAGGATTTAGCAACCACACCTCTCTCTACAGCTAAAAGGTCTAAGTGTACTGCAGCTACATATACCTACATAGAGACAGATCATGATGCAACTGTTCTGTCAATTCAGCCAATTTGTCAATCCTAAAAACTAATTACATCTGGGAACAAGGGTTACAGAGTGTGCAGATGTGCAACATAACCTCACCATAACTGGGTACTTGCTCTAAAATAAACTCCAATTGCCTTGTTGTTCTCAGAGTTCCAGAAGGCTCCAGAACTCCCAGTGATGCTGCATGTTTATAGTCAGACCTTACATGTTGCATATGGTCTGTCATTTGTATCTCCACTAGGCCTGTGTCCTCTTTCCACAATAATGTTGTTTAATGTAACAAAACTCTCAAGTGACTGGCTGAGTAGGCAATCATCTAAATGGATCACATTGTTGAATAATATTACTGTTAAACTCTGACAAAATTTGGGCATGTTAAGCTAATGGTTTGATGGCAATGTTACTGTCACTTTCTACTTAGGATTCTAAGTAATCATGTTCCATTTTGCAGATAAAAACGATGAAAGCTCAGATGTTTATCATACAGAAATCACTGTATTTCACTGGAGATGCCCCTGATCCTGCCTCAGAAGGTATGGATACATATTGTTCTAAAGCAGAGAGCAGCCAGTGTAAAAGCTTGCCTGGCACAGTTTTTCCAGACACATCTCATGTCTACAAACAGGGGAAGAACAACACACTTTGGTTCAGTGAGACACTGAAACTTCCATGGGATGCCCCTGTAGCTTGGAAGATGGACCAGCTGTTCAAAACTCCTTGTGGATGAGCCCTGCACAGAACGAGCCTGCAAGTGGCACCGGCACCCTCTGTGTGCTTTGACACGTGCTGCTCTACTGCCACCTGATGCCCAAGCCAGAGAAAATCTATGGAAAAGTAGGGAATACTTTACAGAGTAGGATGCTGCAAGGAGAAAAACCGTTTTGCTACCGAGACTGAGAAAAGGCATTACCATAAAAAAGCTCCAGTAAATCAGTCAACCAACAGGAAATGAAGGATTATGAACCCCTTTTACTTACAAGTGTAACTTTTCAGTTAGTCAGTATGAAATTAATTGCAATGTCAAACATGCTTTTTGATGACAAACATCACATGTTTTGTGAAATAGGCATTTCCTAAAACACTTGCATAGCCTCAAGTTTATTTTCCTGTTTTAATTTCAGTTGGTCATTTTTGAAAGCATCCCAACGAAGGGTGAAGTAGTTCCCCACACTTAAAAAATTCTTCATACCATTTTTTTTTTTGTGAATGGGTAAAGTAATAAAAACATTTTTAGAGATTCATACCCACACAGAACTTGGTTCTGGGTTAGCATACTTGAAATTATGGATTCTACATTTTCAACACACTGCTTCTTCTAACAAAAGAAATTTTTACACTCCTAACACTCATTTTAACACTCCTAAGCACTCACTCCCTGACTACTAACAATACTGTAAAGTGATATAAACTGGGATAAAGTATACTGACAACTTTGTTCTGGAAGTGCATGAGATTTTCCCAATATTTTAAAAACTTCATTAATGGAATACTACAGTGAGACTGACATCAGAACACTGAAATATTTGGTGATGGCTGTGAACTGAGACAAGATCTGCTGTGGCTGAGTGTTTATCTTTATGATGGCTGTCTGATGGCTTATACAAAGTGAATTGCATGCACTTGACTAATTGCCTAAAAAGACAGAAATTAGTGCAGGTAATGCAAAGGAAAGGGATAAACCTGGGGAATCCAAACATGCTACACTAGTAATACACATCTCACAGAGTGCACACAGTTTATAAACTGCAAGAACCCTTCCTCCTATCAACTGCAACTCCAAACACTGCCAGTGGAAAAGCCCAAACCTCTGGAACTCCCATGCACTAAATTCTTTTGTACCAATGCATGTATAAACAGAGTAGATCATGCAATCAGCTCTCTATTCTGCCTTTCAAAAGTGGTTGCCCAAGGGTTCATGTGGTTAGTTCCCTGCTGACAGACTTGAGGGCAGCTCCTACTGTTGGCTATAGGCTTGGGAGATTTCAAGCAGCGTTAGCCATCCCTGTATGCAAACCCTGCAACAAGAAGCTACTCAGCCTATTCTCTGTCCCGTGCAATCCCTCTCCTAAACAAACGGGATGGTGTCCTTCAACACTAGCCACGGTTTTGTCACACAAAACAACAAAGTCTTGTACTCTGGGGTGAGCCTATCTTCTGCTCTGAAGTCAAGAGGAGTCGACCAGGCCTGCCCTGAACAGTGGCAACCACATTCTTAATGCAGCACTTTGTATGAGGTATAGAGCTGCTTTTGCCTCAGGGCTGACAAGTGCTTTACCATCACTGTACTGAAAATCATCCTTCACCCAGCCAAGTTGGCTAAAATAGACAGAGGATAGCCACACTGTTCGAGGTCACAGAGCATTTTAGCAAAATATTATGGGTGTCTCATGCTCTTCTTTCAACCACTGAGACCACCATCCAAGACCCTTGTCCAGCCTCAGTGTTACACAGTATTAGCAGAACTACCACAAGACATAATATAAAATGTAACTGGAGTTGTATCAAGAGCTCCTTTAAGTACAAAGGATTATTAAAAGTTACAGCTACTATTATTTGAAGCTTTATTTCCTTCAAAAAGCATAATATTGGTACATTACCTGTCTCCTTCAGCGAGGCCTTCAACACTTCCAAACCCAGGGGTTGGCATAGGACATCCCATGTGATTGAACTGAGCTATGCGAGGTCTGGGAGCTGGAATTTTCCCACGAGACTTTTTGTGTTCCTGCTCCTCTTTGGCCCGGATGTTCTCCCTGTCACAGATGAAACACTCGAAGCCATTCAGGTAATTGGGCAAAGTCATATCATTCACACCCCACTCCCGCCTCTCCAGGCTCTCTAGCAAGAACTGGTTTGTGATTCCACCAACTTTTTTGTACTCTAGATACTTCAAATATTCCTCTCCATTCTTGTCCAGGAAATCAAGATACTTTGCCAGCTCCTGGGGGCTGTCAAAGTCGTCTATAAGAATGATGGAGTGGTTGTTTGGCATCCAGTCCCGCACAGTTGGGGAGCCTCGGTACACCGGGACAGCACCCAGGTGCATGGGACGCCACAGCTTCTCTGTCATGTAGTCATCACATATGGCATTCTCCAAGGCCAGATGGAACTTGTACCTGGCAATAAAAGCCATAAATTCAGAATCTTCTGTAGTGGCTGTAGAAGTGTCTCTCAGTCGCTCGCTGGGAAGCTCACGGTTGTGCAGACATTTCCCATAGGAGTCAACCTAAAATAACAACCAGCATCTTTACAAAGTGATCTGTTCACCTGGAACTTGTTTTCAGAGCTTGCAGTTCTTGTGAAATTCCTAAGTTGGATCAGTTCCTAGCGACCTTAGTTTAGCTTCCCCTTCACTCCAAGTTTTTTCCCTTGTGACTATTCCCAGAGCCCCGCCCCTAACAGCTTTAGAGGAAACCTAGTGCTGAGTTTCAAGAGCATCATTAACTGTGCTACAGGCTGGGGGGGAGTATGCAGATGCCACCCAAAAACATATTTATTACCAGATAAATCAGAAACTGGTAAGTAAGGAACAGCACCTATGCTAATTTAAAAGCCATCTTTTACTTAGCAGAGAGCCAGTACTTTTCCAAACAGCCATTACACAAAGTTCCTGCCAGGCTTAGCAGAGTAACACAACTTTTCCATTTGTTAGACTGAGAAAAATTGATGCAGGGAACTAAAAGAATACTGCCTAAAAATGAAAGGCAATATGTTTGAACTGGAACCTGCATCGTACTTTGACAATGCAGTCATATTTTAAGAATTCTTTTGTCTTTGTTTCACTAGTGAGTACATGATGAACTTGCACAATAAGTGAATCATGATTAACAGAAACAAGAGAAACGCCTAGGAAAAAGATGTTTCCAGCAAAGATGAAGAACAGATGGGGTTTTTTAATTGATTTACTATCCTTCAGAACTTTTGGGAGACAAAAACCCTAAACTTTTTTTCTGCTTTAAAGAACCTACATTATTTTACTTTAATAATACCTACTCACCATCAGCTGTGCCACAGCAGCATAAACCACCACAGAAACAACACGGCCCCACCACAACACAGACAAGGAGCAGGTTCCCCACACACACGAACCTCCCTTTTTACTGCTCGCCTGTACTTTCGAAGAGGAGTAAGGCTTGTAAATGCGCAGCCTCCCTGCACGCTGACTTCAACCTCCAGAGATTTCGACAACTTCCAGAACTCGGTCCAGAAGACCGAGCTTATTCATGCTTTGCCCAGCTTGCGACTGATCCCAGGCCTGGCCAGCTCCACAGCCAGCAGCCACGTCAGGCCTACCCACTGCCCTGCGGCGCAGTCTCGGCCACGCTTTGGGCGGGATGCAGCTCGTTCCCCCGTCCGGCTGCAGTCAGCACGCAGCCCGCCCTGCCTGGCGTCTCGGCTGCGAGCAGGGCCGAAGCGGCCCGGGAGGGAGGGAGGGAAGGGCGGCGGGGCTGCGGGCGCCTCCCCGGAGCGTACCTGGATGTGCCGCATGAGCTCCCGCACGTAGCGGTCCCTGTCGGAGGGCACGTCGCAGTGGGACTGCAGGTACAGCACGGGCGCGTAGCCGCGGCGCCGCCAGGCCTCCTTGTGGGCCAGCGGCACGGGCGGGCCGCGCAGGTACCCCGCGCCCGGCAGCCACTGCAGCGACAGCGGGTAGTCCGACCCGCGCCGGAACGTGGCCGTGTAGTTGAAGAGCTGGATGCCGGCCGGGTGCGAGAGCACGTAGTTGTTCATGGGGGACTCCTCGTGGAAGAGCGCCCAGGTCTGGTGGGGCAGGCGGGGCAGCGGCGCCTCGTACGCCCTGAAGTCGGTGCCGTAGAAGATGAGCGCCTTGGTGCGGCGGTGCCGGGCGGCGCGGCGGCTGCGGGTGGCCAGGCAGGACCCGCGCGGGCAGTCGATGCGCTCCGTGTCGCCGGGGAAGTGCGGGAAGAGGCTCCCGCTCCACCACAGCAGGATGGGCAGCGCCTTGTTGCTGCGCGTGTCGTTGTTGCCGGGCCCGCGGTACGAGGCGGCGGCGGCGAAGGCCCCGCCCTGGCGGAGCCGTCACGGGGCCGGCCCGCAGCGGCACCGCCTCCCGCCCCGGGGGCACAGCGGGGCTCTCACTGCCCGCAAAGCTGCCCCGCTCACCAGCCTCCGCCAACAACAGCTATCACCCTGTGCTACAAACGGGAAACTAGCGTGGGCACATACCTAAAGCCAACAGAAGTATGCTAGAATTACCGCTCCACTGCTCAGTTACACAGCTGCTAAGAGACTCGATTCCTTAAGAGGTAATACAATAACAATACTTACGAATGACCAGTTATAATACAGTACATCAGTTAGTACGGACACAAAGAAGTAAGTATTGTTTATCGGTGCAAGGGGCAAATTCGAATGGGAATCTTTTTCCTTTCCTTTGAAAAATGAGGTGTAAACAGTGCCTGGGGCTGCTCGGGCAGCACAGCCCGGGGCCCTGCACTCGGGTCCCGACAGAATGCAACACACGGGCTCTGCCAGGCAAGGCCCACAAAAGCATCAGAAGAGATGCTGCACGATTTACTCCATAGGATAACTGTACGAGATCCACAAGGCCCACGGTCACAATACCAGCTCAGTGGCAGATTCTGCACATAATGTACGTTCTGCAGGAGAGTAATCTCAAAAATACTCTACAGCAAACTTAGTATTGTTGGATATTTAGCAATGATTGTCATGTGCTTTCATACAGATTGTTCTAAGGTTATCCGGAAATTGTACAATATCAGTGTTCAAGGCTACAGTCAAGTTCTACTGCCAGTTCACTCTGAACTTTATTTTTGCAATTAGCACCCCTCCCCCTCACAAAAATAACCCCAAAACAAAAACAAAAAAAAAAACAACCAAGCCACCCAATTCCCCTGCTTCCTTAACTCTGAAATAGAGCTCTATTTCTCTGAAAAGTTAAGAATACAGAGGTCATTAAGTTGACAGTGCACAAGGTAAGGGCAATACTTGCCAAAGTAGATTAAAAAAAACCTGCCAAAAAATGCAATCAATGACGCTTCAAGCTGTGTTAGCAAAACGGGAAATCTCTGCAAAATGGAGTTCAGGAAGGGCAGAAAGTCAAAAACCAATCATGTAAGCAAAGCAATACTGAGATTGAACAGTATCTTTTGCTTGTTGACTCTTGTTGAATTTCTTATCATTCAGTGTGAATAACAACAACAACAAAACCAAACAAACACAAAACAAAACAAAACAAAACAAAAAAAACAAAAACAAAGAGAGACTGAACTTGGCCAGCAGAAGATTGGACTGTAAAGGATCAATGAATTATACTTCAACCCTTCCCATTTCCCCCCTCCCGCAAAATACAGGGTTTGGAAAAATAAGCAGTGTTTATTTACTAACAATGACATAAAATACATCTTAATATATTTTTATTTCTTTACAAATTAAAAGATGCATTGGAAAAACAAGTGAAGAAAATGAAAGGTTCATTCATTATTTCATTTCCACCCCTACACCCCCCAATATTAATACTAGAAATTAGTATTTGTGGAAGTCTGTGGTTGCTGCGCCTTACATTTCTGGGAAGTTCTTTTTTTCCCCTCTGATTAAAAATCCTCTAGATTTTTTGGTTGGAGGCAGTACGTGGAGTAAAAAGTTGGCCACACTCATACGAAAACGCTGAAGGTTCTGTCAACTACATCTTGAAAGAGTTTCTCCATTACAATTTTCATATTCCCCTTTCTGTGTAGTGATTGGGAGGGAAGACAAACTAGCAGCATTAGAAGAAAAATGGATTTATATACACGCTACAGGATATGGAACTAAAACCACAGCCAGATATTTTTCTGATCTTAACAAGGACTTTCCTATGAAATATCAAGCCCAGATAACATGTTCTCTAATCCATCCACATTCTTCCTTCCACTTTTAGTGCTACTGGTAGCTTAAACTCCTGGGTATTGGAAGAACACTTGTTAAGTGTTCAAGCTAAAATATACAAGCCCCCTTTCAAAAGTGAATAAACGAAGCCCTTAGAATTCTGAATTTGATTACACTAGCTCCCTCTTCACAGGAGTCTTCTCATCCACCCTTGCAAAATGGAGCAGCAGAGCAGCCAAAGTGGATGGATTAATCTGTCTGAGGTATTTTAGTTTAACAAACAGGCTTATAAAAAGGTTTTGTGCAAGCTGGTCAGTAGGTAGAATGGGAGAGGATATAAATATCCAGTAATGAAACTCTTCGCTATGGCCCAGATGCTTTCAATAACCAAAATCAGGTACTTGTGGTACCTACTACAGTATAGTCTAAATCTTAAGTTGTATCCCCTTCCTTGTATTCCAGGGTACAAAGCAATCTCAAATAAATCAAACTTCTGCTTGTTTCACAATAATATGGTTGAAAGTGGCCACTTCCTTGTCATCCAGTTCCTACACAGCCCTCCATCACCTTGTTAAAAGTATTTTCTGCTTAAGGTTAAGAGGATTTTGTTCCCACCACCATCTGATAAACAGGTAAGCTCTGCAGGAGAGGCCATGGAACATGGATTGAGTAGGACAATACAGAGCCGTGCAATGAGAGGGAAAGGAGTCACCACACACGCCAACAGGAAGTACCATCTCTACCCCTATACGGTTTGAAGCTGTTGATTTTTGCCCACTGAACTACTAATTACTCCATTACAGATCTGCACAGCAACTTATAATACAGGGAAGATTGTGGAGAGAAATTTGTCCTGCTGCCTCCTCCCTTACCACTCATTTAATTTTTCATGGCCTTCTGGTTCAGACAGCCACATGATCCAGCTGTGCTCTGACACACCATGCTTCCCTCTTTAGAGGAGACAAAATGTTTGGCTGCTCCAGCTCCCATCACCTGACCTGCTTCTCGTCCTCCCCACCTGTGCATTTTCACACTTGGAGCATGCACACGCACCCACACAAACACACAGCAGCTACCAGAAAGTTTTCACCCAATGTTGAATCATGTACAGTGAACTGAAAAAAACCTACATTCATTACGACAGGATTAGCGAGCATGGGGTGGGGGGTGAACTCCTGCCAAGCACAGGAAACAATTTAGATGCAAATAAAAGACCTGGTATCAAAGGCCATTTTTTTTTTTTTTCAGCCCTCACCAGGAAAATATTTCATCTCTCATACAGGATTGGGAAAGGTTGAAAGGATTTCTGCTTATGCAACGTGTATTAAAAATTATGGAATTGTACAGATTTCTATGTTGTCCTTTTGGAGGGCGCTGGGCCTTCTGATCAGGTCATTAGTGGAGACTGAAATGTCACTGCTGAGTTCCAGCACCACTCACTCCTCTAGCTCAGTAGCTGCCGAATCTCCTTGTGCATGTGACACAGGAAGTCCACATATGAAGCTCCCCCACTCAGGCTCTTGTCCTCCACTAGAAAGTGTTTGAACAGCATTTCCAGCTTATCTTCTTGCTTCACAATTATCAACTGCAAAAAAATCCCAAACAACAAAACAAGAATAAAATCAACAGTGAGTAGTTAGCAGAATGAAGTCTTCTCGGGGGAAGAAGAGCAAAAAGCCAAATTACTCAAAACCCCAAAGACAGATAACCAGAATCACAGCATATATGGCTAATGTGCTTTGACTTCTGTAACTTATCTGGGTTAAGGCTTAATCCTTTATAAATAGAAAGAAAATACCATATATGTAGTTTGTACAGTACTATTGTTAATAGGTCTGAAAAAATTAGTTTTACAACTATGGTAACCACAAAACTGCAAACCTAGTGTTTGGTTTTTCTTTTTCAGATCCTTGAAAACTTTGATTCACATCTGTGATATCAGGAAGAGTAAATTCAGCACTGCACCATTTACTAGGTTATCACCTGCTCTACTAAAAGGGAAGGGAACTTAAAGCTGCAAAAGGGGGACAATATTTTTTACCTTCATGCAGCGGGATCTCTGCCCTTGAAGCATGTCAACAATAGATCGTACTTTCTTTGAAAAGGGGTTTTCCAAGACAGGCAGGGTACTCTGGAATGAAAGATATCCAATCCCCATTAGTCATGCAAAGTAGAGCAAAGTTAAACAAAACTCAGCAGTTTTGTCATATTGTATAAGGGTATGGACATATCTGCCCCCAC
Organism: Scytalopus superciliaris; assembly: GCA_013400415.1. Classification (NCBI taxonomy): domain Eukaryota; kingdom Metazoa; phylum Chordata; class Aves; order Passeriformes; family Rhinocryptidae; genus Scytalopus; species Scytalopus superciliaris. Next base: position 51,895 of record VXBX01006664.1, read on the forward strand.
TAACATACAATCTCTTTGACTTCAACTACTTAAAAGGGAATATAACATGGTATCAGAATTAAAGGTCAATTATTTGCTCCATTTAGATATCAACTTTTCTCTTCACTGTTAGTGCTGTGGCTTGTCAAATAAACCCAGGCAAAAGCATGCCTGACATGCCCAGACTAGGGACATTCCCGCTAGTTTCACACATCTGTGCTTCTCTTGTTCCCAGTATGACAAATGTAACACCATTTTCCCAACTGACTTTCTCCTTGTTTTAAGGTTTGGGTGACCATCATGGACAGTAGCTCCCATGCTGCCATTCAGCTCACCAAGGCGTTGCTAATCTGACTGAAGGATGACACTCCAAAGAGGTTCTGGATCAGGCCTTGCTGCACGCTGACTCCCACCCACACAAAGATGTTCAGCCCATTCTCCAGCAGGTATATGTCACCCTTGGAGAGACGCTCCTCTGAGTTCCGAATTGCTGCTGGCAAGGAATCACTGTCAACATCTGCTTTGGTCTGTTTTAGAGTGAAACAAAAATTCAAATCAAATGAACAAAATCAAGGTTATAAATCAAGAACATCTTATGAAGTCCTGAAAATTTCTGCCACTAAGACCCCAATGATTTTCTCATTTTTAGGACTTGTAAGACTGCAATAGCTATGACTGAACTATCATCTTCCTTAGCTTAGTTTTCTTATTGCATAGAAGCACATCAGAGACTCTTAGTCAGCAAAAGAGAACATAAGGCTTCTGTGAAATTACTCTGAAGTTCCAATACAACCTCCTGGAGTAGGAATGTAATTAGTTTCTAGTATTATTCAGCAACTGTGGTACTGAAAAGTCAGAACAATACATAGAGTTGCCTTGCAATGATGAAAATTACTACAAAAAGTTTTAAGAAACTTTAGAACCTTTTTAAAAAGACTATGAAAGGATCAAAAGTGTCTTTGCCACTAGTCATAGGCTCACAACTCAGTGGGGAAAAAAAAAACCCAGCAAATTCACAGGATGCAGTAACACACCTACCACTAGGGAAATCAGGTGAAATATCCCAACAGGTGGCAGATCCCAGATACTTCTCAAATCACTTTCCCTTACTAAAATATAAATGCCAGTCCTTAAGACAAGTCAAGACAGCAGAAAGTCTCAAGTGGTAAGAATGTCCTGAGTTACTCACCAGGGGCAAAAGCCTGGGATAAAAGAAAACATTTGTTTCAGCAACATCCATGGATGTCACTAACTGACGAATGTAGGCACGGTCATCCGTTGTGACCTCTGGACCAGGCTGAAGGACATCACTCTTCAACACACAATTCAAGTACACAGGAAGCAGCTTCATGCATTCAGGGAGGATCAGCTACAAGTCACAAGCAGACAGAAGTTGGTCAGCTCTCTTGCTGAATAAGCCTATGTTTGACAAAATGAGGCTTGCATGAACCAATGAAGTGTGGTACTGCTGTGAGGGGTGAAAGCTGATAGTCTAATTATATCATGGACTTGCAAAAGAAACATAAAACTTATCCCTGAAACAAGCAATGTTCTCTGGGCTCCAGACAGATATTCAAGAAGCCATTCTCTGCTATAGCTTTACTTCCAGCTTCTCTATTTTCCTGACCCTCTTTGCAAATTTCTGCTGAGCAAAGCAATTGACTTTTTTGGAGTAGGCTAAGTAGGAAGAAGCTGCCATCACTTTTTAATTCCTGAGCCTGGGATTCAAGTGAGAGCTGATCAAGAGATCAGTTTACCTGGCCAGCAGAAGAGGGACTAGCACAGTTCTTTCGATAGCAAGCTAGGATCTGGGCACACTGGTTGATCAGTGCATCTCGTACTGTCTTTACTGGACTACTCAGAACTCCACGATATGCTGCACAGAAAGAGGAAAGAGATGGATTGCTCATGAACAGCAAAAATCAAAACAACACTATTTCCACAAAGTAAATCTGAACAACTATTGTTTATGAAAGTCTTTATTTCTCCTGCTTCAAACTTGTAGGAAAGTAATGATATACTCCTACTGAAGACCAAAGAAGTTTGTTTACTGTGTTTTATTACATACTCTCGAACTCTCTATCTTGCAGGTACTTAAAATACACTTACCATAATTGAAGGCATAGGTTCTATAAAAACTTCTTTCATAGCCTGGATGTCTTACTTTTAATAGTCTAAGAATAGACTGTTTCTTTCATTTTAATAAACATACACAACTCTAAATCTGTTGGATTTCTAGGCTTTTACTGTAAACAACAAAGTGTAAATATGGTACAATGCATAAGAGAGTAGGATAGTTAACCCAGATCTGTGAGCAAATGCCACCATTTCCTATTGCCAGAGCAAAATTCTGGAGCATTTAAAGAATGAACTAAACCAGTCCAAAAATAAATACAAGGATGAATTCAGACAGCTGTCAATACAGACTGTTATTAAAAACATTTAGACAAGAAGAACAAGCCTACACCCTCCATCTGTACTTCTCGTCCTAACCAGCAATAGCATCATCACAGCTTTATGCTCTTTGCTGTAACTGACTGAAGTATCAGGACTGCCACCTGACATCTGAAGTAAGAAGAATAAACAGGTGTCACTGGATGACAACAGGCATTTTAAGACCAGTTAAAGGTTGCAACTCTTGTTACCATAATTACCCTTACCATATTTAGCCAAGTAGTTGATGAGTGTGTCTGTCTCACAGTTGCGATAGAGGTCAGCAAGCTGTGTGCAACAGTTCAAGGAGAGATTGTGAATGCGGAGTCGTCGCTGTCCTGCACAACTTGTATACAACAGAGCACACTGCAGGAGACAAAATAGCCAGGATAGAGAAAAATGAGGTCCTGCTGCAATAAGAAGGGCAGGGCTTGCATATAATTCATTAAAAGCTATGACTCAGATACATAAACAAATTAGATAATTACGTAAAAGCCTTGCACAATAAGCTAAAAGCATCTGCTAAGAATCAGGGTCAATGAAAGATAACAAGCAGCAATTTCAGTGGCATTGAGGGACCCAGTCTAAAAAAATATTGTAGTTTGAAGCAATCTAAGTCAGCATGAGACCAAGTATGCTGGAAGGTCAAGGGTATAATAAGGTACAGAACGAAAGAACAAACAGTTCCTTGAAGAAGTGTCTAATAATTCAGTTCAATTGTCAACTCACTTCTTTCTCCTAGAAAGCCTACCCCCCCATACCTGAAGGAGTGCACCACTGTCTTCACTCAATTTGTCATCATGCTTGAATTCCACTGTAATTGTTTTATCACAGTCCAAACCTGCCATCTCTACATCAGTTGTGTTGCTCATATAGAAAGCTCCAAAAAAGTCAGTTGCTCGAATACCTAAAAAAGAAAAAAAAAAACCTCAACATGAACCACAGCTTTCAAGAGAATAATGAGACAGACACCCTTTGGAACTTGACACTGAGTTACCCTGGCAGATTTCAGCAGGGATCTTGGTACAGTCTTAACAGAAGTCTGAGAACTCCAAAGCTTTAGCAGAGCTTTTTGTATAGCCTAGTCTCAATATGTTTTAAATTAGGGAAAAATCTCTTATTTCCCATGGTACATGCTTGAAGTAGTCAATTTATTAAGACTCATCCACGCTAACACCCACCTGTGCTTGTGCGCACTCTCATTACAGCATCAAATCCCACTTCTTTCTGGACATCTCTTCTCAAGTCATTCAGGAACCTATCCTGGTCTGCCTCCAGCTAGAAGACAAGCAGTAATTGAGGTTTCACATTCCCATAAATCAGAGCTGCTTCATAAACCATACAGTAATTTAAAATCAGATATACCTCCTGCAGTGTTACTTAAAAAGTCAGCCATCATACAGGGCTCAGTGTCCTGCTAATGAAATACTGTGCTAAAAGGTAGCAAGCACAGCATTTCCCATTGTGAATTTTATTTTTAACAGAGATGTTTGGGTAAAGACACAAAGCTAATAAAATAATTTTGTGAATATCATGAAATTTAAGTAGCTATTTGTTTCCAAAGTACTTCTTCACTATGGTTCACACTATGAAAATAGAACTCTTAACTAAACAATAATTCTTACTTCGATCAAACACCAGTCTGAGTCAATGTCACTCCTACCTGGAAATAGGCATACTTATAGATGGAGCCTCCAGTCTGGTAAGGTACTACACCTAGTGTAGCCACATCCAAATACTGGTTTGGAAACAGGAACAGATCCACACAGCAGCCCTGGGCCACACAGTCCTTGGCCAAATTGTTGTAAAAGCTTGTTTGTGGTTGAAACAAAGTCTAAGAAAGGAAATCAGAGATGAAATCAGAAGTTTGTGTCAAGAAAAGGAAAAGTGAGATCCAGTTTATAATCCCAGTCAACATACTTTTATCCTTTAAGTCACTTTTCAGGGAATTTAGGATCATATAAATTCTCCCTAACTCTGCCTTTGTAAACTACTGATTATTATGAAAATTATTACACATTTTTCTTTAATTGCAAATTCAGCACATTTACTTCAACTCAGATTTGGTATTTTACCCTGTATAATAAGCCAGAACTAACTCCTCTTGTTCTTAGACCAGAGCTGTGCTTATGATCTCAAGTCTCCACAGCCCTGCTTGGGAATGGAAGATAAAAGGGGAGTTTTAAAAGATATTAGCTGGCACTGTTACATTATGTGCTATCCTTGTAATTTTTAAAATGTTGATTCAATTATTTTGTTCCATAAAGACTGTGATATACACCCTTATGTAAGGGCCATGCAAACCATTATTACCTTCTCCTTATCTGTGTTGATCAGTTTCCTATCATCCCTGTTCTTTAACTTTCCTGGGGCCTCTGCAATGGGCAGAGAGGTGTGGAAAATGAAGAGCTTGCCAGCACATTCAGCTGCCTGCAGGAAAGTGAATATAATAGCAGAGGTTAGAAGCACATTTTTTTTTTAAGTTGTAAAGGAAACCATGATTTAAGAACAAACATTTGAGCATCCTCATCACACTTGTATGCCACGGCGACACTGTCTAGACACACATGTTCATTGTCACTTGGTTACTTCACTGTTGTCCAACACAGGGAGCACAGATTACTGGTCAGTTACAGAAAAGCAAGTTTCAGTTCTACTGGATTTGTGCTAGTTCCACAGCAGGAAGAAAAGGACTTGCTGCAAGGAGACAGACCAGTAAGCAGGACCCAGATACAAAAGGTTTTGTGAAAACATGTCGCGCTACCTTCTTCCCTGATTTGAAGCTACAGAGTTTGTGTAAAAAGTCACAGAAATGGCAAAGAACTTTGTAAACTGAGCTTCAACAACTCATTAATTTTAAATCAACACGCTATATCAAGACTAGCCAATGCTTAGTAGGTTATTTTCTCTCACACATGCAGTACATAAAAAAATCAATTAGTAATTTTTATTATTTCTTGACTGAACAATTGTCATGAATACTGAGTTTAAGAGAGACTTTTAAGGATTGCCCCCCCTGTACCCAGCACTGATGAGGCTGCACCTTGACCTTTTGGGCCACTTCCTACAAGGAGATTGAGGTACTGTAGCATGTCCAGAGAAGGGTTATGGAGTTGGTGAAGGGTAGGAAGAAAAGTCTTGCTTGAGGAGCAGCTGAGGGAACTGGGGTTGTTCACCTTAGAGAAAAGGAGGCTCATGGGAGACCTTATCACTCTCTACAACTGCCTGAAAGGAGATTGTAGCCAGGTGGGGGTCAGCACCTTCTCCCACATAACAAGCAACAGAACACGAGGAAATGGCCTCATGTTGCACCAGGGGAGATTTACATTAGATATTGGGAAAAACTTGTTCACTGAAAGGACTGTCAAGCATTGGAACAGGCTGTCCAGGGAAGTGGTAAAGTCACCATCCCTGTAGGTATTCAAAAACAAGTGGATGTAGCATTTAGGAGCATAGTTTAGTGATGGACTTGGCAGTGCTGGGTTAATGGCTGAACTTGATCTTAAAGGTCTTTTCCAACCAAAAATACTTACTTGACAGACAAATAGAGCCATATTATCAGTTTTGGGTGGAATATTACATGCAATCGATTCGAACAGTAGATACAAGTCAGAGTTAAACATGTTAAACTTCATCTAGATGAGGTACTAAAATGGAAGAACTTTAGGAAAGGTTTACTTGGTTAGCACGTTATTGCGGACAACTTCAACAAATGGCATTCCTGCCTTTTATTTAAGATTATATCAGAGTTTCAGGCATGGGATTAGAAAGACACCAAACTACAGAACACCTCCATGAGGCTTAACAGACTTTAGCACTTGGAGGGTCTTTTTCCTGTAGGCTCTGTAAACTGCTTAAAGCAAAACCCAGACAGATAACAGAGAGTAAGCCACATGTCTTGTACTTTGAAAAAAAAATAAAAAATTAAAAAATACCTGGGTAAAGAACATATACCTAGCTACACAAAACTGAAGGTACATGCACTTGAAAAATGAGCCAAGTACTCCCTACATGTACTACATCTACCACAAGGAGCCTAGAAAAAGGTTTAGAAGTGTCTTATTAGTGTGTGTTAGCACAACATGAACTTCAGAGTATGCAGGCTGAAAACAATTTGTCATAACAAGGCATTTACTAACCTTCAGTGCCTCCAGCCCTGCTTGAATCACAGGTGCAAAAACAGTTTCTGTTTCTCTTGTGTCTGCAAACATTTCTGGAATCTGATCCAGCAAACTAGCAAAGAAGAAGACAAAAGTGGAATTCAAGATTCCATTTAACTGGAAAAGCCACACAGTTGTAGCTGATGATCTACAAGGCTGAGGTGGTTTAAACAGAAGTCCTTAATATGTCTCTGAATTTACATAACTTTTACAGTATTGGGTATCTCATCTATGAAAAAAACCCTTTATCATTCCTCATTGGTTTCTCTCATCCATATCCTCAGTGTTTGCTGTATAGCCTCAACTGACGCTTAGTCCCATAGCTCTTCTGTATTCCTTCTCTTTTAGTATATTCAAATTTAGGAAATACTAGTGACAACTGGCCTCTGTTCGCTAAGCATCCTATGTACTATTCAAAGATTAATAGGTTTAATCCACAGTTTTCTATTTAGGCTTGTTAATGCACTACAAAACAGGCTAGAAATCTTCTCTAAAAAGGTGCAATGCCAGGTCTAGATCCCAAAATGCAGTTAGGTACACATCACAGTTTAATTGCAGTTCAAGTATCATGTTAAATAGTTTGCTAAAACTTTGCTGATTTCTTTCTTTCCTTCTAGATTTTATCTTCTCTATCCCACTTTATTTTCTCCACAGAACCAAATTTGGACACCACTGTTATCTCAGTTTGTAGTTACTTACACAGTTGCCTTAAAGACAGTGATTCAGTATTCTTACAGCTTTCACTCTGCATCATTCTATTAGTGTTTTGTTGTGGCTTTGCTTCAGGTGGAGGGTTTTTTGTGTGTGTTTGTTTTTTCTTCTTCTCCTCAGAAATGCCCTTCTTCACTAAATCCTAATGTATATATTTTCTACCACACTGGACTATGAGCCAAATACACCCTTAGTCCATGAATTTTCCCATCCTTCTTTGCCAGCTTAATCTCAGAGAGTATAAGAAGTTAAACATATGGAGAGACTTCCAGGTGAGTAACAAGACAATTAAGCACACAACATCTGAATCTACCAAACCAAGCGTTTCACTACAAACACTGTAAATCAGTTTACATTACCTGGTAATAACTGTCCTGGACTCATTCACATTCACCAGAAAACCATCAAGGAGTGGCACAAACATATCTGCCACGTCTGAGACAACCATCATTTGCGGCTGTGCCAGCGAACTCTTCACGTTATAGAAGTGCAACACTTTGTTGTAGGTGACAAAGCCTACCCGAATGGCCGATTCTTCCATGTTCCCTTCCCTGTAAGAGACACACTTGCCTTCACATCTAAGTAGACAGGGAAACTATTACACATAACCCAACACAGTAAGGGAAAAATGAAAGGAAGTAAAATTTATTTTCACCTAAAAAGATATTAAGAAAAGTGTTCTGCTTGGTCCTTTTCTAAAGAAAAACTTCCCAGGCTTATAAAGTAATTTTTTAATTTCTAGCTTTTTTTAAAGAGAAAAAGTGACAGTATCCCCCATTTTCACTGGCTACAGTAATTCACAATATACCTACCTGGGCAGGTAATCTAGGAGTGACTTTAATTCTTCACATATTAGCCTCACTAAGCCACTCTTCACAGCATTGTAAGACACATCAATCATGAAAATGAAAGCAGGTGGACTGGGAAACTTGTTATTCTGTGGAAGAGAGGGATGAAATCACATTATTGCCATGTAATGCAGCTCACATAACAGCTCTCTAACACAGATGAATGCTGGTCAAAACTCTAGTAGCTTTCATGTACTTTTGTACTCATGAGCAGCAGTTGTTTCTTCAGATCATTCTCCCATCCTTTTCCAACTAACAGACATGTAGTCACACTGTGCTTGAAACAGACTGGTATTAAATGCCCTAGACTGATTTTACCATGGTCAGAGAAAAACAGGCTAAACTAAATCATCCATTTACATGACTAGACTGTATCAGAAAAGTTGACAGGGAAGATTCCTGCCAGTTCTCAAGACTTTGGAATCTGACAAGACTTGTTATAGGTGATTTCACCAATATAAAGCAAAGGATTTTCCTCTCCAAGAACTGCAACCTTTTCCTTCTTAAAGCTGGGAAGATCACATCTTGTTTGAATTAAAAATTCTTCTTATGCTTTTAGAAGGTAACTTTTTTTTTCTCTTAACTCAAAGTAAAGCTGAGGCATCAAAAGGCAACCAGCATAAACTTGCAACATTTAGGCATCTATTTTCTCAGCATATATTTCAGCAGAAATATAAGTTGCTTTAATAAATACCTTGTACATATTTTTCCTATTTCCTAGAAGTTAATTACTATTACTTAAATCTGTAATTTAAAAGCAAACCCACTCTAGTATTTCTACACTTTTCTTGTGCTTTTAACCCCTATGGCTCTACTTAAAATTAAGTCACATAGGTACAGTCTGCCTTAGATAACAAGTGGCACATTTCATAGTTACTATTGTACTTGTCTTGAATCTCTCCTACAATCCTCTCTTCCCCTCAAGGACTACTGCACAAGAGTCCCTTCTGCAGAATTCCAAAGGTAACAGCAGCTATAGTTGTGGCTTCAGAAAAAAAAATAGTAAGAGAGACAGCTATAATAAAATTATATTATGTCATGTGTGATCAGGACTTCCTCTGCTTTAGAAAGTAAGCAGATAAGCATGTTATTTTACACAATAAAGTGGGTTGGATTAATGCTGTTAATTATCTCTGCTGGTTAAAAATCAGTCCCAGACAGCTCATGTCATTCCTACTTTTAAGAAAACAGGCTTTTTATTTAAAAGCAAAATAAATATAGTAATAAACACGTACCTTGCAGTAGTCAACTGTTGCTAGAAACTCGTAAGACCCCAATGACAACTCAGGTCGGTCATAGAAGTCTACTCGCTTTCCAGTATGATCCAAATGCTGGAAGTAGTGAGGTGGCACTGGGAAAGGAAAAATCATTAAGTTCAGTGACATGCCCATGATAAATAGCGTGACTAGAGAGCCAATATGACAACAGTTGTTTCAAATAAAACACCAGGAAAGTTACCTAGCACTCTGGGCTAGCATGCAAGTATTACTAATAATATTAATGCAATTTAAGAACATCATTGAAGACAAAAATTATACACTTATTCCAGTTTGTCTCATGCACCAGATGGCACAGTGTATAGTCACTGTCGTACTTTTCTTGAATTTCTTTTCGTTCTCATTTTACCTTTCATAGCAGAAGTGTCAATGCAAGACACTTTTAGGATTATTCTGAAGGATTTAGTCCAAAGGGAAAATATAACCATCTCATGTAAGGAATAACAAGTTACTTAAAATAGAGTTTTAGGCAAACTAAATTACTGTTTGAGGCTACAACATCACTGACTCAAATCAGGCTTACTAAAATACTGAGTTCCTTGTTTTGCTACACAAGTTAGTTTTACTCCTTCCCTTCCCATGCTGCAGAAGAATAAAGCCTCCAGGCACTGCCACATGCAGAGACTGCCATAATTCTTTTATCAGAACAGACAGGGTACTTCTTACAGTGGATTAAGAAGGTCCAGCGCTCAGTACGTTTGTGCTGGTTCCAGGCATCAGAAAATAAAATAGGTAATAATTAAAACTCAGTTTTTGCCTACAAAAGTCAGCTGCACAAACAGAGCATTTCCCTTGTGCCCCAAGAACCACCACGAAAGCGAGCCCCTCCTGCAGAACTGCTAGGGTGACAAAATGTACTCCAGCTATAGCTGTCTATATAGCTCCTGGGCAGAATAAAATGAGATTACCTATAATGACCAAATCCACCACGTTTAAATCATTCTAAACACTCAAAGTTTCAGAAGTTCAAAAGAAAAAGTGATACCATTAAGACTATAAGTAATTATCACTCTTCTCTACAAGTACACATGTAGTACAAGCTAATTGCCTGATTGTTTTTGCAGACAAAACAAAGTTTCTCAAGTTTTAGGTACAACTACATTGTATTTTCACAGCATTGCTTTCATCAGCAGTCTCTCAGCATTCCTCCCTCTTCTGCCTTTGCTCGGTTGTTACAGGTACAGCCATTCACACAGCTGCTGAGTGAGCAGGGACGGGGAATTTACACAGGCTGAAAATCACCAAACAAAACTGGTTGTTAAAGTTGGCCATTTCTAATCCCCATTTTGGTTAGCACAAACAGTTGTACAGCGTAACTGAGGTGGTAAAAACAGCCGATTAAAAGCCGTTAGCATTACCAAATGAAACACTGAAAACATCATCATGAGGTTTGTTCTACCTTACATTCCACTGTGCCTTCAAAACAAATCTACAGATGTCATGCTATGAGCAGCACATTGTGACTTCTGCTTAAAAGTAAGCACATTTTATATCAATTTAAAAGGGCGACTAACTGGCCTGTACTGAACATTGCTATTCAGCTGTAGTGAGTTAACTGCAGTCTCATCTCTCAGCAGTGTTTAACCAGGCTTTGTGAGAAAAAAATCCTAACTCATGCTACTGACTAGATCTACATCTCAGTGTGTCAAAGAAAAATGTGTATTTGAAATACCCTAAGAAAATACAATAAATAGTATTGCAAACCATGAGACACTATGGTACAAACATCTCATATTAAAATCTTGATATGATACTATAATGCATAAGCACCTACTTAATTTGAACATAATTTCAGAACTGAGCACCGAACATGCTTTATAATGATTTTTTTCCAAGACTAGACATACATGAAAGCACAGTACTCATTATAAATGATCACAACATGATAAGATTTATTTGCCCACATCTTGTTCAAAGACCTTCCCAATAGAGCCTAGAGACTGATTTCCAAAGAAACCTTACCCTCAGTGACACAGCTGCAGAAACAACACTGAAACCTCCTTCCACCCTCAATGAATTGCATAAAAGGGCACATGTAAGCTTTGCACCTATTACATCGGACAGGACCGGATTCTCCATGGTCTACCAAATAAGGAAGAGTCTGTGGAAGCAGGAGAAAAAAACATGGAAAGAAAGGTCACATGATGATGAGAAAAAAAGTGACCACACACAATGCAGAGCTTAAAACTATCTCCCTGTACATTGCATAGGATTTAAAATTTTGGCAACTGTGGGAGAGTGTGCAGGGGGTGAGGGAAGCCTGAACAAGTATTTCACAAATGCTTTTCAATTCAAGCTCTAGCACAGCAGTTCTTTGTGGGCTACAGCCATTAATGGGCTATCCCACTTTGTCAGTAGCCTGCCCGAAGAATATGTAGCCTGACTACACCATACAGCACAGATGTATCCCAAGTGAACAAAAACAACAGAAAGAATGGATGTGATAACCTCATGGAAGAAAGCATACAATTAAAAAAAAAAAAAAAAAAGTTACTCTTCACCTCTGATCTCTTTCCCTTCAAGCTTCTTGACAAAAGCAAAGCCAGTCATTGCATTCCATATATTCAAGAACATAGAGCATCTATTCTGAAAAAATTTCATCTCGTAAGACGTATTTTTGAACTCCCTCATGAAATACATTATAGCCAAAAGTTCTTGTTGTCCTGACCCCCCAGCACAATAAGTCCTCAAAACTTATGTAGTGATACAATTTTGGAAGTATTACTGATAACATCATCTTTTTGCATCCAAACCAGAATAAGATGCTTGCAGTGAACCAAAATGATTGAGACAGAATTCATGCAGGTTACAAGCTGCATTTACAGTTCAAAGCACGTTTCTGAAGAAAGAACCTAGCTCAATAGAAAGTCTAACTACTGATTTTTAAATTTTCTGTCAGTTAAAGGTGTCTGGTCTTAATTCCCTCACCCTAAACCTCTGATCATATTTAACAGACACCATATTCACTGAGCAGGAGTTGTGCAAATGCTCCAGTCACCTTCCTCTTCATCCCACAGATGTGACACATCTTTCATTCAACTCCACTGATCATTCATTGACAGTACAATGGTTTTTCAGTCAGAGTTCCTCATTTCCTATAGCCTGGGTTGACCTCTTTAGAGGAAACACATTTTCAAGCTTTCTGACTGGCAGGCAATGTTGGTATTGTACTTCAACACAGTAAGCTTTTTCCCTCAGCCTCTCCCCTCTCTAACATGCATGCAAACTACAAGGGTGCTGTAAACATGCAGTGCTGTGCATAACTTGTCATTAACCACTTATTCCCAGCAGACACAGAGATACTTCCTTCTGAAGCCTCAAGCTTGTCTTTTGGATCAGTGCATTAACACAGGACAAAGATCCTGTATTTGGCAACCAGGTGCTGAATTTTTACAAATTCTAGATTTATCTGAATACTATAGTTTCATGAGAGATTATTTTCAGGAGACATTTATCCTCTCATTATTGATATGCAATCACTGCAGACACAAATATTCAAATTTAACAAGCCTGTTTGTCTTTATGACACTGCTCCAAGCAGGCTAATGCCACACAGTAGCCAGAGTACTTAGACTATTTAACAAAATGTGTGACTCTGTAATAGTCTTGAAACTTTCATGTTCTCAGGAACCAAACACAAGCAGGTAAAAAGCTAACCAGCCACACATTACACCTGGAAGGAAATAAGTACTGCAGAGGGAAAGGGCAGAAATAAAAGTGCAGTTCAGCAGTGCCCTGTACTCAGCACTGCACTGTCATCCCACACAGTGCTGTGCATGGATCCTAGACAGATTAACCAGTGCTGTTTCATACATTCCTACCCAATTTCACAACTTGGCATCCTAGAAAAGACTTAACACCTGTGACTACCAATCATTTAAATAATTTAGACTAAGAAAGAAACTGAAATTAGCTGAACTGTATGCCTTTGTGACCATCCCAGTCATTTAGTCACAGTGCTTAACAGCTGCTGCAAAAAAGCTGAAATTACCACGGCGATGAAAATATTCAATGTTTTAAATGTAACATTCTTCCCTTTTACAGCTCTCTATTGCACACCCGCTGGAGAACCAAGGTTTGCCTAGTCCACATTACCTGAACATGCCTTCTCAATTTATCTGCTAAATGCTGACATCTAACAACGCCCTCCTGAGGAGCTCCGAGTGCATGCAGGGCACGTGGAACTCTCCAGGCGGTTCTCACCTCCTCTGGCGGCAGAGTAGCCAGCGGCTTTATGACGGCAGCAAGGGGAACCTGGGACTGTTTGGCCATATCAGAGGTGCAGGGAATATTGTAAGATGTGCATCTTATGTAGCGGGGGCTTGCATTACCTGAGGCACAAAATAAAAAATCCCCATAAATTTCAGTACAGGTTAAGTTTATATTCAAGAACAGAAAAAAAGATACCTTCAGTCATGTTGTTAAGAGCTTATTCAAACAATCAGTTTCAATCTATGGAAAACCTGAATTCCAAATAAAATACATCTCTATTATTAATTACATATAATAAAAGTCCTTAACTCAAAACAAATTAACTTGACTTCACATCAATTTAAAAGGCATTGCTGTTTCACTCTTTTTGCAGACTAGAACATACTGTAGACAGAAAACTCTACTCAAACATTTCTGCTGTTTGGTTTTGTCATTTTGGCTGAAGAGTAAAACACTTGATTGTAGAATCAGATCTGCAGGTTTTTTTCTGGAAATTTAAAACTCAAAAAAAGTGTGGGAGATTAAAAGATGAAATATTGTTTCTCTATGGAGACTATGGTCCAATTTACATCCCACTTAATTTTAAAGAATACAGTTCCCAGTCCAATTCTAATGATATTGCTAGTAAATTTCAGTCCTGAAGTGTTGTTTATATAGCTCTACAGAAGAGGCTTCATTTGCTGCTTTCTGATGTCTTTGCTAATGCTGCTTCTTGGTATCTGCCTCGAAAAACATTTTTACCTGCAAATTGATTACTAGCTACCAAACAATCAGGAGAATCTAAACGGAGATCAAATCAACACAGGACCTGAAACTAAGCTTCTCTTCGTAAAACACACATCCCCAGAAACTGAAATCATTCTTTTCCTTTAAAGATATACACAGTTCTGTCACTGACTCTTTGGGGTTTGTGTTTTGTTTATTTGTTTAGGAAAAGAAAAATATTTACCTTGATCCTTGACCAAGAAATTTGTAGTAACAAGGGGTGGGACCTGCCCTCTCACTCCAGTGACAAATGGTTCTGACCCACGGTTACTTCTGTCATCTTCAATCACTTGAATCTATGTTGGAAAACACCATGTTAATATTTGGAGGCTTGGTTTCAAAGGACGGTAAAGTACAAAATCTACAAGGCAGTGAAAAGGGGACTGGAGGCAAACATTACTATCTCTAAACACAAGAAATCTAAAGCAAGTAAGTTTTGTCAAGCAGTCACCTCTCAGTTTGATTTCAAATAGTACTTAATGACTAATAATAATTACAAGCTGCAAATAGTAGTTTTCCCCTACGTATTCTTAGTAGCAGCATATTTTTTGTTTTATGGTCTGATCTGGACTCATAAAAGCCAAACTCAAATCAAGAAAGGAATTTTTGGTAGTATTGCCCTGTATGGTTCTAGTTAAATTAAAATTAGAAGTTTCGGTAAGCCTCAAGCTAAAGTCTACAGGTAACCTGGCTTTTCTTTCTATTATGTTCCCACTATTTTCATAGTATGGGTTATTTCTAACCACTGTAACCCTGACCTAAAGACAGGTGCTTGCAATCTCAGGTCGAAGTCTTCATTACTTTGTTGTGCTATGGAGTTTGTGATTTGAATTCTGGGGTGTGGAAAGTGAAGTTTCAATAGATTTTTGAATTAATCTAACCTGAAGTTCAAAGCTTGTAAAAATATTAAATTTCTTAGTATTTAAAATTCTTCATTATTGCTAATACGCTGAAGATAATAGTAATGTACTGAACTGTTCTAATTTGCTAAAATATCCACTGACCTTTGCATAAGAACAGAGAATTTAGTTGTACACAGTTTAAACTGTATTTCTATACTGATGACTGAACGAAAGAATTAAAGCTAACAATCACTCTTCTGATCTTATTTTGCCACCAAACACACATGCTTTTGCCTACAGTAAATTCTGAAATGCAGAAGTTTGCATGGCAGAACGGACTCAGAGTTGCCAGCAGAAAGCCTCCCATGGCTTCAGGCAGTGACTATTCCAGGACAAACCTAGCTCCATTTCAAAAGTCTACAGGCTGACTGATGGTGGTGATCTCACCACTGGTACCTGTTAAATGATGACCTTTGACTAAATGAGGAAGAAGTGACACAGAGTAACAAAAAGCCAAATGTGTTTTTTTTCCTTCCCGTCCAAAAGGTAGCTGCTTTTTTCTTTCTGTAGGTAAAGATTCTCTAACATAAACATTAAATTTTCAAATTCAAAATTTAATGGTTATGTATGAGCACAGATAATGAGAGAATGTTTCCAGCTCCCCATGCTTAATACTAAGCTACTAGAAGATGTGTATCAGGAATTAACATCAAAACAAAACACTTCATCTGCAATTTTAGAACTTCAAAGCATTGGCCCAGTACTCATGTATCAACAAGAGCAGTAATCAAATTCTGATCAAGACCGAGAGAACATGACTACAAAGGCTCATGCTGTGTATGAGACAAACTTTATATGGACATTTATACTACTGGCTTAGACTGAAAATGCCAGTTGGAATCTGATGAAGGCACTATCCTAATGATCACTCAAAGAAGGGGAGACATTCTTCATGATCTGTTTCGGAAACACTCTGCTTTCTATTGCCTCACCATTTATCACAGAAGATTTTAATAACCTCATGTGGTGTAATGTTAACTCATTTTGATAAGGCAAGAAGACAGCAAGGAAAGGGTAAAGGATTAATAATGTAGGGTTAGCAAGGTGAAGTTCACGTTTCAGGCATGCACAGATGGTCACCAACACAGAGACTACAATTGACATATATAAAGCACTTACTGGACTAGGAATTGCATCTGGGTCTATTCTGTGCCTGGGTTTCTGCTGGGGTGGCAGCTCATTAAGTTGCTTTTTTTTTTTTTTTTTAAATAANGAGAATAAACCAAAAAGTAACAGTGTTACTTCTCTCTACCCAAACCTGTAGCACTGGAATTAGATACACTTGGATATTTGTTCATGCAACAGGACACATCAGCTTCTGCAGCATATGCTGATTCCAAAACCTGTCTTGCCAGGATATTGGGCTTGGGCTCTGAACACTTTGCTAACAGAGGCAGGGCTTCACCCAGATTGTTTTGGTTAAAAACTGGGGATTTATGCCTTAGGAACATGCTAACATGAAGGCAACTGACACAAGCCATTTGAGATCCATTTAGTGGAAGAAAAGGCAGACAAGCAATTAAAGACATATTCTGAAAAAAAATACAGTCATAAGCTTTATGTAAAGCTGGAGTCTAAAGAGATAATCTTTTATGAATAGAAATAACTTCTGAAAAACATCAGATCTAAGATGTTACTCAAGGCTAAATCGTTTTCACAGTTTTGAAGTACAGAACAGCATCAGCAGCAGTGGAAGGAACAGCACAGCAGACTAGTGGCAATAATACTGCCAGGCTCAATATTACTCATCATTGCTAACCTTTACATATAACTGCTCACCCTTTCTCAGAACCTCCATTCTTAAAGATAATCCCAATTTGAGAAGCTGCCCATAATTGAATGATAAAGCATCACAACTTTATGACCCAAAAAACCACAAACCAGTTTTTGATATATTATAGGAAAAACACTACAATCACCTCCTACTAACCATACTTTAAACATGTATCATACAGTTCACAGATTGTCACCTCAAAACCTGAAATTAGTTCATCTTGGAAAGTCATTATGCAAGAATGCAGAAATGGAGAAACAAGCTTAATCAAAGCCCTCAAGATTCTCAGAAGGTAACACAGTACAGAAAAAGACCTGAGGAATTAGAGCAGTGATTCCATATGCAGTGCCTTTCTTTAGTCACCAAGAAAAATACTGTCTCTGGGCTTATTCATAACAAAAGACAGTGAGTCTAAGAGAAAAGCAAGCAGAAAAACAGACTCATGTTCTTTGGAACAAGAGACCTGTTTTCAGCTTTGGTCTTTATCAGTTGTTTTATGCAAACACTAGGGAAGAGGTGACACTGCTAAGAACAAGCAAGCTTACAGGGCTAGGAATGGAATCTGGATCCAAGCGTTTTGGTGGAGGTGGTGGCCCAGGTGGACTTCCATAATTTGGTGTTCCTGGATAGGCTCCTCCATAGTTTGGCTGGGGACCCCTCACCTGCCCAAAGCAACCTGAACAAGAAAGGAACATCAAAATCAAAGAATGGCTTAATAGTAGCTGTTTCCTCATTAGGCACTTCCCACTTTCCTGCTATCATCAAAAAACCCAAGAAAAACCAAGTTATGTGCTTTGTAGTTAATTAGGATTAAACATATTTATCAGTGTTTTAGCTTAGACCCATACATCTCTATCAACAATCCAATAAACTGATGGATACTGTCCTCAAAAGTAGATATAAGGAAACACAGGATTTTAGCCTGAACTGTATCAAATTTGCCCCAGCCAAAACAAGCACACTAAGGTAACTACTTTTAGAGTAATGATTACAATACACATTAAGATCATGCACTACAAACATTTGAATGCAGAACTTCTAATAGGAAGTACACAGAAAACAGCCAAAAGCTAGTGGACAATCCCTAATTCTTCAAATTAAAGATATGCAGGGAGTTGCCTTGCAGTTTTGGCTTGTCTGAAATTACAGTAATAGGCTAATGCATGATTTTCTCTTGTTTTGTAACTACCTGAGGTTATTTCATATTATTTTAGACAATTCCAGTTACTTACAGATTAACAGCATGATTTATCCCATTAGTATTTTTACAGTTTATAGGAATTTGGATAGTTATTTTTAATTAATTTACCTGGCCAGTTGTGCAAAACTGCATGGGGGATGGGATTCTCAATCCTAACATTTGCACAACATTACTTTATCCCAGCTATCTGTAAGTGTTATTGGCTAAAAACCAGCCAAAAGTGTTGATAATTCAGAAAGCTTAACTGGTCTTACTTCTAAGCACACTCAAGATGTGCAAGCTCTACAAGGATAAAATACAGTTATATGAATTAAAGGAGAAAACATAATCCTTTTTCAACATTTAACTACTTCTCTCATACATGTTGTATATGCACAATGGCCACAAATGTAAAAAATAAAAAAGAAGGCTTTTCAATATTTCAGATTTTTTAACAGATGAGGTTTGCAGACATAAAATTAAAGTCCATAATAAAATTTTGATCACAAATTCTGGTATTCTTATGACACTAATTACTAAACATTTTTTTGTCAAGTAAGCTAGGATTCCTTTAGTTACATTAATCTGATGAAAATCTGTATGATAAAATATTTTAGAATGACACATGCTACTGTTTATCTTAGACATGAGCACAGGGAAACAAAAGGGAAGCGCTGAAGTGCAGCCAGGGGCCCACAAGTAACAAACCTGAAATCTAGTTCTCAGTTTGAAGCATTCAGAGAACATGTAACTTGGAATTCCCATACTAGGAATACTCACCATTCTGCTGCATTTGGTATCCTGGCTGAGGAGGATGAGTGGGAGGAGGTGGTCCATGGAGGCCACTCATGGGAGGCCCAGGGTGCAGCCCTGACATAGCTGATGGAGGTGGTGGTGAGGATCTGTGATTAGGCTGGGTTGATGGTGGTCCAGCAAGTGACTGCCCAGGCAGTGGGGGGCCTGGCATGGCAGGTGGCCTTGGGGCACCTGTGGTAGGAGGGTAAGAGGAAGGTCCAACCCCTGTGGAAGGGGGAGGTGGGACAAAACCAGGGACTTGAGTGGGTAGCCGCTGAGGTGGTATTGTCTGACCAGGAAACTGAGGCTGTGCCAAAGGAGACACATTGGTAGGAGGGGGTCCTTGGGTCCTCGCAGAGTAAGGTGTGTAGAGACCAGATCCTGTTGCACTAAAGGTTCCTGAGACTGGAGGAACCGATGGTGGGGGACCTGGTAAGAAGAAAAGAAGATACAACACCATTTTCTCCTATCCTCAAGTCAATTAAGATGCAAGCAAGACTCTTTTGCTCTAGATTGTCTACATAGGTCTGTCACTTTCTCATCTTCAGATGGATTTACCAATACTAGCAGAGACAAACCTTAAGTGACCATCCTCCTTAGACTGATCAGCAATGAAACTCCTTCAAGGGATCTGGAACTTAGTAATTCCTTCATTGTTCTCTCTCTCAAAGTCTGAGCTGCTTATTTTACAGAATCAGAATACATTTCAGGATTCAGGGCCAGAAAAAAGGGGCAAAACCAGGAATGTGCAAAACAAGAACCCCCACAAGTCTATCTATGGATTTCTTGAACTAAAATAAGTTTCTGTCTTAAGCTCCACATTCAGCTGGAGCCTGTAGATCAAGAATGGTTTTGAGATTTGTGGTTTTAATAGCATGAAACTAGCACTATCTATATTTAACACTGTACTATTTGTGAGGATAATTTTTGACAAACACACTGGTAAAAAGCTGAAGAAATCTGCATCTCCCTACATACTGCTAATTTTCCTATAAAATCTGCCTTACAATACAAGATGCTTATTAAAAAGTACTTTAGCAAAAGAATTCAAAAAAAGTGTAGTCAGACCAGCTTATACACAACTAAAGACAAAACTCTAGTCTTCAATTAAAAAAGAGTTCTATAATCTATAGCAATGAGATTGTAGATCTCATACAACAGAACAATATATTTAAATTTGGTTTATATTGTTAGTTCAGTTTATACTGTTTAACTAAGTTTCTTGACTTCCAGCAAAATCCTTTACAGAATCATACAGAGTAATTTCAGCCCCTTGTGATTTATGGTACCCTTTTTCCGTTGTGGGTTGGGTTTTTTCGGTTGTGGGGGTTTTTTGGTGGTTTTGTTTTTTGGGG
>VXBX01006664.1:72367-85784 GCA_013400415.1 Scytalopus superciliaris
TTTTTTTTTTTTTTTTTTTTTTTACTGGGTTGCTGCACAGCATGCAGCATGTACTCTCCAACAGCTTACTTAGGGATAGACTGTTTATGTGCTTCACACCAAGATTCACCTAGTTGACAATCAACATTCTTACTCTCCCCTGTTATTCACATTCAGCAATGCTTCCTGCACTGTCCCCTACAATGGTCTCAGTTTGGTTTTCCTCAATTATGACATTATTAGTTAACAAAACTACTGTTTACTATGGCAGATGTCAACACCCAGAGAATTGCCATAACCATATGGCAATGAATCATTGACAAGAAAAAATCTTTTACGAAACCACTAGCGAAAATGAAACTCAATAGTACATTTGTGTAGGCAGGAAAGCGTACCATATCCCAGTCCAGCTGGGGGAGGAGCAGGGGCTGCAGCAGTGCCAATTGCCATCCCTGCCACGTGATCGCTGAGCTGCTGCACGCTGGCCGGGGGGGGCCCGTACTGCTGGAAGGCGGGCTGGGTGACAGGCGTGGGTGCTGAGCCTGGCACGAACGGCTGAGGGGCAGGTGGCCTGGGAAAGGACATGGCAAACTTAGCTGAGTCCTCAGAATACGAGATGTTACAACTCTCTTGTGTCTTTTAAAATTGCTCTGCAACATAAATGCTAGCTGGGTCTCAATTATATACACGTAGTACTGTAACTCGCTTTTGGAAAAATAATTACACATCTTGCAAGGATTTGAATCCCTTTCCTCAGAAAAATCTATTGGCTTTTAAAATACAAATTCTATGTTTTTGTTAACTGCATTTCAGTTATCACACCAAATCAGAAATGCTGCAATGGAGTCTACAGGGTGAGCAACAGTAAGGCCTATGTAAAATACACTGTTGCTCAAAAGATTTGGACTCTCCAGGACTGTTGCCACTTTCACCACGGAGGTAACAGCAGTATCTTTCTGGAGAGGATGCTGAAGAACTGTAGATGAAGATAACTCAGGGATCCATAGTGAATAGAAGAGGACCCAGAATCAAATCAATACTAAGAAATTACTCAGTAATGACAGTAACATGCTCCAGAGATCAACTCACATTGCCAAGTAATCAAATACTATGGCTGTGGGGATGTAATTGTTTTAAGATAAGACAGATTATGGGAATCAGAATATTTTTTTAGGGGAAAATGACTACCACAAAGAAAATCTTTGGAGGAGAAGAGGCTTTGATCGGTCACTGACATCTAGTCATACCCTTCCAGAAATTTTTCATCTCCAGAGATACTTATTTTGTAACAAATAGCCCTATGGCAAAATGTTGTTACAAAACAGCAACAAAGCAACGAAGAAAGTTAAGATCCTCCACAGAAAAAACGCAGGTATTTAGTGTGGTTTAGATCCTAAAAGGTCTAGACCTAGCATAGGTTTACCAAGGCAGGATTTTGTTACAATTTGCTCCCCTTGTATGTACCTCTGCATCGGGGCTGCTGAAGCTGGAATCCCATTCTGCACATCTCCATGTTCAAATGGACTGTATGCCAAGTGGCCAGAGGGATGAGATGCTCCAGAGGTTGGAGGGGGAGCTCCAGATGTTGGCGAGGCTCTTAATGAACCTACAGACATAAGGAAAAAAAAAAAATTAAAATATCACAAATTACAGAAACAAAGGCTTGAATCAACTACCATGAAAAGTCCAAGTGCAGAATTGTTGCATCGATACTCCACGAGCAAGAATTTATACAACTACATTAGAAGTAACAAAAATGAAAGCACAAATATTTTTAGTCAGTGTCACTAGTTATCAACTCCACAGAGATCAAGCAGAAAATATGTACTGCTGAGGGTCTTCAAAAGATGACTTCATCTTTTATGAAGAAAAAAACCATTATCTTGCCAGTAAGGTATTGAATTCTTACTCCTCCAAGTCCAATTATTTTCATTCAGATCAAGAAGAGTATTTACATGGAACCTAATGCCCACTGCAGGTCAGTTTTCCCTACCTGAAAGGTAAGCAGACTATGCAAGCAGATTCAGTTTTAAAAAATTACCCTTGACTAGCTGCATTTATAGATAATATAATGGGATTGGAGTCTAATGCAAGTACTTTCCCATCTTTCAGACTGAGCTGCTTCAGTCACAGCTCAAACATATTTGCCTCAGAAATCAGTCTTTCCACAGACAGCATGATGTTGGCTACAATACCAGCAGAACAATGGCAGTTTCTACTTCCAAAAAAGAGAATATAAACTTCTATTTTAATAATACTAGGTTAGCAATGTTGATAACTAGAACAACCGTATGGCCATGCCTGCTAACCACAAGGGAACCTATTTCATGCATGGAATATCATTAAGTACAGATGACTAAATACACTGCCCCGTGAGATCAGGGCTGTACATACTCACTTGTATCACTCTGACAGTGGCCAGCATGGCAAGTTTAAAAGGGACTCTGAAACCTCCTTGTGAGGAACCATTATGAAACAGGAAATAAGGGGAGCCATTTCTCAATTCTACAGCTAATTTATACCCCAAAGCACGAAGTTTCAACTCGTGTACTTTTATCTTATCTGCTACATGCAATTCTTAGAAAGCTTGGGGATGTCAAGTCAAGGAAGGAATTAACTAGACCTTGTATGAATTATTGGTAATTTCTTTGGTTCTTTTCTTTATTACTAAACCTCCTCCCATTCTTCATTTTGAGACTCAGGATTTAATTGCTCCTAGAGACATTTATTATTTGTATATACCTACCTCTCATTAAATCTTGTCTTTTCTAAACTACTGCTATAGCACCTTTCTCTTAATGTTCCTCTGGCTAAGCATTTCCTGACCTCTAACTATTTTGTATGTTATTTCTGAATGTCTCTTGTGATACCTTTTCTGTTGACTTGATATACTTCCATCTATTTTGCAATTTCTTTCCTTTGATAGTACATGTAAACTACTCGGCCTTCTTATCTCTTGTCTTTGAAGGCACAGTGAATCCAATTCCTGGAGGGATCCTTTTTTTTAAAATATAGATTAAGTTAAAATTTTTTTCCCCTCAAACTTAACAGGCATATCACTTAACAAATAGGTGCTTACTTCAGAAAAAGCTTAGGAAGTATTCTGTTTCTAGTTCTTGTCACAAGTATACTTCTGTAACCATTACCACAGACTGCTCAAACAGTCATTGAAAAAAAGAAAATCACTTAAAGAGGTATAGATATCTAGTGGTTTATTAACCTAAGATTCATTATTCCTAAGGAATACTCAAGTTTGCCTTCCAACATCTTTGAGATGTTCTTTTTCATCAGACTTCAAAATGGAGGTAGATTACAGCAAAATGGGAAATGTCTGTCATTTCCTCAAAGCCCCAAGACTCTCATCTTCAATTCCAACATCCTGATCCTCTAAACAAATTGACACCTCTAGAAATAGCTCTTCCAAAATATCACTAGTTGGAAAGAAGGAAAAATACAATATTGATTTCTTGCAGCATTTCTGATTCTTACATCTTGATTGCTAGTTCTGAAAAAATATTTCCTTATTCAAATCACAGCTTTTCGAATCATAATTATTCCTAATGTATGTTTTGTTTCTAAGTATAGCCAAGGGAGCTAAAAACTGATTTCTTCCCTTAAATGAAAGCAGAAGCTACAAAAATCTTATGACTTCCAGTAACAACCTCCTGGTAGTTTGGGGAGATTTTTCACTTCTTTGCAAAGTTATCATTTCAAACCTCTCTTGCCCTCTCAAGTGGGAGACTGCGTTCTTTTAAACTAAGGATTCTACCTGACAGAACCTGAATGGACCAATTCAGATTTTGAAATCAGACTTCAGAAAACATTAGTCATAGGTCAGGTTTTATCTATGAATCTGTATGCATAAGGGATTTCTGCTAGGATTATTTCTTCATATCCTATTTATGCTTCTGGAATGCTGCCTACAAATAGATCAGGAAGTGTCCCACCCACCTCTGCCTGAATACTCAGGTACCCACATCTTTGAGATAAGTCTCCAAATTAAATGGGAATCTGGCAAAGAAGAAGCAACGCAGCACAAACACTCCCACAGAAAGGGCACTGCTTACCTATGAAATTAGGTGCAAGAGAAGAAATGTCAGAGTTGAGAGATACAGGAGAGCCCTTTGAAGGGAACCCCAAGGAAGGAAAGTAACCTGAAAAGACACAATACACCAGTAAATCAAGCCTAAGAAAAAGCACCAAGAGACAGCGTTTCCAGTGCTGAGGACAGTTTGCAGAGCAGAAAATACCATATCCCCAAAATTCATGTAATTAACCACACTGTTTCTTAAGCTACCCTCCCTCTGTTCTACCATGCATAACATATTACCAATGCAGTTCCATCTTTACACTAATACAAGTGTTAACAGTTTCATAAACTAAACCTACCTAAAACGATCCAGCCACAGCCAAATTGTTACTGGTATTCAGATAACTGTCTTTGCACTTTCAGCTGCTTGACCTCATCAGAAGGAAACCAACAGACTGACTTGAAAGACTGGGGCAAAATTATCCCGGTTCTTTCAACATTCTCACAGCCAGAAGCAGGTATTTTCTGCTGGACCCACAGCACTTCACATCTGGTCCCAAGAAAGACTACACCATTCCCATGATTCCGTTTAATTAAGAGTTAGGGTTTGTCACAAAAATCAGATGTGAAAGATTCCCTGACTGAGGATGGCACCTGTTCCCAACACTTCTCTACTCAGTCCTCCAAGCAATTTTATTGTTATTTTTAAAATAAATCCGTAAGTCAACTAATTTGAGTTCACAGAATAACACTGGCAGTTTTCCTTTTATCCCTTGGTGTTCCCTAAATTCCTGCCACTCTAGTGGCTCTGACATTAATTCTCTCTGCTCTCCATTATGCAGCTACAAAAGGTCTTTCTACAAAGACTTGGAATAAATGTCTTGGAGATGGTGGTAGAAAGGACAACGGTTGTTATCTTTATTATCACCTGTCTGCTATCTCTGATAATGAGTTGTTTCTTTGCCTGTCACTTCCACCTGGATGTCACAATCAGCAGCCACTCACAGGTCAACTTCTGACTGTTGTGTTAGTGCTCTGAATTTTACATTCCTTCCTTCAAAGATAAGAATCCTGGGTAGTAATAGGTCCAAAATGCACAGCTTGACAACTGAGATTTCCTTACTACAGCCTGCTCAGTCCAGGAAGGATGGTCTCAGAAGAAAAGATGGAACAAAAATCTCCACAAACTATGGGCGACCTTTGCCTGATAGATCAATGAAGTGTGTGAGACACTACTTGAGTACTGCAATACAGTTTTGTTTTCCAAATGTGACCACCTTGTTGCCCTCCATGTCACACCACCTTTCAATCATTACTGGCACAAGCAAAGTCTGCATTTTTAATCTACACAAGTTTTATGTGAATGTTACCAGGGTATCTAGGTATGTCCTTACTGCGCTGTCATGAACCACGTTTTTGCTGTTCCAAAATTAAAAAAGGCAAACCAGAAATAATCCAGTAGAAAAAAGTTAATTCTCTTAAAAAGAAATGCTTTTCAGGCTTGTAAAGTCTGAAAATTCTTGAAGTATGTGATGGAAGATGCTCATCAGTTTCTTTTCACAAACGCCCCAAACATTCTTCACATTGCAAACACCCAAACCCTGTTGTCTATAGATAGCTGCACTGAAGAAACTTTTTGAAATCCGTAGTAATTTTTGTTCTTCTTTAATCCCCTTCTCTCCCTCACTAAAGCAAGCCAAATTCCTCCTCATTCCTTTCACTGGACAGGAAACACTAGTTAGTCAATAGCTACAGTGAGCAGCCAAACAGAGGACTCAATGCTTAAGAGTTCTGCCTCTGTCTTCCCAGGAAGCAGGGTTTCTTTCCTCTGCTCAGAGCTGATTTTCATTACTTTTATAGGAATTTAAACCCTTTGTGAAATTAGTTAAAAACTCTCAGATTAGAAGTGCCATTGGAAGAGATTTATTGAGAGCATGAGAGGAAGAGGATTAAGGAAGGAGAAGGAAGATGGAGCAACTGAAAAATGCATTCTTTACCACACCACACTTAACTCTTCTACTTGATTATTCTGCTAACTCTAGACAGAAGTCCCACAGTGTAATTATTCAGCATCCAAATTTCAGTATCCCACCTCCATTAGCTTCAAGAGAACTACAGGCACTTCAATTGTTCCTATCCTTCTCACTGAGATTGGTTTAAAACTCAGTAATTTGCAAAAGATTCAAGATGTACTTGCAGGGGGGAGTAATATGGAGGCCATGAGCACGATTAACATACTCCTAATTATCTTTGAATACCCATCTGAAACCCAAACAAACATTTCTAAATTCATGTTGTGTTTATTTCAGCAAAACTGAATTCATCCCCATGATTTGAAAAGGCAAACATACTTCTATTCAAAGCAATAGTATTTCTTCCTCTACATTTCAGATGTTAAAGTCACTATTAATTTCCCAAAGCAATTAAGGTACTTCATTACAAAGACTCACTAAGTTCTTTAAAAAATTTAAATCAGTGCTTCTTTTGAAAACAGGAAAACAAAAGTTGAACTACTTTCTTTCTTTCTCTCTTTAACAAACAAAAATAACAAGGGATATGATCTTGCAGAATCAGTGAAATTCTGCAACACATTAGCTTGCCACATCCACAAACAGTCTATTTAATTTAAAGGCATTAGAGAAAATAGCTTCAAATAAACACACTTTCTACCTAGAGTTGTATGACTTAATTGTTCAGGATGGAGTGGAGAGCTTTCTATGCAATAATGTAATGCAGTATCAATTATAAATCTGTACAGTCCCTAACTGCTTATAACCTCATCAGGAAGACTGTTCTAGTCAGGTGCTTCAGTACCACGGGTGCACAACATACAGAAAAAACAAGGCTGCTTCTCAACATACTAATTTTATGAGCCACTAAAACAAGAGTAAGCCCTACTAAACTGGACAAGTGACAGACCAGTAACCTCAGAATACGGGAGAACACAATTTTTAACATCATGTAAGCAACATACAGAAAAAAAGATAGTTGCTACCACAAAAAAAGACTTACAAGAGGAAGTATACAGAAAAAATGTCATGCACACCACAATTTACAGGTTATCAATCTTAAAGTATTGACTGAGAAGTACCTTGTGGAGGGACTGGCTGTTGATATCCTGGCATCGGACCATTATAAGCTCCATATTGCAACTGAGGAACCCCTGGTAATGACTGTCCTCCGTAGGCAGGCTGCTGGTATCCCTGATATCCAGGCTGAGGTTGCCCGTAAGGAGGCCCCGTGTGAGCTTGCTGGTTTACACTCATTGTATTCACATCCCCAAACTAATCTCACCTGCAAAAAGGGCGGGAAAAACGGCTTTTAGCAGACATAAAAAAAAACTGGCTGACTTCTCTACTGTTTTCACATAAATAAGAGCTCCTAAGATACTTGGGAAGGTAAAAGCACAGCAATTTTTAAAAGATAAATGTCTTACGAGAGCTAGTATTTTCAGAATCTGTTTCCTAATTAACTTATTCAGTGCCTTCTCCTGCTTAGACTTGTGATCATTATCCTAAATAAAAGTACCATCATTTATCATTCTATTAGTAGCTTATTACCAAACTTTCTGAGAAACCTTGTGAACTACTGCCACCTCACAGAGTATCAGAGAAACAGAAAACAGATTTCATTACATAGATGAGTGATTCCTTAACACTTCAATGTTAAGTTGAGCCAGTTCAGCTTTCACCTCTCTGTCAGTTTACTTGATCACATTTCCTTGCTACAAGCAACATGCACTTAACCATCCACAAAGGCAGCTGCTTGAAGCATTTGATAGAATCTAGAACACAATCAACACAGGGGGCTTTAGCCTTTTTTAACAATAGATGATTTAAAGTCCTTGCTATGTATATAAATTTCAGAAAAGAAGACATTCCAAAATCAGGATGTTCAGTATGGGAAATCATCACAGGCAAAGATGGCACTAAAGGAGTTACATAAAAGTGTAAGACCTGGAACAGAGCATCAGAGACGGGAGAGACATTTCCTAGCAAACTTACACAAGAAATCTTGCTGAACAGACAGAGTCCCAGTTCCCCTAACTAAGTGTATAAAGAGACTGACTAGCTTTAAAAAGAGAAAAACAGAAATGCCATTTTAAGACCTCAAACCAAGCAGGCAATTCTTACAATACCACAGTATCAAGCAGGCAGATAAGCCAGTGCCCTTCAGCTGTGGAGAATCAAGGAGATGACTTCATGGGCAGGAGATTCTCTCATGGTGTGTTTCTCCTAGGAATATTTTACATTCTCTGTACTCCTTTGGACACTCCATATGTCTCTGCTATCCTCTTCAGCTAAGACTATCTACACTAACACTGTAAAGAAACTTGTTTTGCACAAGTAAATTATTTACTAAAAAAATTCAGTTTATATAAAAATGCCAAGTAAAGATAAAGCAAAAAACTAATGTTGCCCGCATATCTTTCTCCAAACCCTGTAATGAACTTGTGTGTTAAAGATACCTAGTAAATCTTAACACAAAGGAAACACAGCTGCAACAGCCACCAGACAGCAGACCCAAAACCCAACAAGGAACCTACAGTTTAACTCGACCAGGTAACAAATACCAAAGCTGGTTTGCCTACATACTTATTATCCTGTGCCGAACAGTGCTGAGGTTGGTTCTTCACATTACCAAAAACATGACGCCAAATAACTATTTCAGCAACACAGTTGTACAGCAAAGGTATTAAAAGAACTACAGTTCTGTAAGAATAACCCGCATGAAGAAATTCTTTCAGATATAAATGTATCATAAAGGGAAAACACATGTATCAAAACAGAGTGATATAATTATTTACAGAAAAAAAGCTAGCACAATACAGAAAAGCTGCATTAACCCTCCTATACCTAGTAAACATGACAAATGTCAGTACTAATGCTGCTAGTACTTACTCTGAAAGTAGATATTAAACTTATGAGAGAAATAAATGAAGTTTTAAACTTTTATTCTTCAAGATGTATAAAGAGAAGGTTTTTGTTTAGCAAAAGAACTAATCTTAAATATTTAAAGATATTTTGCTGTTGAAAGTAACATGTCACTTGCAAGAGCTTACAACAGTGTAACAGAATTTTTCATCAGCCTGCACTGGTTTTAAACATCATTCCTCTCTTGCTGTCATGTTTATCAAGTGTAATCTTCAAAAATTCTGGTTTCCCACACCACCTTTGACTTAGTTCTGCAAAACAGTCTAATCCCACTGGGGCCAGGAAATCTGGTCTTTGGGGCCTGCTCCCTTCCCAAGCTCCCTGGAAGGTTTACCTCATCCTCCCCAGTAGGCAACCAATGTCACCACACTGCAATCACAGACTACTCTCAGCCACCTCCTGTCCAGTGCAAACAATAAAGCAGTAAAGTGTCTCCTGCAAACATGGGGGTACAGGAAAGGAAGAATGCACAAAGACTGCTCTACCCACACATCTTGGAACACCTGGGCAGGGTTTTCTGGCAAGGAAGGAGCACTGCTTTCTCTCCTTCCTGACTCTGCCCCTGTGAACAGGTCCTTCCTCCAGGAAGAGCTGCAGACATAGCAGCAGCATCCCACAGGATACCTCCTGAGCTGTAATCATTAAAACACTCTTCACAAGTTACACCTATAGAAATCCCCGAACAGGGGAACATGGGGTGTTTGAACAAGGAATTACTGCAGGGCGGAAAATCACCCTTTCATGTTTTGGGGGTTTTTTCCCCTCTAAAGCATGATAGGACAACTCAAGTATGTCCCTTGTAAACCGCTTCTGACTTAACTGCTGTGAGTGTACACTCAGTAAGTGATCTTACCTGATGATCTTTTGCTATTTCCTGTTCAGCCTTCCCTCTCCTACCTCACATGAGTATCTGTATTTCCTGTTTGAGCAGGCAGTATCTGTCAGCTTGTTGCTCTCTCCGCAACAGTATCAAAACCAAGAGGTAAGCTGATTTAATGCACAACTTACAGAGAAAAAGAGTTCTGAGATAATCTGCAACACTTTATGGAAAAAGTAGCTATGCAAAGGAGATGGTTCTAACTCAGTGTCCCAGCTGAAAAACTGATGTACCTCAAACCTTTAGCTACCCCCTGCGTCAGCCAGCACAGGCTGATCTCCACCACAGCACAAGTTGATGCTTGCTCTACAAAGGCAGAGGGTCACAGAGGGAGACTCAAGAACAAGTCTAGTGCTGAAACTGGGGACAAGGCTGCAGCATTATTTTGGTTGTTCGACTTGCTCTAAACGTAAGGCCAGTGGTATGCTTGCTGCTTGCTCATCACTGATGTGCAATACCACAAGGGCAGGGCCAAGAGTATCCGCCACTGAGAAGGCGGAAGACAGTTGTCACTGAATGAGTCCATTTTCCTTCTTCCCCAGTACAAGTTATTTGTATCAAACATTCATTTTGTTTCCACTCAAAAAACGTGTATTTGTAAATTAGAACCTGGTCACTTGAAGAGATATGGAAAAAGAGCAAAACACTCTCCCTTTCTTATGACATGAAGGGGGGGGAGATGTGGAGAATCACAGAAATAACCCATATACCAGAGAGGGAGAAGTGAAAAAAAACAGGCCATTTCACTGGATAAAAATACTGAGGATATTCCTTTGCAGGTAGTAACACATTACCAAAACTAAGCCAAACATAATACTAAAACATGTTGTTGAACAACATATTACTACTCAGCTGTTATGATACATAAAGCTCAAATAAGCAGGACTGACACTACAGGAAAAATGCTATGAAAAGTGATCATTACCATGAACAACAACTTTACTGCAAAGCACAAAGCAGTCACTTCATGCCATTTTCTATTCCTCTGTGTAAAGGCAGTTGATCACGTTGGTCAAAACAGTTACACAGCTACAATTTTACCAGAAAGCTGTTATACAAGACAGAGAACCAGTGCTGATCAGCCACAAACTGATGGGAGGAAAATACACAGGAATACTGGAGGCGGGTGAAATATTTTAATTTTTACAACAGCTTCCAGATTCCTTAATATCCAAACAAACCATACTACAGTGCAGTTTTTAGGGCCTGCTTTAAAAAACCCCTAATGATTCATACGAGCTTGTTTCATGAGCAAATCTCCCAAATGACTGAAAACTGCATATTCATCATTTCTTATGGTCTGCATTCACTGTTAACTTCCTTTTGAAACTGAAAAGCTTGATCTCATCAATTCTTGTTCACTCTTTAAAGGAAAGACATACAGCAAAATTACTTTCCTTCAGAAAGATGCTAGTGCTTTTTCTACTGGTCCCAGAGAAAGAAGAGGGTTGTTTGTTTCAGCTTCTGGGGAGACTGATACAATACTTTAAAAAACAACTAAACCAAACAAAATCCTTCAAACAAACAACAAAACCACACACACAACCTAAGACAACAGCATGGTCTCCTATTATTATGCTGAAACTGAAGGAAATATGTCTACTTAATTTCTGAACCCAGAAACCAAAACCATTTCCCCTTTGGAAAAAGGGACAGAAGTGGACAAATCAGCATTTTCAGAGACCAATTCAAAATACTGCCTATAGTGCATTCAATGCTTTTATTCTGCAACTTTCTGGAAGAAGCAGCAAAGTTTTTGCTATTCTTATAAAGACCTAGACTCTGGTGCTAAGAACACTCTTGGAAAAGGCTTTTGTTTCACTGACAGCTTGACTAGGTCTTCTACAGGCATTCATGGACTACTTGAGTCTTTTCAGATATAAAAAACTCCTGCTTAGTTTTTCTATAGAAAATCCCGGAAGAGAAGCTCACATCCTGGAAACCACAGACTGGCAAGTAATCTGGAAGTATGTGGGCCATTGTCACAAACGCCTCCCTTACACTTGTCCAAATCAATCCAAATGGCAAAACTGGAACCAACTCCAATTTGGATGTAATATATGGTACTCTGTCTTTCTGCCCAAGCAGATTCTCACCTTGGCACAACACAGGTAGTATTTTCTTCATCTGTGCTTTCTAAGTTACTGCCAGAAAGATTTGTTTTAACAGTCCATGAAAAGATATAACACACAGTTTACAAAACGAATCCAAGGTTTGATCACTTCTCCATTCATCTAAAGAAGGGCCACATTAAAATCAGTGTTGTTAGGCCAATTCAACATCTTGGGCAAGGTACAGACTACAAATGTGAAAGTGCTTAAATATGGAAGACAAAAAAACCCCAGCTTAGTCTTGATCTAACCTTAAAACTATTAATAGTTCTAACCCCTGCCATCACCATCAGATTTTTACTTCAATAACAATTTATGCCCTTTGTTGACTGCAATCTCATGGTGGGACTGATTCACATCTCTATTGCTGTAATAAAGATCTGAAAAACACTCACTTATGAGCATTGCTTCTGAAGAGCAACCCTAAGGAGGCAAAAGTCACTGCAAATACAACATTGACAAAACCACAGTGAGAGATTTCTTTCTTAGTTACCTCCACACACATTACAATGTGTGAAGTCACCTGACTCAATTCTGTGAACTTTGCACAAGTATAATTGATTGGAAAGTTACATGAGCAGTTTCAACTTTAGAGAAAAGGCCAGAAAGAAGAACAGGAATACACAGAATAAGACTGAAAAGCATTTTATAATGCTAAACAAGTTTTCTTCACATACATTGTAACAATGACCATCTTTTATCCGAAATTTCTGTGCTCTGACTTCCTCAAGTATGCACACAAGTATGCACTACACAATTTCAATCACAATAAAATAAGGTCAGAATTAGCTTTTGCTAACATATACTTCCCAGTTCATGTACTGCCTTCTCTGTTAACAATGAATCTTGCTGAATATATAAAAACAAGCTCTATCTTCACAGTTTAACCCTAACACAGCTTTTCAAGCTGAAAGAACAAGAAACATCCATCCACCTTCTCTCTCTGTAGAGCCCTTGTTGTTCATCACTGTTAGTCATTCTTTGTACCTTGCCCTTCCTTAGCCAACCATCAATTCTTCCTTGGATTTTTGACCCTCCTTCTGATAATAAGTGTTACAGGAAGATAATACAGTCCTACAGTAGCAGGAAAAAACATTCACAGAGGTACAAGCAAGAAACAACTCATTAAAGAAATGATCCTTTAGGTGTCTGTTCACTGCTATAACTCAGCTTTCAGGCATGAAATTACACCTGGAGTGAGTGTCACAGCATATTAAGAAGCAGTTATATATTCTTTATATTGATGTCCACTTCATAGTCTGTCTACAGCAATAAGGAATCCTGAGGAGTACAGCTTCAAGTAGCAGTTC
Source organism: Scytalopus superciliaris (assembly GCA_013400415.1). Lineage (NCBI taxonomy): Eukaryota > Metazoa > Chordata > Aves > Passeriformes > Rhinocryptidae > Scytalopus > Scytalopus superciliaris. The sequence goes on from VXBX01006664.1 coordinate 85,609, forward strand.
CAGAAGCAAGAACTTGTTACACATAAAAATGGATAGAAATGCTCATGGTTCTACAGACAGTGTACCTACGTGCTTGGAAGTAAGTGTCCTATAAAGAGGAAGGCTCTGAAGTTTTAGGCTACATATATTTCTATTCCTTCCATAACTGGAACACCTGCTCTAGAAGAAGGTTGGGG
>VXBX01006664.1:85797-210529 GCA_013400415.1 Scytalopus superciliaris
GAGAGAGGGTTGGGGGGGGGGGGCGGAAGTTAAAGCCAAAGTGCCCTAAACTTACCCAGGACAACTTCATATTAATAAATAGTAAACATGTTTGTACAAAATCAGCAGTCGCCTCCTATTCTAAGGGTGTGATTTTACACTGCTTGTAAACAACAACAACAAATAAATGGCCTGTCATGTCTCAGATGATAACTTCTGTCCAACATTCCCTCCAACACTTTGCAAAATTGACTACAGAACTCTGTAACAGAAAAGGATTCAGAAATACTTCTATGGAACTATCACATTAACGGTTAAAAACCAAGCGAGCATCAAACAGGAAAATCTGTATTTTCACATGACAGTTACAAATATTAACTCTTGTGGATAACTTCTGGCACAGGTGTAAGGAATCCACCCATGTTTCAGCAACCACTTCTATAAGCCAGCAAGTTTAAACAGAATTTCAACTACAGCCCAGTTTGGATGGTTTTGCAAAGTCTCTCTGACAAAGATCTCAGAGCTAAAACACCACACACACATACACTGAAAAATACTCAAGTACACTCCAATTTTTTTTTAAAAAGGAAACTAAGCTTCACTGTACTCCATAAAAAAAAATATTGCTTAGAAAGAATGAAAGAGAACTCCAACAACAGGAAATAAACACGTTTAAAGCACCATCTACATGGAAAGCAAGAGTCCCATCTTGCATAACCACCTTTTCAAGACTACACTTGTGTTTGGATCATGCCATTACCTTTCCTTTCCTCCTTTTTTCCAAGTCACAGACAGACACCCACTAAGTTTCACTACCAAAACCAAGCAACACGAGCCACCAGGTCTCCGCAGGGGACGACCCCATCCTTTACAAATGTGGAATGAATGGCATATTGACCAGCTCGGCACAGACAGGCGGGGAAGGATGGGCGGATTAGGGGAGATTAGGGTTGCAGGCGCGGGGTATCTGGCTCTGGCGCCCCGGGGCCGGGCAGCGCGCTGGGCTCTGCGGGCGGAGCGCGGCCCGCCCGGCCCCGCCGCGCACACGGGCACGGGCTGGNAGTAACAGCGCCGGGGCAGCCGCCGTGCCCCTGGTGCTCGGCACTGCTGGGGCTGCACCGCCAGCCCTGCGCTCAGCGCCGGGGCCCCCCCTGGGAAAAGCACATGGAGGGGCTGGAGCGTGTCCAGCAAAGGGCAGCAAGGCTTGTGGAAGGGACTGGGGAACACGGCGTTGTGGTGCAGGGCTGAGAGAGCCGGGTTTGTTTAGTCTCGAGGAGGCTCCGGGGGGACCTCATTGCCCCCTGCCTGCCCCACAGGAGGTGCAGTGAGGTGGGGCTGGGCTCTTCTACCCTGCCTGCAGTGAGAGCATTAGAGGAAATGGCCTAAAGCTGAGACAGATGAGATGATAGAAAACAGTTTTTTCACTGTTAGGGTGCTCAGGCATGGGAACAGGTTGCCCGGGGAGAGAGTGGAGTCACCATCCCTGGAGGTGTTTAAGAGGCTTCTGGATCTGGCACTGGGTGATGTGGTTTAGAGGTGTAGGGGTTACCGTGTTGTTGTTGATGGTAGCACTTGATGATCTCAAAGGTCAACGTTGAGGATTCTGTTACTGTGTGATTGTATTGGTGTGTGCCCATGAGCACCATGCAATGGCACAGTAGTGCTGTAGTACTGGCAGTGCAGTAGTCAACCAAGCAATGGTGTCACAGCAAAACTACATCCTCTGTGTGATAGGGTATCACAGATATCTGTAAAATATTTGTTAGTCACTGAGAGCTAAGCACATGTGGAATAAGAAAGAGGAAACATTTGCCTCAGGATCTTAACAGAAAATTATGTTTTAAGCCTTGTAGCAAAGAGGGAACATGGATTTTAATTCTTCTGTAACTCTCTGGCTTGGGATAGCCAGGAGGTCTTGTCTGTCATGGTCCTAAAGAAAAAAACCACTGAAGAACTCAACTCCAGTGAAACCCCACCTGGAGTCCTGCATCCAGCTCTGGGATCCTCAGCACAGGAAACATAAACCCATTGGAGGGGGTCTAGAGGAAGGCCATGAAATGATCAGAGGGATGAAGGCCTCTCCTATATACAGGATGAGAGAGTTGGGGTTGTTCAGCCTGAAGAAGGCTCTGAGGAGACCTTACTGTGGCCTTTCAGTACTTAAAGGAGGCTCATAAAAAAGATGGGGACAGACTTCTTTTTGGTAGGGCTTTTAGTGATAGGACAAGGGGTAATGGTTTTAAACTAAAAGAGGGTAGATTTAGACTAGATATAGGAAAGAAATCTTTTGCAATGAGGGTGGTGAAACACGGGAACAGGCTGCCCAGAGAAGTGGCAGATTGCCCATCCCTGGAAACACTCAAGCTGTTCAATGGGGGGGTCTCTGAGCAACGTGATCTAGTTGAAAATGTTCCTGCTCATTGCAGGGGGGTCGCACTAGATGATCTTTGAAGGTTCCTTCCAACCCAAATTATTCTATGATCTGGGTGCAAAGCTGTTCTCTTGGCCTTTGAGTCTATGTAAGCAGTGCCCTGCAGAGAACTGTTTGAATCCTGTCTCTGTAGCTAATCCCAGCTATTCTGGTCCCAGCGTTTAATATTATGAGTGCATGTAGGGGATGTCAGGAAGGAGCAAGCTGCAGAGGGAGCACAGTACATCTACAGTCTGCCTGTGGCTTTCAGGGCAGACACATAGTGCTACTGTGTAGTTTGTAACCCTAGCTGCATGAAGAAAACACAAGTGGAGGGCATATCACTTGCAAGTTGTTTTTGTTCAATTTCATACGGTCAGGTGCTACCACCTGATCTTGTACAAGTTTGTGCTTGTGACATGTCCTTGCCTGAAACTCACACTAATGAATCCTGACTATAGGGTGACTAAGATTTGCATTTGGAATGAGAAGTGGAAATAAAATTTTTACTGAAATGCTTTTTAAAGTTTTACTTCCAGTTTTAAAAGTGTCAGACAAAGCTCTGGAGAGACAGGAGGTACGCTATTTTCAGCCACACTCCTGTGAGAGATCCATCGTGTATGCAGGGGGGGGCACAGAGGGTGAGATTGACATGACACGTGTGTAGGACAACTCTGGCCACTTACCAAGAGCAGAATCAAATGTCTAATCATAGGCAGAGCAGCAGCTGAGAGTCCAGAAGAGCAGTGAAGGCTGGGCTTGACAGTCTCAACTCTCTTGTGTGTGTGTGAATTTCAAGGAGAAAGTGGGCAGAGGGCCTTTTGGGGGACTGGAGAGGGGTGGTGTGAATTGTGAAGATGGGAGTAGAAGATACTGCCTGTTAAGAACTGGAGTCTGTTTTGAAGCTGGGAAGACAAAATATACAAAGCATAGAAATCATGGGAGCTGAAGAAGAAATGCTCATCACTCTGTCTGGAGGTGCCCCCTGGGGCTTCCGACTGCAAGGGGGTTCAGAGCAGAAAAGACCCCTTCAAGTGTCAAAGGTAGGACCTTGAGATGTGAACTGTGAGTGCAAAATTGTTCTCCTGAACTCAGATATCCCTACTGAGCTGGGCATCTTTCAATAGTGCTAAGGAACGCAGGAACTCCTTACTATGGCAGCAGATCTTAAAAGGAAAACTTGGGTAGTGTGGTCAAGCAGAGTGTGGGGTGGGATGTGGGTCCTGAAATAGATGCTGTTGAGGTAGAGACAAATGTCAGGTGAAGACCTGCCTCAGTGCAGGTCTCTACAGCTCAGACACTTTATAATCTGTATGACTCTCCCTAGTTGTCAGCAGAGCTATAACCATAGTGACAGTGCAGGGAAAAGGGCCCAAATATGGCAGCTTTAATACTTGTGTAAGACATCCAACTAAGGAAAAAATAATTTAAAGCAAAGCTGTATTTGTAATTCAACTGTCCTTAATGCTTTATTACTGTATTCCAGCTTTCAGAATAAATGCACATTTCTTAATGTCTCTTCTGTTGGTGAACATTTATCAGTGCTGTCAGAAGTGAGTATTTTTGATGCTCTAAGCAGCAAGTATTGGTACCATTTCAAGAATTAAGGAAAAACAATTGTTTGGATGGGAGTTGAAATAATATAAAAGGAATAAACATGAGCCTTGATTTGCACTGCTGTTGATAAACAGCTGTTACTGTTCTCTTTTCATAAAAACTACTGAATACGTTAAAAATTAGAAAAAAATGGTACTCTTTATTAAGCTCCTAACAGCTGCATTGGCCTTGACAAAATGATATGTTGGGATGTCTCCCTGGAAGGCACCCAGCAGCAGGAATGAAAAAATGCTATGCCCAGCTCCTTCTGTTTCCTTAAGCAGACCATGTCTCTGACAGAGAATTTTGAAACTAAACATCTTGTGTCATTTGGCTTACCCTGGTTCACGGAGTGTTTGTCTGTAACTTCTGCCAAATGATTTGGAATCCCATGGCTTGGCCCTGAAGTGAATGTTTCTTACAGCGAGAAAGATGATTTTTCTCCAGAAAACCAACTTCTGCACATACTCAGAGAGCTTTAGTGCTGAAAAGAAAGAATCAGTATCCTTGAAACAGGTGTCTGGCATCAGTGGTTGTTAGAAAATGGGATTTTCAGTGGACACAAAACTCTGTATGGTCTAAAATTATTTTGACTCCTGTTTTTATCTCAGTGGACAAAACCTGTGACTGAAGAGGGAGGAGATTCTGAGTGTCTGTAGAGATTACTAAGGATTGAACAGTAGCAAGAACTATCCATTGCCCAGGCTGTGTTGCACCTTAAGGTGAATGGAATATTGCTCAAGGATTAGTAGCACTTCCAGGAAGGTATTAACTAGAAGCAGCTCTCAACCAGAACTGGGTGTTTTACTTTACGTCTAGAAATACAAATATATATATAATTTTGCAATACTTGGATATTGCATTAAAAATAATTACGGAAAATATAACTGATAAAAATCCATTTGAGGCTCAAAGTATACATCATTCTTCAAGAAGGGCTTTGATTTGATAATTATCATTTTTGCCTATTATTGCCCAGAGTTTAATGGCACCATAGATGCTGACTGTCTTAAAGGCAACTCCATTTAAATAGCCTCCAAAGGAAGGACTTGCAGATCCTTACCAGGAGCCCGGTAATATCACACCTGAATGTAAACGGCTTAGAAGGAATAAACCACCAGGAGTCATGTGACAGAACATACAGGCATGAATAGCTGATAGTGCCAGGAGATAACTGGGTGGATACAGACGGGGAATCAGGGATTCCAGTGCTGTCATGTTAGACAATTTCAACTGCTACACTAGAAAAGTCATAGTAGCAATGCTAAGGAACGATGCTTACCCTTGAATGCTAACTCAGACTGCTTCTATATACCTTTCTGGATGAATAAATGACAAAAGGCTAATTTGGGAAATTAATCAAATAAGTAGAACAAGTAAATTATACATAAAGGATATACATTGTAGTTATGTAGAGATGCTAAAATTGCTAGACCAGACTAGGTTAAGAGCCACTTCATGTCCTGCTTCCTGTTTCCTGTGTGTTTCCTGCAAGTATTTTAGTGGAAGTTGTAAACTTCACCTATGCATCTAATCTTTGAGTGCAGAGGGAAATTCTTTCCCCCTACGTAGTTATCATTATGCCCTGTGAAGCATCTAAGAATTGACAGTCTTAGTGGTTTACCCTGCACAGAAACAGAAAATTGTGAACAGGTGAACAAGCACCTTACTTGTCTCACTAAATCTTACATGGTTTCCTAGTGAAGATTGGATAGCCAGGCATTCCAAAAACTGAATGTTGCACAAAGTGGGATTTCCTGCTTGGATCGCTCTTACTGTATTACAAAGCCCTACACAATTTCTCATCTTACAGGATCAATTTACACAGTCACACAGTCTTCTTGCCCTTATTCTTTCTAAAGTTTACATCATCATCGTCTCTTTTTATAGTTTTTCTATATGGAGATTACAATAACAGCAGTCACTAATGGCTGTTCTTGGTATCTTTTTTTTTGTTCTGAAAATTCTTCAAGTCTGCTGTACGCTTTCCTTTTTTTTCCTTTTTATTTTTTGTTTTGTTTTGTTTTGTTTTTTCAAATACATTGGTGGGCTTCTAATTGGTTGTTCTCTCATAAGCTGTTCACAGTGATGGCTTAAATGATTGGATTTTTTCAAATTGCTGCCAACTCAAAATGTACAGTGATCATATGTGTTTTAAACCATCCTTTCTAGCAATGTATTCAACTGGCCACAACTAAATAAAGTACACAAACATGCTGGAAATGGGGTGTGAACCCATTTTTCTGCAGACTGAAAGGATACATAGCTGTAGTTTAAAATGTTTCTTCAAGCAAGGGATCAATTCTAAACTTCAATCCAGCTAACACAAAGGGGTACAAAAGCAGCTGTATCTTCACATGATGGATCAGCTGCCACAGGGCTCCCGCGCTGTCCAACAACCCCCTGTGAGTTATGGGTTCAGGGACACACCTGGAGCAGGATGCTGGAATTATATACCTTGTGGACAGCCTATTGGGTCACACATAACTGTATGTGAGCCCACAGTACGTGCTGGCAGCCCGGAAGGCCAACAGCACCCTGAGCTCCATCAAAAGAGGACTGGTCAGCAGGTGGAGGGTGGTGATTCTGCCCCTCTTCCCTCATGAGACCCCACCTGGAGCACTGCATATAGCTCTGGGATCCTCAGTGCAGGAAAGCCATGGATCTGTTAGGGGATGGAGCACCTCTCCTATAAAGACAGACAGAGACTTGGGGATGTTCAGCCTGGAGAAGAGAAAGCTCTGGGCAGACCTCATTGCAGCTTTCCAGTACCTAAAAGGGACTTACGAAAAAGAGGGAGGGCTACTTTTTAGATGGGTAGATAGTGATAGGACAAGGGGGAATGATTTTAAAATAAAAGAAGATTTAGATTAGATGTTAAGAAGACATTCTTTACTGAGAGGGTAATGAGGCACTGGAACAGGTTCTCCAGAGAAGTAGTAGATGCCTGATCCCTGGAAATGTTCAAGATAAGGTTGGATAGGGCCCCAAGCACCCTGGTCTAGTGGAAGGTGTCCCTGCCAATGGCAGGGGGTTGGAACAAGATGATCTTTAAGAGTCCTTCCAACCCAAGCCATTTTATGATTCTATAACTAGTTTTGTGTTAAAGTAAACTTATGGAGCCAAACCAGCTGAACTAGAGATACAAATAAAGGGGGAAATAAAGGCTAAAGAACACAAAAAGCAAAGGAAATCTCCATTTTGATCTTAGTTACTGCAATGTTCTTTTAAGTGAAATCAATTGTACTACTGTGGATTCATATTGGCTTATTGTGATTCCTAATGAATCTTTTACCTAATGAAGCAGATGAAGTATAGTGGGATTTTATACTACCCCTCACCAAAATAAAGCTGATTTGGTATAGCTCAGTAGCTGTGGTGCACATGGCAACATAACACAAAAAATCTTTGACCAGAAACAGTTATCAGGAAAGAAAAATATAAATGCAAGAAGCTAAAAGGATCCATGGATGGTAAGATTTTTATTTTAGAAAGGCTGAGGGTAAATACATGGTCCTGAGAGGTAGCTATAAATGGTGAGAAGGTTCACCCATTCTGAAAAGAGAGTAAGAGAGAACAGTACCATCAGGTTCCTGGAGGACTTCTTTGCAATAACGATATGTGCATCAAATATACTTGAAGCAAACAAAATGTAAAATAGCTAGTTTGAGAAAAGTTGTAAGCACTAAGCCCATAATCAGCCAAAGCAGAAACCTAACATGAGGCTGTATTATGGAAATAATTTTTATGAAGATGAACAGGGCAGCTTTAGGATGATAGAAGTGCATGCAAACCTGCCTCTAGGAATCCTGCTACAGAACAAGATTTATTCAATGAGGGAGAAATGTGGTTACTTACAACACAAAGTAAGGAAGGCACTTATTCCTCCAGCACAAGTAATACTAACAAAATAGAGGAAAGTGGAGTCTTTCTAGCAGTCACTGGTAGCAGAGGCAAAGGACCTGGATATATTAGTAGTGCATCACTAATAATGAGCCAACAAAATGATGAATCTCTGAAAAAAGGTAAACATAAACAAATGAGCCTCAAATAGCCTTGTCTGACTGAGGTAGGAAGACACTGATGCTACTGTCTAATGCGCAAAGGGGAATTCACTGGAAGTAGCATATTTACAGAGTAAGCCACTTTCAAGGAAAATGAATGTAACGAGAGCAGCTATAGAAAAGGGGGAGAGGAGAGAAGGCTTCTTTCACCTAGAAAAATGTTGGAAGATATGACTGCTGTCTACAAATAGATGTTGAGCAACACCAGCAGCCCTATTCAAATATAGGTGACAGCATTGTCACAGATAAAATGTGCACAGAACAGTGAACCAGGGACGTTCAGCAACAACTTTACAGTCTATAAAAAGAACTGAAAACCTTTTGAATCAGTTTATGAACTGGAGTAAACAATATGGCCTCTGCAGGGGATTAGCCCTGATAACTGAAAAGACTCCTTTCAGTTGGCTGTTCCGTACAAATATTCTGCAACAATGGAGTGAATTGTTAAGGGAAGCAGCGACAGAAGATTGTATAGATTCTACAACTAAAAATTGCTTTGTTGTTTTAAGAGCAGTTCATCACAACCGCCTTTTTACCTCTTTCTCACATATCCCCACTTTCTCCTGTATGCTTCTCTGCTGATAATTCAGTGTTTCTACTGTCTGCTCTGCCAGATACCCTTGCTGCTTGTATGCCACATCACTGGTCCCTGTGACCCAAAGCCTGGCTGTTCTGTCGTGTTCACCTTTGCTCAGGTGACATTATTCCTGCTGGAGATGCCAGCTCTAACTCAAATAGGTCTGATAGCTTCCAGATTTGCAAACACCTTCTCTTCCTCTCCCCTTTTCAGTGGGGCAGGCTGTTCTTTATCTGTTTTCACAAATGTTTACTGTCACACCTAAAAAAGTACTGTGGGTGGCCTAGTCTACAGCAGTCACTAATGCTGGTTTTGGAGGGCTGCATATGCCTGCCAGCACTGGAAGGAGTGCCCTGAGCTGCATTGGGAGTGCTCCTGGACATGTTTTATGGCCTGTCGGCACTTAGGCAGGTGCTGCCTTTGGCTGCTAGGGAGGGAGCGCATGCTGCGGCGCCGGTGGAACTTTACAAGGAGCAGCTGGGACCAGCACTCACTGCCTGCCAGGAAAACATGAGGGGCTCCTGGGCTGCCGTCTGGTGAAGCTGCAAGCTCTGCACAGTGCTGGGACAGCAGTGAGCAAGGCGGAAAGTTTGAAAGGGGAGCTCTACCCTTCCTTCTCAGCAAAGATGGAAGGAGAGGACCTCCAGGACAATGAAAAGAAGGTGGCCTAAACAGAAAGCCTTATTTTCATGGTTGTAAATGACCTTTGTTGATTGTATCAGCTACTGATTTAGTTCACAGTTCCTTGTGCCTCACCACGGCTTGGAACTACCTTCAAGGAACTACCTTAGATGGGAACTCCCTCTCGAAACAAGTACAGAGAGCAGATTGTGTGGATGGACTGCACTGCTGGTTATACCATTTCCTCTAAATATTAGAATCTTGATTTATGCTCTCATTAATTATAAAATTATCTCCCAGATAATTTTTAACCATTTCTTAACTATTTCTTTCTCACTGCCCAAACCACTTCACTCTTTTTATTCTTTTTTTCACTTCCTATCTCCTCTTGAAAGGCCATGAGGCAATCACGCCTATGACAGAGTGTGATGTTGGCCTCTGGTCTTTCACACGCTACTGTTCTAAATGGGTTTCTTCTGCCACGTGACCACAACTGTGCTGCTCCATGTTTTTTGCTTCTACAAGTTGTCTAAGACTTCTGTGTGAAGGGCACTGCCAGAAAAGCTTTTCCTCTCCTCCTTGCAGAAGTAAAGAGCCTGGCCAGTGCCATCTTTACATCCTATTTGTCCATTAGCAGGCAGGAGTCCTGGAAGAATATCATGATGACTATCAGAAGTTGCAGTGAAGCCATGTATGCTCTATCTATACCTGGTGCATTAAATGTACTGGGACCATTCTTTGGTACTTTTGCCAGCTGTTGTAGAGTATCATGTAGCCCAGCAATTAACCTTTTGTTAAGATGGCTGCATGCCCACAAGGCAATGGCTCTGGGAATGGTCTGTTCTAGCTCTCAAACTGTGCCTGGGAATTGTTCTGGACAACAGTAGCTGGTCTGAGCCAAAGATGTGCCAAGGGTTCTTTCAACAGTTTAATGCTACAGGCAGCTGTGATCCAGAGCCCAGGTTCATTCACTGGCATTATTCAGTCTGCTACTGTCTAGAACTACTGAATACATCTGTGGTTTTGATGGACGTTCATACCTACAAGATGACTACAAAGATGCTGCTAGGCACAGGAAGGTCTCTGTACCAAAGTGCCCTGAATCCTCCAGGTGACTGTGGTACTTCTCTAATCCATACTTGTGGCTGATCCTGTGTGTGCTGCTGCAGAACAACAGTGCTTGTCCTCCTCAGACTATTGCTGAGGGGCTGTCTAGGGGTTAATGAGTGCTGTGTTTTGATGCAGTAACCCACACTTCTAATATTATGAATGCTGTGTCCAATATTTTTTTGCAAACATAAGGGATCCTCATTCTATCATAATAATAGTAGGTATGTCTTCTAATTTGCCCTCTCTCAGCATAAATACCTTGGAGGGATATTATACTTAAGACTGCTGCTGTTCAACAATAAGTAGCAGCTGAAAAGAGTCTTCTGTTTTGAGAAAAGTTTTTATTCAGAGTTTGCATATCCTCACTGCCCTTTGGAGCATAGTGTCACCACACAGGGCTAAGGTTGAGAACACCTCATTCTGGGGAATGGGAACCATAGCTCTGGATAACTGTGGTCTGTGTTCAAGGTTCTTTCACTTCCTCTGTCGCAGTTCAGTGCCTGTACTTCTGAAGAGACATTTTGGTGGCTAGATTTGCTTATGAGCTTCAATTCCCTTAGGTTTTGATTCTGAAATCATTTATATCTAAAGGAGCCAGGCTGAGCCTATTAGAAAAGGACCTAGATGGGATGTGTATAAGTGTGTGCTTTCTGAACACTCAGTTGCTTTTCTCACAGCAGCTATATGTGGAATCTGGTGCTCTTAGTTTTGACAAACATATCTGTTCCTTCTGAATCCTTGCTTCATGTAAGAAAAACTTGATATCTTACTGTTTACTCTGTTGAGGGTAAAATGCTCATCAGGTACTTTTAGTATCTATTCTAGTACATGTGGTATTATTCTTTGTCATTGGTATTATACTTGACTCACTTTTCAGCTAATTTCCCATCAAGTAACAAACAGCTATGGAGATAAAGCCTCTTTTTATTTACCCACAGCCACCTCTGGCTAAAAACTTCCTCCCAGCAGTGAGACCTGTGCTAAACTTCTTGCTTAGGCAAAGAAGGTGGATTGCTTGGGGTTGTTTTTCTCTTCCTCCCCTTGTATTATCACAACAAAATGTTCTTTTTAAGGCACTTGGTTTCAGTGAGAGAAAACCAACGGAGAAAGAAAACCAACAACCCCTGGTTGCTTGCATTTGTTTTATATCACCTTGTATCCTCTGGTACAAATCAGAATTAAGTCTAGTGCATCCAAGAAGTTGTTCTCTCTTTCCCACACTTCATAGCAATATCTCCCCCACCAGTACACTCCAGGCAGTACCATATTACAGCAGTCTAGTATGTACTTGATTGATTGGCCAGCACCAGCATCCTCTGCCACTACCAACTCTGCTAAAGCCACCCAAGTCTGTCCTTCCACTCAAGATACTTTTCACCACTCTCCATTGCTGTGTTCATCCCACAAAGTATGTGTTGTTTCCCTTCTTCCTATATATAAAGACTCCCTAATTAAGCTTCACCATGGATGCCCTGTGAAGGGGGTCTGCAGAGACACTGAACCTACTTTACCAAGAGGCAGTCATCCAGTGTCACCTCTTAAAAAGGAATAGGGTGTTTAATCAGTAAGTTACTGGAACTAAGTAAATAAGTGTAATTATAATGGATTGGGATAGATATTCTCCTGTAAAATAGCTTCCAGTAAAATACGGCATTGCCATGAGGATGTGATTCACTACTTAATAGACAAGGCGTAGAAAAAGTATCTTACTGGATCTTTGTATTCAGGTGGACAACTGAGATAAAGAAAGACTGTTGAAAAATGTCCTGATTTTCAGGCACCTGCCTTTTGTGACTCACAGTCTTAGTGTTTTTTTCAAGGTCACACAAAAAAATCATCCAGGTCTTCTGATTGCCACTCTAGTGACCTACCCACTTTGGCCACAGAGGTATCCTGCCTTGCACAAGTTAAAATTAGGCCCTGGTCTTGGAGGAAAAACAAACTGTTCCAGTAACCAAAACGATGTCAACACAGATGTTCAGAAAGAAGACATAGAGGGTGTTTGTTTCTGCTTTTACACCTAACAGCTGCTGCATTTGTGGTTCAGCTGAGCAGGAAGTTCTAGGAGGAGCAGACCCAAATGTTGGTTGGCTCCTGCCTGAGTCATTCCCTTTTGGTAATGCTTTATACTACAACAAGGCAGTTCTTGCCTCTCCATGTGAACCCTCTGACAGGATTACATTTCACATAAGGCTGAGAATTAATTTAAATACTGTTGGGTTGCCATGGACTCCATGACTTTGTAGCTGCTGGGGGAAGGGGGGAAGCTGTGTGTTAAGAGATGCAATCAGAGATTGGAAGGGGGTTGGATGGGAAGACAATTTGTATTCAGTAAACAACTCTGACTTGGACTGAGTTTGCTGGGTTGCTGCTGGAAAGATTTCAGGAGATTAGGGGGAAGACTGATAATATAATTTGTCTTCCTACCTCATAGGCTGAGCTCTCCCAGTGAGAGGAGGTGAGGGTGCCTTGGGAAGGTAAGGGCAAAGATGACATGAACCTATTACAGGTTATTTCTGAAAGGCACTGCAAATCACTTCTATTTACCCACAGCCTATTTCCTTATGAAGAAGCAGTGCTGGCCAGCAAGGAGGGTGATTGCAAAGTTTCAAGACAGGTTCCCAGGACTGTACTCAGGCAAGATGTGAAGCCACCAAGTTACTATCAGGATTATTCTATTCTTAGCATCCCAGCGTGTGTTCAGCCCCCACATACCACTATCTAAATATAGTCCCTACTGAAGGACAGATGCTGCCAAGTTGCATCTGACCCCCTCCTCTTGCATTCTGTTCCTGAAAGCTAGGCTGAATTCCCCAAGACATGTCCAATAGTCAGCATGTCCTTTTATCTCCCCAGGGCTGTACAAGGAAACTTGTACTGTACTATTAAAGCCTGATCCCAACCCTGGCCTTCCTGGCCTTTCCTAACACTGGCCTTTCCTTCAATACCTTTGCTTATTCCATTCCTCCTCAATTGTCACCTTCATTATTTTTAATTTTTTCCCCCTCAGCTGTTTCTGTCCTTCTCCTTCTGTCTGACTGAACATGATCAATGAGAGGAAGCAAGCAAAGTAATGAAAAAAAGTATGGACATGTATGTGCATGTACCCGGGTGGTGCAGCCACACCAACATCTCTGACAAGCTCTTTTGTCACTACAGAACTCCTGCTGAGAAGGCAGGGAGATGGACAATTTTCTGAGTAAATGTGTTCCAGTTTTCCACACTTATTTGTATTTCCAGTAGCATAAATCAGTGAGACTCTGAAATTGAGATTTCCTAAACCCATCTGAAATCAAAACAGGACATTCACCCAATGAGGCAAGGTATGCCATGGGAGAGTGTGTCCACTGAGGCACGGAGTAGAAAGTGTAACAGAAGAGTTAGTTAACAAGAGGCTCACAGAATTTGTGGGGCTTCTCACAGAAAAGGAGAGATCAGTCCTCAGCAGTATGTGCTAGAAGGTCAGACTGCAATCCCCCAGGGCCAGCCCTGACCACTTGTCAGAGTCCATCAGTGCTGCCTCTCATTTGCACGAGAAAGCTCTCCAGATAATCTGCTACAGGTAGCAGAGAGGTTTTCTCTTTAAAACAGCATTTTGCAGGCTTTCCATCTTTTCAGAACAGCTGTCTAGTGACAACCTGTCTGCGGCCTAAGCAGAAGTTCCCTGTTAGTGACACTTCATGTGGGTCACTGAGTAGCCAGGAGAGGGCATCTTTTGGATATGGGGTGCTAGTGGCAAAGCCTGAGGGCAACCTGACCTTCAGAATGGGCAGCAAGTGTAGCTTTTGGACTAGGCAGCCACCCTGTCCTGGGCCCTCAAAGGCTCAGTGCTGCCCTCGCTGTAAGGAGGCGTGCAGGCTATGGGTTGTCATTACAGCCTCCACAGCAATGGGCTGGCAGTCATGCAAAATCTGTCAGGCTTGTGCTGGTCTCTGTCCAGAGGCTCTGCAGCCTCCAGCACACTGCACCCTGCTGTCATGGCTGTGAATTAAGTGCTGTCCTGTCCTTTCTGTATGACGTGCTTTCTTCATGCACAATCCTCTTCTGCCTTTAACCCCTTCGCCCTCCTCCCTGGCAAATCAGTGGGGTAGAGGTTTGGCATAAAAGTGAAGCTGCAGATAGTTTGCTTCCCTCTGGCCCTGGGAAGCAAATTTATAAAATTCCAGGGAGGGTTTATAGACCTGTGGGAGACTGAGCCAGAAGAAACATGTACTAGTTTCAGGCTCTGTAGATCTCTTTCCACGCCAGAAGAGACCTGGTTCTGGTTTCCCAGAGAGGAATGGAGACAGGGAGAAGACCCTCCTGGATTATAGAGCTGACTCCTGCAACAGTGCTGAAGTACCAATAGTTGCTTTAGTGTGTGGGCTTTCTGTCACTCTGGTAAAATCTGAGCACAGACCAAGCCAGAGCCAGCATCCTCAGTAACCACAAGAGAAATGCTTTGCCTGCTCGTGATGGTCAGCCTGCATGGGACTGCTTGTGTCCCACCAGCCTACTCTAATATAAAGTACCTGAAACAGCAGCAGGTAGTATTGGGAGCGCAGCCTGATCCTCCCTGCATGGGAATCCCAAACACTTGCCTGCAAAGTCTTGCATGCTGTGGGACCAGAGGATTGCAGGAAGCTTACCATGGCTTTTCTGGCTGGTCACCAGTCCACATCCAGTTGGTTTCAGTGAGCATGGAGAAATACAATGGGATATGAGTAATGCCCTGAGCACCTGCTGACAGCCTTTAACCCCTAGCCCCCTCACTCCATAATTGGGAGACAGACTCAGAAAGTATGTTCCTATCCAGTGCTAGGCACCAAGCACTTGGCCGTGGAGAAGGAGATGGCCTTTTGGGGAATACCTTCTAACCTCTCTTCAACTTCCTAACTCCGCTGTGCCAGTAGGCAGCACTGGAAAATGTGTCTGCTATATCTTCTCAGTTAACAGCTGCTCCTGGAGGGAGTATCAGGAAGGAGCATTTATATTGTAACAGCAGAAAAGTGGTTGTTCAGCAGTAGTTCATTACAGACCCACACATTCTCATTCCAGGCTTATATTAACAAGGAGGGAGATAAAGGACTAAAATGACAGAGGCTGACGGATGTGGCAGCTGGGATGAACCAGTCCCTATTTTAAGCATGCAGGCAAAATTTGGGGTCAAGCTGGAAGGACTACAGAGCAATAAAGGGCCAGTGAACACAAAACCAACTTGAAGCATAGCCCTCCTCTTTCCATCTTCTTCCCAACACCTCTGAGTCCTGCTGACAGGCTGACCTGGCAGGAGTGCTGCTCTTGGCCTGCACATGGGCCAGCAGGGCCGAGCCACGGGTGCAAGCACACCCCATGGGTGCAGAGTGCCTGGGACCTAAGCCCAGCCAACCATGACATGGGACTTTCTTAGGGCTGCAGCTCTCTCCTTTCCTGCTCCCCTACTACCCTTGCAAGAACGATGACATCCTCCCACATCCACTTCTCTTT
This sequence comes from Scytalopus superciliaris, assembly GCA_013400415.1. NCBI lineage: Eukaryota > Metazoa > Chordata > Aves > Passeriformes > Rhinocryptidae > Scytalopus > Scytalopus superciliaris. Next base: position 101,621 of record VXBX01006664.1, read on the forward strand.
CCTAAGGTTACCACAGGAGTACAGGCAAAGTAACCAAGTCTGGCTGCTCAAGCACAAGGCTGTAAGATATGGGAGAACATGCCCTGCTGTGTAATACCTCTCTGCAGGATCTGCCACAGTTTGTTCACTGCACCCGCTGTTAAACAGCTCTGCACTGATTTGTCTCTCACTTAACTGCAAGATCCAAAGAAATATTCTAGAAGCATCTAAAACCCAGTGTATTACTACCTTGGTCCTGACTTGGTCTCACCCAGTGTTTTTTCCTGGCTATTTTTTCATGTGCAAAATGAGTCCATTATGGGAGCCAAGCAGTCCTACAAGACTATCTCCATTGCTTGCCTATAGGGGAGAGGTCTGTGGTTTTTGGCTGAGTGGACATTTGGTTTGCTTGCTTGCTTGCCCTAACAGAAAGGCTAGGCTGGGTTGGTAAGAAGTGTATAACTGATGGATGATAGAACAAAAGGGAGAGGAAACACTTGGTGTAAGATGGTCATGAGAGGCCAGATCTAGGAACTAGCCTGGAACTAGAGGCTCCAACTCCATCCTCAGATATAGCAATGCATATCCTGCACGATTCCTGTTAAGCATTTATTCCAAGTTTACACTTGTGTAACAGGACACCATATGGCCTGATGCAAATGTCCAGAAATACACTGGCCAGAGCCATTGGAACAGGAATGCTTAACAGCACAAAGTGCCTCTTTCACAACAGAGCCACTATCTCTCCCCAATGCCAGCTTCCATGAGGATGGTACCTGCAGGGGCTCTGCATGAGTGCCAGGGATCATACCAAGGAAGCAAAGTAGGAGCACGTAGAAGGACACACAGTCATATACAGGCATAGTCTGGAAAGAGTTTCTGTTCCCTTTCTGAAACACAGACTAACTAAGCAACTTAGGGGATAGGGAGCAAGAGAAGGGCATGTAGAAGTTCTTGAGTCTTTTATTTGCACTGAAAAACTTGAACCAGGTTGGTGATCAGGTCAGGCCTATTCTCAGCAGAGTGATTCTTGGAATTAACAGGAATGCAGAGACCACGTCCAGGGCTCATCCAAGACGAGTAGTTTTCCACCCTACCAGAACAATAGATTCAGGCCTTATTTTATCCTGTCAGGGACAGAGCAATAGAAGAGACAGCAGGAGACAAGCAACTGAACTAAATATCTAGTGTTCTTTCTTTCATCTCTATCCTCTCTCCTGCTTTTCCAGATCCGAAAGAGAAGCAAAGCATGCCGTGGAGGCCTGTGGGAAAATGATGTGCTAGTATCTATCAATGGGAAGTCGTGTGCTGGCCTTTCCCATGCTAATGCCATGCAGATCATCGATTCTTCCAATGGCATGCTCAACATCCGTGTGAAAAGGTAACCTGCACCCACGTGCCAGTGCTGTGACAAAACTACTACCAATACAAAAGTCACCCTCAGAAAACCAGACCCTGGTGAAGAGGGCTGGGAGATGTGATTTTCTACAGTCTTGAAATGGCAGAGCACTGTGAGAGTGAGGAGGGACAGCCACGCTGGTTGCTGACATCCATAAGACAGTGCTCAGAGAAGGAAAGCCTAAGCATGTAGGATCTTTCCCTTGGCTTTAGGGAAAGCAGTAGTGCCTTCTGATGTGCTCACTCTATACCCTAGTCGTGATTTAAGTGGGATGAGTAAGTTCTATACAAGGTGTCCAGAATAGCTCCTGGTCCCTTGCCAAGGCCTTATCTCACCCCGTCAGAACCCATCTGCAGCCAACAGGTGCCTGGGCAGATTCCAATGGGGCAAAATCAGCACACTTTGAATTAACGAAGTGACAAAGGCAGGCTTCTCACAGCCCTCTGGGGAGCTAACATTCAATGGTTTGGAAACAACCAGTTGGCTTCATCCCAGAGCAATCGAGAAATCATTACATATTGCTTTCTTGATCACATCTCTGTTCCCACTTCATATTTATATTCCCCAAGAAAACACGGGTCAGTCCTATTCAGACAGGAGAGATAGCTGGATGATTCTGGAGTATGTGTATTTCGGAAAAAGAGGGAGGGAGAGACATTGTTACTTGACAGTGCAGAACAAGAGAAAGTGGCTTACAAGCAGAAATGCTTTTCAGTTATTTGGTTGAGTATTTAAAGAAAAGGAAGGACTGCTCAGTATTGCTTGTGGGACTTTGGTCCCCAGTGAGAGTTTATACTGGCAAACAGTATTAAAAAAAATAAACTGCCAGAGAAATTGTCCCACTCTTAGCTTTGACAAAGGTTTGCATTTGACATGAATATAAATTTTTCACAGTTTAGAACTGGGATCCAAGTCATGAATTCCAAAGCTTTAGAGAGGCAATGCTGTCTGCCGGGCTTCCTGGTATAAATATTCAGAAGGAAAATATTTAGGACTCTTTTATAGCTCTAATAAGCCCTGGTGACTCTGACAAGGGAAGGAAGTTGTTCCCAACTCCATTTGTATGGTCTGGAGTCAAACTGCCACTGAAATCCAGACTCACTCTTGAGGACAGGGAAGACAGAGCAGGGTCTTTCCCTGTCAGCACAGCCAGTTCTTCTTCCCTCTGGCAGTCAGCAATAGGGCTGACTGCCCCAGTCTGCCCTGCACCTACTCTAGTCATCCTTCCACATGCCTTACAGTCTTGCAGTTGCCATACAAATGCCTCTATGGATTGGGCTGGCTGGCATGATTGCATGTGGTTGTCAAAACCCAGGCACTAGTAGCTAACTTGTGAGGCAGTTCCACAGTGAGGACGCCAAACATCAGGGTGGTCTCCTATCACAGGATACCTGAGTCCTACCCAAAAAAACACTTGGGCCTTTTTACCTTAAGTATTTGCTATTCACTCCCATGTAAATGTCAGGGCAAACAAACAGCACTGACTTCTTTGGAGTCCACTCTGATCTAAAGCAATTTGGGGGTGCCAGGATCCACAGAGCTGCCACAGCTGCATGGTGCAGTCCCAGCTGCAGGAGCAGCTGGAGTGCAGTGTGGGAGCTGAGGCACCACCAGTCCCCTGCTGGCAAACAGCAGGCTGAGGGGCATGTCCCACTGTCCTGGGGAATGCTTGCTATGCAGGTATTCCTCTCCCTGGGAGAAATGCCTGGGGAGCTGATTAAGCTGGCTTGGAATTATCTTATGCTCTCAGAGCATTCTGATATTCAAGTGTTTAACACCTGGTTTCCCTAGAGTAGTGAGGCAGAAAATCAGGATGAGAGCATGTAGCTGATATCAGAGATGAATCTGCCCTTGGAGCCCACACTTCAGGTGTCTGTACCACCTGAAAGACACTTGAAACCACCATTTTGATCTGTAGCCCTCTCTCAGGGTTTTCTTCCAGCTTAGCCCCACAAACCAGACCTAGCTCACCACTGTCCCTTCTCCCCACAGGGTAGTTGGTGGGGACCAGACTGGCCCATGGCTCCAGCGTTCCCCTTCTCCAGGGCAGCGAGTGCTCTCCCCTCCATCCATGCTCAGCGCCCCTGAACCAGCAGGAGCCCCAGCCACTACACAGCCCTTGCAGCCACGGAGGTCACAGAGGCACCTGGAGAGCCTCACCTCCCCACCAGACAGCGAGGCCTACTATGGTGAGACAGACAGTGATGCTGACAATGTGGCCCAGGAGAAGCACCGCCGCGCTCGCAAGAAGAGCCCGCGCTCCCCGCCTGACAGCACCAGCGGCAAGGCGGACGCACCTCAGGATGAGGTGTCCCTGTCTGAACAGAGTGGCTACGAGAGCATGCCAGAGGCTGCTGCGCAGGGGGCAGTAGAGATGGCCGGCTCCAGTGGGGTGGCCAAGAGGGAGATTGTCTGCCTGCCTGGCAGCCGCACGGACACTCCATTCTCAGACAGCGAGGGACAGCTGCGGCCACCATCAGCAGAGCCTTCTCCAGAGGCAATGCTCCTGCCCCACGCCACCAAGGCTATCCGAGCAGAGCGCCATCTCATCCCCATGGTGGGGCCAGTGGAACATCCGATTGATGAAGACCTAACCACCACATATGCAGAGAAAGCCAAGCAGGCCAGTAAGTTCTCTGCACCCTGCCACTCACCCATGCCCTTTTCTTATGCTGGATCTCCTTCCAAAAGCCTAATTCCTGCAAATGTCAAGTGGGTTAGCTCCTCTAGCTTACAAAGAAGCAGAGGAGCAGATCAGACCTGCAGAGGCTGGGGCTTCCTGTTGCAGCTGGGTCTACCTCACCCAAAGACATCCCAAGAAACAGATGAGAGAAAGGGTCTGGGTCTGAAAGTCAGTTGTAGAAGCTGCAGCCGTACAACCACCTGTGCTCTAGCATAGCACCTTTGTGTGCTGAAAACAGGGTGGAGGTCATTGGTTTCTTCAACAGTTTGGGCTGAAGAAGACTCAGATGACATGATGGTGTCAGGAAAGAATTTGGGGGTTAAATTTCCCTGGCCTTCCAGAGATCTCATGGCAGCTCAGCTTGCTCCTTAGCTATCTGTGTGTCCAAGCACAGCATGCTTGTTCCAAGAGGCTCCCAAGGAGCCCCCTGTTCAGCTCAGCTCTCCATGGGTACAGAGTCATGTATATGATTAAGGACTAATAAGAGATCACTTTCAGTCAACATAGCCCTAAAAGAGTCTTGTCAGTAAGTCACTCATTTCTCTCACCCTGTCCAGCTCAGGGAGGGACTTGTCTACATCGACTTTCAGAGGACATTTTCTCTGCAGGCACTCACTGCAGCAAGGGTGTCCCTGTCAGCAGCAGCCGGTGAGCTCTGGTAGACTTCTTCACTTTTTAGGTACTGGCAGAGAAGAGTTGCCAGCAAGGACAGGCAGGAGCTGATACATCACTTCTTGAAACAGTTCCTTGTAGTGCAATCCCTGATAGTCAAGACCTTTCAATGTGGAATAAAATACTGAAAAAGATAGTATATATAGGTGTTGGATCTGAACTGACCTTAATTGTGAATATCTTTCCTGGTTTCTGCTACACATGGAGTATTTCAAAGCCAAACATGAAGGCAGATGTTACCTGATTTCACAGTTGTGATCTATCCAGTAGTATTAAAAACAAGGTGATCAAAAACTTATTTTCATATGAATACCTCAGTGTGTAGTATGACTGACTAATTTACACTTCTGTGAGTCTAGAAATAAAGCAGCTTTAAAGAAGTGATTTAGCTGGGGGACAGAATGGAAAACAAAGACATAGAAAAATTCCTAGAATGAATCAGAAATAAAGCACACAGATTCTAACTTCTGATTCTCTGCTTCAAATTCTAGACATTTTTATTAAGGCCAGAAAATACTGCCAGGCAATTATTAGGCCTCTCTTTTCTCTTTTTCTTGGGCTTCATCTGTTCTACCTAAGGGATCCTATAGAGGTAACTGTCAAACCCCAGTGCTTCCATCAGGCAGGGCACTGTCTTACTGCTCTTCCCAGCACTGAGAGGACAGACTTGGATGGGTCCCTTATGTCTGGCCCTGCTAGGCAGTGCAACTGACCTGGTGCCTTGTACTATTTCTTCCTAGTCTCTAGCACTCTAGCCTTAGGATAAGTAAGAAAATAGCAGTTTCAGCCTCCCTGAAGATGAAGCTATTTTTTGTCCCTTTGAATAATGTACAAGCATGTGGTGAATGTTGGGAAAGGCATGTTCAGCTGCTCCCTGTGACCTGATAGTCCTAGCAGTGGATGAGCAATTGCTTTACATCAAGACTTATTTCCATGGACAGCATGAGTACAGAAGGATCCCAGGAAAGCTATGTATTTAATTCAGAGCATTTCTGATGGCAAAATAATACCGCATGGCAGAAGGTGATGCAACAATATTTCCAGCCAGAATTAGGGTTCCCAGAAGCACTGCAGACTGAGATAATATTTTATTCTTCTGTTACTCCTCCACTGCTCATCCCCTTTCTGGCTTATGTTTGGCCATGGGTGTCCTTATGCAAGAGTCATTCTGCCATGTATGGCAACTCACACAGCCAACTCAGTCTTTTCTTGGGTTAGGGATCTTGGCAGTAAATGAGAAAGCAAAACTCCTGATCATGCTGGAGCACAGCAGCCATTAAAACAAAAGTCAGGTTCAGCAGCCAGTAACTCTGTGAAGAAGAAAGCAAGTAGGGAATAGGGATAGAAGGTGTTCATTACATGGTGGACATTACTAAGGAACACCTATACCTGGAATAAACACAGAAGGATGTGGGACTGCTGAGCTACACTGGCTCCATGGGGAGGCTGCATGGGAGGCACATGGTAGAGCGTGCCTTGCCAGAAAGATGTAGCCTTGGTGAGGATGTTTGGGCTAGAACTGCTTCAGCTCCCACAGCTGCCCTAGGCTCCCATGGAGACAGCAGAGTTTGAAGCTCTGTTCCTCTGCCTCTCCTTAGCCTGCTCTGGGACATGGAGATGCAAAATCAAGCTCATGGTTTAGAACCTAGGCAAAGTTTTAAAATCTGAATTAACTACAGTAAGTGACTTGGATTATCAGTCATGAGAGCCTAAGGTTCAATATACAGGAAGTAGACATTTAAGGACCATTCTGAATACTGAATCAGATGTCTGCCTTTTGAAGCACTATCTAAGTATATTCCACACGCACTTGCTCAACACAACCTCCTTGCCTTGCCATGGCTTTCTTCATTATGGCTCCAACCACTGCACCATAAAAATGTGAAAACCTCCTTTTTGGTTTGTTTGGACTGTTACCCAGATGATTTGTCACCTTTTCTTCCTAGAATGTGTTACTTTCTTATGCCTGCTCTGATGTTTTGTCCAAATTTGTGGGTATTTCTCCTGTCCTTTGTTTTAATTCTTTCTAACTTTTCACTGCCATTTTTAAGCTACAGAGACTATATCTCTTTCCCATCCTCTTTCCCCGCATCTCAGGCATACAGAATTGCAGGTACAGTATTTATAGATGAGTATTTAGAAACATCTATGAATCACTGAAATCCCAGTACAAGAACCGAGATACATAATAACTCTTTTGCACACTACCAAGAGTATCAACTGACTTCTTCACTGCTCTATTGCCCTGCAAGGATCTCAGTAAGACTGCTACTACTGTCAGCTCTTGGATTTTCTCAAACTTAAAATCTGTGGCTTTGTTCTTTACTTCCTATCTCTAGAGCTTTTGTAGACCTTTATCCTTACTGCATGCTCTGAGCTTTCCAGATCATAGGCAAATTGACTCAGCCACCATCTCCCCTTTTCTGTATGACTTTCCTTCATTTCTGATGTTGTTAGAAAATATGATCTGTGCTGACTGTATACTGCCCTCTAGATCATCAATGAAACAAGGAAGTGCTTCCCATACTCCCTTACCATCTTTCCCAGTTGTACCATGATAGGCAATCAGTCTTTATGCTCTGATTGTTACTGATTCATTTTCTCTTAATTTTCATCTGATTAACATTTCTCCAGTACCTGTGTTTTTTGCATTAACTCCATCAATTCCTGACAACTGCTTTCCCTGCCATTGCTTAGAGGATACAAATAACATGGTAATTGCTGGAGGTGACACTGCTCTCTGACATCTCCTTTGCATCACAGTAACACAGGAACAAGTGGAGCTCACTTATTTACACTAGGCAAGGATTTGACTGGAGCAGAACAGTTTGGTGGCAAGTACCAACAGCCCAAAATCGGGATTTGGCAGTGGGTGGAGTGGAGCAAAACAGGCACAGGAAAGAGGGGGCAGCGGCTGCCACTGTATTATGCTGTGCATGTAATCAGCTGTTGAACTGTGCTTTTTCATCCCCAGCAAAGACACAATGTCTCAGATCTCCTCAGAGAGCCAACAGCCTCTGCAGTGAGATTAGGGCCTCTCTCTTTCCAAAGTTCATGTTCTATTTGCACACTGGTATTGGTTCATTTTTCCCAGCCTATGGGATGAGCACATACATAATCCCAGCCCTCCACAGGACACATGACTTAGACATGCCTGCTCAAAAACCACTCAGACCATTGCTGGTGCAGACTGCTGGGGTACTGTGGGGAGCCACACACCATCCATATGTGGGGGAACTTGTCCTACAAGTAAAGGGACTTCAGTCTTCATCACTACCCAGGGGCTACTGTGCACCCTAGTGTTTTGCTCAGTGGGGTAAGAGAGCGGCCAGCAAACAGGAACTCTTTGCTGTATTTTAAATGAACTATAAAACAGCCATACTTGTGATTAGTCAATATTTTATCTGATCTGTAGAAACAAAAGTACAAATTTGTTTCCTTCCTGCTAAAACTGTAACTTGTTCTCTTTAAAGAGGTGATTAATCCCTGGGGAAACTGGGGATTTTTGGGGCCTCAGTTTGTCATCACTGTAAAGGGCCAATCCATGTCCCTTCTTGAGATCATTTATGTGCCACTTAGCGCAGAAGAAAAGGAAGAGATAACAAGACAGAAAATACTAATTAAAAATTCTGAATCAGTTTCAAGAGGTTAGCAGAAAATGGGAGCTTGTGGCAGGGAGGATCGAACTACAGTTATCACAGTTAATTGCCTGTGAGGTTCTTTGTTTCCCCATAGCTCCTGCAGTGTCCTTCTCTTCTCACCCCACCTTCGGAGGCTTGGCATTGGTCTGTAGCCAGGGTTGCTTCTTCTCAGCCACCTGTGCTCTCTAATGTGCACTGTGTTTGCACCCCCATCCTAAACCATCTCACAGGACAAAGGGCTCAGCCTTTCTCACCACTGAAGATACCAATTGCCAGTAGAAGACAGACATACCAGGACAGCAGTCTATTCCTAACTTGCTATCACACTGTGTCAGTGCAAGAAGTGCTTCAAAATATCTCAATTTAAACTTATCCTCTGGACTATTTTTAGTTCCTACGACTCAAGAGCCTCTCCATGTATGGTAGGGGAAGGGAGGGGAAAAATGGGTGGGGAAATTTCCTCCCCTGCTTTATATGGGCCTGGCTGCCTGTGCAGAGTCATCAAAGATACTACATTCCATATCAGAAAAGGAAATGCTTCTTGTTTAAAGCGGATGTACAGCAGCATCACTTGAAAAGATAGGATGCTTATAAATAAGTGGCCTATTCATCAGAGGGTCATACAGATTACCTCTTCTAAGAGTGACTGCAGTTGCATTCCTCTGCAGAGAGGGTGAGTGCAGTAAGCCATCTCAGCCTATACAATCAGTATAAGACACAGGAGCCACGAACAAGATAAAGTACCTGAATGGCAGTTTGAACTTACTGCACCGCATTTTTGACTTGGCTTTCGGCTTTGACAGTTGTGACTCTAATGATCACAGTTCTGTGATTGTTAGACTAACTTACTGGTTTTGCCATTCACCACAGTCTAGGAGACTAAAAGGTTTAGGATAGTAGTCAACTGCCCCCATCCTACCTCCTTTAAGGTAAAATAGAAAAGCATTCTGCTCAGACCAGGAGACTAAAATTAATTGCCTGAACTATTGATCTCACAGGAAGTCTGTTCCTAGCAGTGTGAAGCAAGGGTGAATCACCCTTGGCCCTTGCTATTCGGTGAGCAGCTGGCCACTAGGAAAACAAGGACAACAGCTTCCAAGGTTGAATCACAGATGGGGAGTCTAATCTCACTTCAGAACACATTAAACTGGAAATTGCATCCACCTGGGAAATCAATTTACATACACTGCCGTATGCTGTCTAGTTGTATGCGTTTGGATAAGAATACCCCACTTAATAACTAACATTGAGCTTTGAATTCTCTGTTGAATGGAAGGCATTTATCAAAGAAGACCACAGTGAGATAAACTCTAGACATCTAGAGCCCGCTCTCTCTACATTTAGGCTTCAGTATGGCATTTGAGCTTGTGCATTCAGTTTATGTTCTTCTATCAAATACACAGATGTTTTCAGGCTGATGTATTAACAGTTTGGGCAGAAGACATACTATAAACTAGTGTTGTTAATCTTGGCTAGTCTGGATGAATCTTACCTTCTTTCTTGAACCATCTCAAAATTTGTCACAAGTAATTGTCCATCTTCCTTGAGTATTCTTACTGGAGACCTCTGGCATTGTTCCCTCAGGCATCAGTCTTGTCCAGCATTTCAGTGAGGATTCTGCATGTTGCAGCACTGAAAGTAAGGCTGATAGAGTTCTGCTGTGCTGCACCTTTGTATCTCTGCTGCACTAGAGCCTGACAGAGACATGGATTTAGCTGAACATGTATTAACTCAAGATGAATTTAGCTGATATAATATTCTTTGGGAGGCAAAAGATCTTTAGTATTTGAAGATGTATGGAGAAAAACTGTATGATCCCTGAAATGAAAAAGTGTATGCTAATATTTGTCCTAGTGCTTCCACCGTATGAGATATCATCTTTTTAGAACTATCAGTTATTCTGACATCATTATTGTCAGCACAGGAACTCTGACTCTGGGTCACAGTTCCTCAGACACAATCAGAAGTAATTCATCATCCTGCTGCCAGTGAAAGGTGTCAGCAGTTCTCCTCCAAGTTCACACTTCCATGGTCTTTGCAGAGCCCCAGATAGTCATTCTTCAGACTGCTGCCACATACATTAAGTTAACACAGCTTGTCCTTGCATGTGCACTTCTGGTCTGACTCAGGATGTGAAAGGCTGATGGCGAACAATGGGATTAACCAAAAATTTTGCCAAGAATAGAGATCTCAAAGGTGATTAGAGCAATAATCACACTGAAACAACTGTATATATAACCCCATGGACTGTTTTTTGTTAGCTGATAGTTTAAGGTTCCAAGATTCTGTGAGCTGAGTGGAAGCAAATTGTAATGTAAACAGGCAATGGGAATCCCTCTCCCTATCCAGTTGTTTCCATCAGTTCTGAAAGTTATATGGGACTTCTTGACAAAGGTAGGACAAGTCTGCTCAGGGACAACACTGAAATGAGACAATGTGATAGTGTTGGATGGAGGAGAGGCATAAAAGGGTGAGGCATAAAAAGACTTTGGCAAGGGGTAATTAAACAACAATCATTACTCAAAAGAAGTGAAAGAAGATTTTAGCTAGAAAGGAGAAAACTGTTAACCTGGCAAATAATCATTCTTCAGTTTCACGTAAATCCATCCTAGGAAGGGAGATCAGTTTGTTGTGAAATATGTAAAGCTTCACTATCATCAGTGCACCTACCATTTATGTTAACCAAGAATCTACCTCTTTGTCTGAAAGAAAGAGGAGCAGAAAGGAGGACAAGTAGATTTAGCATATCACAGAGTGACTATACTGATAGGACAAGGCCAAAGCATACTCTCTGTAGAGGTGAAATGTAAGGCATTCAGGAAAATAGTATCAGAATGGTCCTCAGTCCTTGATAAATACCCTGGAATAATGGGAAGGGTTTCAGGGAAGGACAGCAGGAATACACCCTTGTAATAACAGTGGCTCTAAGGATAATAAAAGAATTAACAATAAATGTTTAGCTTCAACTAAGTGAATGAAGTAGTTCTTTTAAGCATCCTTTGTGGAAAACAAAATGAACATTAAAACCAATATGGACTAATAAAAAGTAGAAAGAGAGATAGTCTTTCACCTGCTCAGTAAGATACGAATTTGTGGCTAAAGAAATAAGGTGGACAGAGTGTATGTTGGCTTCTCTAAGATATCTGATATGGTTCCACATGACTTTTCCAGCAAGAGAAATATGGATGAGATAGGACTACTGTAAGGTGACTGCACAATTGGCTAAGAATAGAACAGAAAACATAACTATTAATGGTTCATGATGTCATATTAGCTAACTGGCTAAGTTGGTAGTAGTGTTTCACTGGGCTTTTGAATCTAACAAGACTACCTCTATATTTTCACCCACGGAGCTTTAAATATGTCAATCAAAGGTCCTCTCCACCTCAATGTTATATGACTGGCAAGGAGACAGATGATTAAAAATCCCAACCCTCCTCTCTCCTGTCAGTGGATCTTGTCCTCTGGCTGCATCTAGACGGAACGAGCAGTATGTGCTGTGGGGCACACCACAGCCCCAAAACTGCCACTGGAACCTAGGTGAGACACCTTGCAGCTTTTCTTTCATCTTTCTTCCCACAGAAACTCAGGTGTGTGGGGGACACAGGGCAGGGAGGTGGGTTACCTGGACTGAGGAGCTCAAAAGTGTTCTTAGGTACACTACTGTTGTCTTCCTATCTGCTTTTTCAGCTGCCAATTCCTGCTAGTGTAGTATTGTAAATGTGCTTTGTTTCTCTTGGCTGTTGTACTTAGCAAGCAGTAACAGGAAATATCAATAATACCATTTTCAAGGGGTGGCCTGGGGACTCAGGGGAGATTGCTGTGTATTAATCAGCAGGTGCCATAACACATGGAAGGCATACAGTTTTTGCATGAGAGGCTAGATTTTTAAATGTAGTAGGAACTTGAATAGCTGCGGAAAAGGACTAAAATCAACTGGGTAACAATAATACATGGCAAGTGCTACAGGATTAATGAAGTACACATACCCAGATGGTGAGCATATACTTGTCTGTATTACTACTAGTAGATGCTGGAAACACTGAAGGACAAAGAGACGATGAGTCTGTGGTATTCTGCTGTCAGACATCAAGCAATTTTGTGAGTAGCAGAATTATCAGATCCTGGTGTCCTTTTAATTTATGTTTTGCATTTGATAGCTCATTCTCTCATGTCTAGTAAATGCAAATCTGTGTGATGTCTCACATTCAAAATGAGAATGCATAATCTCTTTGTTGTGTATGTTCTTCAGTTTTTGATGCCTAATTGAGACTGCGCTCAGGCTTCTTGCTTCCTGTGGTGGGGTCTATCACCTTTGCTGAGCCACCTACTTCCATGTAAACTTGTAGGAGCATTGTATCTTTGTGACTTCAGACTCTTAAAATTAGCAAGTGGACTCAAAAGCTATTAGTATGAAATGGGTAAGATGAAAAGACATGCAGCATGACTGCATAAACCTTTTTTAGGAAACTGGGCTAAAACTGCAAAAGACTATTGCATTTGACAGGTGGTGTCCTGGCAAGAGGAAGTTCTCCTTTGGCAGAACTTTGGCAGTGTTGTTGCAGAAGATTACACAGACAGGGCCCAAATGTGAGCTGTGAGCACACAAAAACTGGCCACGTGTGCTACCTTTTGCACTGAGGACACTATTACATCCAGTTCAGGAAGAAAGGCAATGTCCCTCTTAACTGAGGGAGATTTTCTGAGTGAACAAGCTATTCAAATCTCCAGCAGGATACCATGAGACTAATATAGTGCAGCCATGCACAGTGATGCCTCCACACCCTCGGTGCCTCACAGAGCTCTTCAAGAGCAGTGTGGCTAAGAATGGTCAAAAATCTACAAAATGACTGAGCATGGGGTTTTTTCCCCCATGGGCTGTCAAAAAGGTGATTTCTGTTTTTCTAAAACGGGGAGATTGCAGTGGGGCAGTGTCTCACTGGGACAGTTAAAATCACTAGCCATTTAAGAAGAAATACTGGTTTGACAAGTATTTAACTATTTAACCTCAGATACACACTTAAGTGTTGCAGACATGAGTAGGACGGAAGCATTTGCCTGTAGCATCCTAAATTGGACCTGAAGCCATATGTATGTTTTATATTATGCATAGATAATGTGATGGAAGTGTGCAAATATGCAAGAATGAGAAACATGTTTCCTATCCTGAGAGTTTTACCACTTATTTTAAGTAAAAGAATATATACTCATCTGCTTAACTGTTTGCAATTTAATTACTGATTAAATCTTGAAAGGTTGAAGCTTTCAACAGGGGAATACTTAGAAGGTCAATATAACCCATCCAAATCTTATTTTGAAAGGACTCCAGGTATGAAAAGTATGAGATGTCTATAGCCTCAAATGAGTTACTGAGATATTTGCAACATTAGCCATGGAAAAATGACCTTGTCTAACATAAATAGCTCAAAGAACAAAATTCTAGGTGATCCCATGTGAAAAAAATAGCAGACAAGTAGCATTTCATCACAGAGAAACTGTCTCTTTGAAATTAGCAAAGTGCTTATTTTCCATGGTAATGGTTTTTCTAGAATTTGAACTTTGGTTATAAAATTTACCACTGTTTGTTTCCTAGAGAAGATGAACACTATGTGTCATCATATAAGCCTGCTTGTTCAGTAGTTTTCCTGAGCATATGTTAAAGTGCTTTCTTTTAATAAGTCCCAATCTTGAAAATATTTATACTTTTTACACTTCACTTTACTGTAATTAGTATAAAAATTCATTTCACTTCAGTTGAATTTCATTAAATTAAGTTCATAGAAAAATCTTTGTAGGCTTTGCTTAATGAAAATTTTTCCTTGTGTGGATTTTCCCAACAGAATTCAGTGAGGACATGAAATAAGTGCTTTAAATGATGACAGAAAAATTCTATAGAAATTATCCCCCACACCAACAGAATTTATGAGAGTCAACCCTTTCTTTTACCCTTCTATCTATTCCATTTGAATATTCTTAATAGATACAGAGCTGTATTTCCCTTCCAGATCATGTATCAGATATTGCAAGGTTTCCCCAAAGAGAATGTATCCCTATGTGTATAAATATTCACCAAGAAAGAGACTGAACTGCTTTCATTGCTGTTGCTGTAGGAGCCTCTGTGTGAGGCATGGCAGGTGTCCTTATGTCAGTGTTGCCTGTGGGAGTTGTCTTCTTGGCATGCAGCGATGGCCATGGATTTCAGGAGGCACAGCCACACTTTCATTCTTCTAGACTCACTAACACTGGAGATGGTCTGCTCCAGTCCTGGGCTGCAGAGTTGTTAAGGCTGGGGCTGCTGAAAGGGAGAACCACAGGACAGTATTCCCTTGGCCATGTCTCTGGGGCTCTCTCACAGCAGCTATTCCTTGAGTACAAACAGAGGCAGCGAAGCAAAGTGTGGGGAGATGCTGAGCAGGCCACAACTGCAGACATTTGCAGACTCCCAGCACCATACGTTTCCTTCCTTCCTGTCCACTGCAGTCCTCACTACCAGCACTTCATCTTTCAACACTTCTCAGTCTCCAGTGCTGGAGCTTTGAATGGTGATCCCAAAACACCATTCCTTGGCATCCAAATGCTCCATCACTCTCCTGGGGCACAGCTACACTCTGCAGTTGTGTAGGTAACAGCTTCTTCTATTTTAATTCAACTAAACAACTTCACTGCAGGCACCCAGGATCCTACTGCTCCTCTGTTAAATGTTCCTCAGGCTTGTACACAACAGAAATCTGTATCATGGACTGGTTCTCCTCAGACATGGAAGAAAATTGATATATACTCAAAAACTCCCTTATGCTTACCTGGAGCTGTGTGCTCTCTGAGGGTTTCAGACAAGGAAACTTGCTTTTCTCCTGTGTGAGTTTCCTATGTGAACTGTGTTAGTTTCATCTCTTTGAAAGACTCTTTGGCACAGAAATTTGGCCATTGAGGCATTGGTAACACTAACTTGAAGCTTGCACCTTTCTAACCTGAAGTTTGCACCAAAGAAGCTGTAAGAATATAGAGTATATTTTCTTATCTCAGAACAAAAAAGAGGAGTTTCTCCTTACACAGAGTACAGGGTGGGGGAAAGAAGGAGGGTGTTTAAGTGCCAGGTGACAATGTCCATCACACTGCTTGGTGATGAAGCTATAAAGACAAAAATAGACAAAGTGACCTCATGGCTTTCAGCAGCAATGCCTACGAGACAAAAGAGAGGCTTTAAAAGGCTTGTGGAACTGATAGGACAGGGCTTGGACATCTCAGCGTTTTGGTTCTACTCCAGCAGGGAACTACTTTGCTCCTCTGCCATTGCCTCTCTCTCTGTTTATGGGGAGTTGTGAACTAAACAGGCTTTGTGACATGCCCAGCTCTCCAGGTTTGGACTCTGCCTTCTCAAGTTTGGATCAGCCTTATGCAGGTACAAATGTCTCCTCTTTGCTATTTTCTTTTCCCTTTTCTTTTTCCTCTTCTCTTCTCTTCTCTTCTCTTCTCTTCTCTTCTCTTCTCTTCTCTTCTCTTCTCTTCTCTTCTCTTCTCTTCTCGTTTTTCTTCTCTTTTCCTTCCTGCCTTCTTTCCTTTTCTGTTCTTTTTACTTTACTCTCCTTCCCTATTCTTTTGACTATTCAGATTTCA
This sequence comes from Scytalopus superciliaris, assembly GCA_013400415.1. Lineage (NCBI taxonomy): Eukaryota > Metazoa > Chordata > Aves > Passeriformes > Rhinocryptidae > Scytalopus > Scytalopus superciliaris. Next base: position 117,609 of record VXBX01006664.1, read on the forward strand.
CTCTTGCTCTTTACCTTCAACAAGTCATCTCAGGAATATTTCTCTTTCTTTTTTTTCTTAAACTGCTGTGAAAGATCGTAGATTCAGTAGCAGGATCATTTTTCTGTTGGGAGGATTGGTATAATTAGTTATGTGCTTTAGCCTTTGATGATGAGGAAAGCAGGAAAATGATAAGAGGGAGGTGAGCAGCAGGTCCCAGAGGCCCTTACTTTCCAGCTGCTTCAGAGCACAGGGCAGTTCAGAGCAACTATCTAGGGAAGTTGTACATGGATGCTAATGCTAAGCCAGGACCAAGAGCTGATGGAGTTATAGCCAAAACTGTCTACTGTTCTATTTTCTCTAACAATATTTGCTAGCCCAGACTTGAGAGTTGGCACTTGCATAGTACTCTGCTGTCAGAAGGGGCTGTGCAGACAGTCCCTTTGGATGGTGTAGCTCCCTAGCTGCTAGTTCCTGATGCCAGAAACCCTCCCATGAGTCACCCAGGGGCCAGAGTTTACATATTCTGCACTTGACTAAGATTCTGTAGTGCTGCTCTTTCTCCTTGTAAATTTAGAAACAAAATATCACCAGGTGAGGTGTAGTGGCTTGTAGCAAGGATGCTTGTAGCAGCCTCTGTTATTTCCTCCATCGTGAACAAACCCCAGACACGCATGCAGATTTGTAAGTGGAGTGCACAGATCTTCACGGACTGAAGCTTGTTTCCATCATGGAGAGCAGGTCTTTGAGGGCAAGTCTGTGACTGCCCTGAAGAGCACTTAGTCTACACAAAAACCTGGACACCACTTCAGTCTTGGTTCAGCAAAGTGGAGTCATTCTGTCAGGAATGTTTTACAGAGAGCCTTCATTTTGCAAATGCAAGTACAAATAGTGAGCCATTTTTTCAGCATTGATTTTGCTGTTTCCAATTTTCTGAGTGCAAAGGAGAGGAGTGGCCTGTGCATCCAAATGAGGTGATCTCAAACCACAGAAGTCCCCTTGCTGAAATCCCAAAGCAGCAGCATGCGCTATGGATTGTCTGCAAATCTTGAGAGCTTCCTGAAAGATGACTGCTCTGCAAATCAACACTACTTTCAGCAGTGGGAGAGGAAAGCTCTTTATGCTGTGTTTACTGATGCCAACATGGAATGGTGATATGATACCACAATTGTGCAGCCTAGCTAGGTTTTGGGAGACATCTGTAGTCCTCAGGAAAACTAATAAACTTAGCAAAGTTCCCTGTCCTCCACTGCAGGTAACTTTCCCACATTAGCAGGTTCCCACTGAATAAATGCTTTGAGATAAAATAGTCAGAAGTGAGATCTTGAGAGGACTGAGCAGCTTCCATCGTCTTTGAGCTAACACCATCCCCCACCACTGCCTGCAGCCCTCTCCTCTCCTCTCCTCTCCTCTCCTCCTCCTATTCAGCAGTAATTTTGTAGGTCTTTCTTGAGAATGTCAGGGCTATATAAGGTGTTACACATTTTTTTTACAAATTATTAGATGCAGACAGTGGATGGTTGTTTCGTCTGTATTATCATGCTGGGAAAAAGACAATGGGAGCAAGGAAAAGGATGAAATGAAAGAAAATGGAAATTAGTCTATGGTTTAGGTATGTGGGCCTTTTTTCTGTGCAAGGTTAATGCTGATTTCTGTCACTTCCACACTGATTCAAGGCATGCCCATACTTTCCTTAGGGCAGCTGAGTTTGGTTTTACTATTGAATCTTGCTAACTGCCTGCTTTCCCTGCACACAAAGACAGAGAAGACAGCTTTCCTCCCTGGGGCTTTACTGACTGCTGGGCTGGCAGAACAGTGGAAAATGATTATCCCACACTTTCATGCCAGCATCCCAACAGGTGTTGCCTTTTCCAAGCAAGCCTGTGTAAGTGGATTCCTTCTGGCCTGGCTGATCAGTTGTGCAGGTCTAGGATTATTGCTCAGGAGCAAATACTCATCTTCCTTGCCAGGCATGGGGCACGGGGAAAGGACTCCAGCAAGGGTGAAAGCATGCCTCTTTGCCTCCTGTGGTGGCAGAGGCTGCTGCAGAGCAGCGAACAGCCCTACACACAAGGCTGTAGCTGGCATTGCAGGGCTCAGATCAAGAGAAGCCTGGCTGTGCCTGCAGAGCTCGTCTCCTGTTGCACACATGCATGGGTGCTAACAGTAGCAGCGGTCCTTCCTGAACACTCAGGGCGAGAGAGATTACTTGTTCCTGGGAGTCCTCTATATGGTAGGAGGAGAGTCTACAGAAAGCATGGCTCCACCTTCAGGGTGATAAGTAGGTGGTAAAAATTCGCAGGAGCAAGGGCAGGCACTGTAAAAATGCCTGGGATTCTTGGCCACATGCTTCAGAAATAGGAAATGCCAGGTCTGGTGAGGAAACAGAGACTGAGCATCAGAGCTGGGGAAGTCAGCTCCCCACACCTGCATCCACTTCTATTGTGTTTGCAGGGAAAGACAAAACTGCTCCTGGGTTTCTGTCAACAGTTCCTACAGACACTATTATCAGCAAAAATAGGAAAAAAAAGACAGGCAGGGGGTGAGTGTGTTTCCTCCTGTGGGCACTAGAACACCTGTAGGCATATCACTGTCCGTCTTTGCTCACCCAGCCTTTTGCTGAGCTGAGATTGACTCTTTCTATCCCTTTCAGAGCTCCACCGCCACGAGAGCATCCAGGAGAAGAACGTGAAAGAAGCCAAAACCAAGTGCAGAACTATTGCATCCCTGCTGACAGATGCACCCAACCCCCACTCCAAGGGGGTGCTGATGTTTAAGAAGCGCAGGCAGAGGGCTAAGAAGTATACACTGGTAAGCTTTGGAAGTGTTGACGAAGATCGCTCCTACGAGGAGGAAGACGGAGTTTTTCCAACTAGTGAGTCTGAATTTGATGAGGAAGGTTTCTCTGATGCCCGAAGCCTAACTAATCACTCAGACTGGGACAACACTTATCTAGACATTGAAAAGTCCAAGTCTGACACTGAACAGAAGGAAGAGAAGCAAAAAGGTTTGAGTGAGGCCTCAGGTAAAGGAGCACGATTATTTGAGCAGCAGAGAGAACGGGCTGGGAAGTACACAGTCGAGAAAGTTCCAGCGCAGAAGAGCCCCCAGCTTGCCCCAGCTGCCCAGCCAAAGCAGGGCACAGTGAACGGAGATATGCCTGTGCCAGAGGAGAAGGCAGACAGCATGCCCCTCAGCATCCACCTGGAAGGTGTGCAAGTGCCCAGCAAGCAGCCAGCTACCATCTCCACTCAGCTCCTGGCTGCTCCTAGCCCCACTTTCTTCCCGCCTCCTCCAAGCACTCCTGACCCTTTCTCTGCGAACTCAACAAGCATGTTCAACAGGTCTGCACGGCCCTTTACTCCTGGCTTTTCTGGCCAACGCCCAGCAACATCCTCTGTTATCTTCAGGCCATCTGCACCCAAAAAACCCACTGAAAATCTGAGTGGACAAAGCACAGCGGTTCCCCCTTTCTCATCTCTGGCTCCTGCCAATGCACCAGTGCCAACACACCGTGGTCCAGTCAGCTCCTCCACGTCTCTGTATATCCCTGCACCAGGAAGGCCAACATCACCACTGGAGTCACAGCCAAAAGGAGGAAGTTCTCTAGAAACTAAGCCTTCTGCCAACACTGCCCGGACATCCACCACCTCCATCTTTCTGTCAACTCCCTCAAAGCCAGGAGGGGATGCAGCCTCTGCAGCATCCCAGCCACGAGGAACAGCCTCTTCTTCTTTGTATATTAGTCCAGCCCCATCACAGCACATGAGGAGCAGTTCCCCTCTGCCAAAGCAACCTTCTCCTGCCATCACTCCAGCAATGCCACGACCTCCTTCGGAGCCCTTAACCTCCAGGGAGCAGAGGATTGCTGTGCCAGCTCCCCGCACAGGCATCCTGCAGGAGGCTCGCCGGCGGGGCAACAAGAAACCCATGTTCAGTAAGATTGAGGAGAAGAAGAAGAATTCACCCAACCCTGAGCTCCTCTCTCTGGTGCAGAACCTGGATGAGAAGCCTAAAGGTGACCACCCTGGAGCAGGCTTTGAGTCTGGGCCTGAGGAAGACTTCCTCAGCCTAGGTGCTGAGGCCTGCAACTTCATGCAGTCCTCGGGCCGCAAGTTCAAGACCCCACCTCCAGTGGCTCCTAAGCCAGATACTGGACTGGTAAATGGGGCCCAGGACATGCCTCAGCTTAAAGGCAAGGGGGCAGAGCTCTTCGCCAAACGCCAGAGCCGCATGGACAAATTTGTGGTGGAGACAACACCGAAGCCAGAACCCAAGCCCAGGACCCCATCTCCTTCCCCTTCTCTACCCTCATCCTGGAAATATTCACCCAACATCCGGGCTCCCCCTCCAATTGCTTACAACCCAATGCATTCCCCTTTCTACCCCCTGGCAGCCAGCAAATCTCAGGCTAGCAAAGCAGAGAGCAAAGTGAAAAAGGCACCTGGCCAGAAATCAGGGATCAAGGTCATTGATTTAATGCGCCACCAGCCCTATCAGTTAAAGTCAGCCATGTTCTGTTTTGGGGATCCCCCAAGCCCCAGCACTCAGAATTCTCCTGGTCAGCCAACTCCACAGGCTAGCTCATCCTTCATGGCAGCCAAGCAGGTCCCTGTGAAAACAGCCAAGACCCAGGAGATTCGTCGCTTCTCCACTCCGGCTCCTATGCCAACCTCAAGCAGCCTGGCACCAACTGTGCTCATGCCCCGCTCAGCCACCACGCTGGATGCGCCATTGTGGAGAACAGAAATGGCCTCTTCTGCCCCTGCTACACCAGCACCCTTCAAAGTGGAGCTCAGCCAGTCCCCAAAACCATATCAGAGTTCCCCAGAGCCCGGTCAGGTGGGCCTGGGGCCTTCTGCAAACCCAGCCTCTGCCTCTCGGTTTCAGGTGGCCAGGCCCAAATTCTCAGCAGCAAGAACAGGGATGCAGGCCAATGTGTGGAGGCCAAGTTTTGGCCACCACTGAGGCGGGCACCCCTCCCATCCTGTCTGTGGCCCCCCAGAGATAGTGCTTGTTTTGTCTTTCATGTCAGCTCAGTACATTGGGATGAGTGACACAAAATGAAGAAGAAAAGAAACCCCCAAATTTACTCCCCTTCTGCACCACCCTCTCCCCCAGCCTCCCCTTGGCCTCAGATGGAAAACGTCATGGAAAGGCTTACTGGCTGTGGCTACAGTAGAGGGAAGAATGTGGAGAGAGGGCACATGTGTGGCACGCAGACTGGGAACTTGTATGCAGAAGCCAAACCCACCTCTGGAGGGGGTGGATAGCAGGGGTTTTCTCACATGAGGACACACAGGAGGCAGTGGTTTTCATATCCCAAGGTCTTTGGAGTCACCTCTGAATGGAGGGAAATGGGGGGACAAGAGCTTTCCAGGAAGAAAGGGTGAGAGGTCGGATCACAGAGCAGAAGCCTAGGCCTTCCTGTCTGACTGCTCTTCCCCGAGTCTGTCGGTCTGTACACATTCACCTGTGTGTGCACACACACAAGTACACAGCAACACTCAGCAGGGAGTGAAAGTAGAAGTGGGGCTCCACCTTCCCTCTAGAGAAGAAGGAAGGCAAGAGAGCAGAGTAAGCAGTGGGGTTTGCCCATGCATATGTGGGCAGTGTGCCCAGGGCAGGAGAGTGGCCATGCGTGCCCATTCTTCCAGTCACCAGGGCTGGAGCTAAAAGGGAGTCATCCTCACTGGTACTAAAAATGACTCAGGTCTGGAAGCAGTTTGTCAAAGATGGCTTTTGAATGGACTTGGTGGGGCTATCACCAGCTGTAGGAACTGCAAAAGGAAATGTCAGTTTTTGAGGATACACAAAGTCAAAGCTAAGCTCAGGCAGTGGCTGGTTGGCACAAAGAAAGGGCCTGCAGTATTAGTCCCACTGGAACAGGATATGGATGCTGTAAGTACAAAGGTGGATTGCATGGGAGAAAATAAAAGGAGGCAGGATTGAATATGCATTTGCAAATTATCTTTTTGTTTAGTTTTGGATGGAAGTGTGGCTACATTAGAAACGGGTCATGACATAAAGCTTGCTGAAAACTTTTTGGTGAGCTGGAAAACAGGTTCTTTACAGACATTCTCAGTATGGAAGTGGAGGTCAGGGAAACAGAAAGTCACAAGAAAGATTTTATATTAAATGAATCGGGTATTCTTCAGGTCTATTTGGTAAAAACTGAAGCACTGTGAGAATCCCGGAGGATCTACACTCACACACACACATACAGAGCACAGTTTGCTGACAATATTGGTGAAAGAGTAGTGGTTATTCCTTGAATGTCCCAGGCTCACCTGTGATTTAATCCCTATACTAAAGACATACAAGAAGAAAGCATTCCCTTTCCCAAGGAAGAATTCAATGTATTAGTAGGGACTGTGCATGTGCATGTCATCCATACTCTGGTTTACACACAGCCCTGCCGTTTACTTTCTGCCTGTGCTCCTCCTTTTTCATCAACCACTTTTACAGTGTGACACCACAAGTACACCAAGAAAGCATTGCTCCTGAAGCATGGCTCCAAACACAGCAGATGCCTCAGCTGCAGGGAAGGGGCTTGCCACCTCTTCCTGAGCCAGGGTTTCCCAGCCTTTTGCTAAACCCCTAGAAATATGTGTGGGAGGTGGAATGAGGGTCTCATAGCCCTGCTTGAGACAAGTCTCCATATCATTAGACTTGCTCCTCTCCTTCAAGCAGTAGCTGTTCTCTGATTGGACTGTGCACAAACTTTGGATATAAAAAACTGTAGGGTCTAGGGAGAAACAAAGGAGTGCAAGTGGGGCTGATGCAGTCTGTAAGCAGTGCAGTTAGTGCTGTTTCACACTAAGTCTGAGTTGACCTTCCTCTGCACAGGAGGAGCTTATGATGTGTAGCTGTTTTCATGAAACCTGGGGCTATACTTTTCCTTGGAGGCTATAAAGTCTTTCTCTGTGAACACCTTGAGATTTTTCTTATGTGTTCTCCCATGAAGAAAAAGAAGGCTGGAGAACCTAGCTAGCAAGTTCTTGAAGAAGCTTGGGAGGAAGAGAATGAGAGAAAGGGAGAAGTAATACACAATCCTGCCTTTGAATCCTTCACTCTGGCTGAATTTGTTCTGCAGGCTTGTGTTTGCAGTGCACATTCCTGGGGGCCCTAAAACACAGGATGAGTGTGCTGGGGAGAGAGGAGTACAGCTTACACCTCACTTGGCACACTATCAGTCATGGGAGAGGATGCTAAGAAAACGCTTGGGAATGCCTTGAGTTAATGGACAAAGGTGTGACTGAGTCAAAAGAGGTGCTGTGCCTGGTGGTATTACATGGGAGCAGCCAACCTGAATTGATGAGGAGATTGTTTGTGTCCTTGGAAAGCCCCAGAGAAGATATCATAGGAGAAATCCTCACCACGGAGTTAATTCAAATCACTGGAATCCACTGAGTTCCAGTGAAGGAGAGCAGCCATGCTACAAAACCTATCTTGGATGATTGCTTGCTCACTCATCCTGTGCTGCATTGCATTGCCAGCATTTCTGGAAAAAAAATCCTGTGTGCTGTAGAAAACTGAATATCTGTAATTCTTCCCAAACATGGAAGGAGTAGCCTTCCATTTTATCTAAGAAACCTGTGGGAAGGAACTCAATGACTAGTAGTGCTTCAAAAGCTTTGCCTCTCATCTCCTTGTGGAGTCTTGTCTGTCTGGGATAGTGGTTTAAGCCACTAGCCTTAGCCAGACAAGCTTGCTCAGGCTGAAAGCATTCCTGAACTCAGGTGTAGAGAGGAGTTGTGTGGACCAGAGAAAGGGTGCTCAAGATAACTCTGCAGTGAAGAAATAACCTCCGAAAGTCTGACTCTTACGTCAGTGTCCCTTTCCCTCAGGCCCCTAAAGTTAAGTGCTCTCACAGCCTGAGTATCTCAGGAAATTCATTTTGCCACTGGAAAAATAGAGAGGTCTGCCTCAGTATGTAAGGGAGATTGCATGTGGTTAGTATTTCAGTGATCCCACTCCAGATTTCTGGGAGACAATGATGCCTGCCAAGGAGTGACGGCCAAACAATGTTCAGTGTTAGATGTCATGACTCAAGTGAGTACAAGAACTGCATTTGCCCCATTGTTTCTGATAATGTAATGGGCAGGAGATGAAAAAAAAGTTAGGTTTGATTGGAGAACGAATATTAAATGTAAGAGGAAGGAAAAGAACTAGGAGGCTGGGAATCCTGCAGACCCTTGGTTCAAAGCTATATTTAGAAGCACAACCAAAGTAGTTTAATGGATCTCAGCCCCTCACAAACTTTTCTGGATCCTGTGCTGACAGATGACTTGATCTGCAGAAGCAGAGGGTGTTGCAGATGAGGCCTACACTGCTCGTGGTGTATCCCAAAGAAGGACTGTAGCTGCAAGTAGGATGAGATGAGAAATAATACTGAGATGCATCTGTTAAGTTGTAAGAAAGAAACCTGAACTACTACTGGCTTTAAGCAGCTCTGCAAGTGTCTGCTCATGACAATATTGCGGCTGGCCTGTTAGAAAGGTCACAGGTGAGATTACAATGAATACTTTTGAACCACATAAGCTTTTCTTGAGCCTCTCCAAATGTTTAATTCCTCAGCTGTTGAACAAGCACAGACAAAAACAGTTGTTTGACAAGTTTTAGCTCCCACCTGCTAAGTTATAAGCTGCAGTGGTAGGCCAAACCCCTGTGTTCCCTTGTAAAGCATTTGAAGATGTCTGTATGGGCTCTGATTTAAAACTGCCTATCATCGCTCCTCTCTAGCATGCTGCAGGTTACACTTTGCAGCTATGGCAATTCTGAGGTTTTATTTTTGCCTCAGAAGTAACAGTCCTTTCCCTTTGAATATATGGGAATACATACCAGAGAGAACCTCAAGATCCTGCAGCAACTGAGAGGAAGAATCTCAGAAGAGACTCATCTCAGAAGTGATGAGGAGTCACTGATCACCAGACACGAGCACAGTGAAACGCAAGATTGTCCCTCATAAAGAATATGCTCCCTTTCTGCTATAATATCCAGCACCCCCTCCTAGACCCATCTAGATCCTACAAGAGACCCATCAGTGTTATGAAAATGGGAGCCCAGCAGTAGTTCTCTGTCTGGTGCAAAATGTGACCCCAGAAGATCAGAGTTGGCATCTTTGTTTATAGAAATACTTTTTTTCTTTCTCTGTTTGTCCTCTTTATTTTCCAATTTACAATCACTTTCTATTTGTTTGTGCAGAAAAATAAACTTGTGATATGCACTTTACAGGTGGCATTTTGTCACTTTCTTTGCTTGACAACCAGGAGGAATTGTTATGTGTACAGCACATGTAATTAGGACTATCAACAAACTCCTAAGGCCAAGAGAATATAAGGAGTCCAAAAAATGATGGGATGTCTCAGTGATAAAATTACCTAAGTTGGACTTAAAGCCCCTATACATTACAAAAGCCCCATGCAAGCAAAAACTTAAGTGAGATTCAAAACTTTGGTACTACAGACTATAAAAACACTCACTGAAAGGGTTAAGAAATTCATGGACCAGCCCAAGCTGGCCTGCCCAATCACTCTCCCTCAGCCTGCTCTAACCTACCCTCTGCTTGTAAATCTGCTATCAATGGAAGTTTGTCAGCTCTGGTAAATCCAAATATAAACTCACATTGAACGATTCAACTTAATATTAACCAAAAGATCAGAAAAACAAATCAGCCAGAAAATCAAACATATCCCATTGTATCCCCAGGCTCCAAGTCTAATCCTAGCTCTAACCCAATTCTTGTTAAAGTCTACTCAGTTTCTGGATCCTGAGAGGTTTATTGTGTTCAGTTTAGGACAAGTGTTAGGAGGTCACCTTTACCAGACACATCCCATTCACAGACTGCAATTCCTGAGCACGGAAGAAGACACTGGGATCAGCTGTAGGATTAGGCTGCAGGATCTGGACATTTGTCCAGGTATAATTTTGAGGATGTTCTTCAGATTAGTTACAAGGAGAGGTTCCTTATGCAGTGGTCTGGAGGTGTCTTGGAATTATCCAGCATATTTCTGACTAACTTGCTGACAGGATATTCAGGAAGGGCAGGAATGTTTGCTGATGCCAGATCTGAGCTTCTGTCCAACCAGAAGCAGAGCTCCCAAAGAAATAAGTCTACAGATGCACAGGCTGCAGATTAGGACTGCATCTTGTTTTGCTTAATAAAGCTGACACAGTAGGATTATGACTGCAGATGGTTTGACACATTGCCGGACGGTTGCTGTATCCAGGGCTCTGATTAAATTCCCTATTAACCTCTACAACCTTCTCAAGTGAGAGTCATTTCCTCTCACAGCAGATCATGTCAGAAGGAGTCAGACAAACAGACTTTGAAAGGTGGAAAAAGAGCCTGCCAAGCCAAAGGATTACTAAACAGCTATGTAGCAGGCTAGGGATGAACTTGGCGTTCAGTATGCATCTCAGAGAGAAGTTTAAAACCAGAAAATAGTAAGGTGCCTAGTGGAGATATCTACTCCCAGACAATCATACCGGATGGAAGGAGAATATCCAGCAAAGAGCACAGCAGGGCAAGCATGTGGCATGAAGGAACGACAAGGGTATTCCCCGACAGCACAGACTATAGCTTCATCGGCCACTAGATGTTGCCACTGTTCTTCTCTGAGTTACCCGGGGTTTTGGCATTCACCTGATGCGGCGTTGTCTGGAGGGTTTAAAATCTTAGGAAATCCTTTCTTCCTAATCTATCCTCTTTTGACGTTCACATATGGTGTTGTTCAGTCCCACATACCAGAGGAGAAGGTCAGCCTCATACCAAGGACTTTTGGCAGTGAAGGGCTTGCTGCTGCTTGGAGGGGATTCCTGCGAGGTAGCATGAGGGTCACAGGCAAATAGGCTGCCCAGCAAGTAACACACCACGCGCACGCCAGCTATTTCAATACACACTCCAGCTCTGTGATCAAATCCTACATATTTCTGCCCCAGTCCTACATCTCATTGTTTACTAAGCCCACTTAGTGGCAAGAGTGAGCCTGGCATTGATTGTTTCTCCTATTTTGATGCTACAAAGTGCTGACAAGTCTTCTTGATGTCTGTGTCAAAGTGGAAGATACTAAGTATATAGTAAATATTTCAAAATAACAACTATGATATTTNTCAGGAAAAAAGAAGTGCCAAATAAAGAGTTTTGTAAGGCTTTTTCAGAACAGATTGAATCGTGTTGAAATCTGCTGCTTATGCATATCGTCAGCACAGATCAGTCCTGGGTGCCAGGGAAAAAGGGAAGCAGGAATAAGGTTTAATTCTCTGTCTCTGGAAAATTAAAATTGTAAAGATTGATGCTGTTTGCCTGACTGATCAGCCCTGCTGATGATGAGTGTCTGAACTACTGCTTATGTCCATGTAGCACAGTGTACCAAGGCAGATCTCATGCACTGCTCTTGAAATTATTTTGTAGACATCAACGACTTGAAGTTGGACCACTTGAAATTAGATTCACAAGAATGCAGTGCAAAAATAAATTCATTTTGAAGATATATATCAGAAAAGGCAAAGCTTTGTTCAGGCTGTTTCTGCAGCCACTTAAGCAAAGGGTATATTTGGAAAGAGGGAGGTGGTCACAGTGAGATATAGACGGTTCCTTGTATGATTAAAAACTCCTCCCTGAAGTGCTGAAATGGCCTACAGGCAGCAGATGTACTACCACACTGGCATAAATGGAAAGTCCCTGTACTTAAGCAAAGATTGAATTTACCCACCACACCTCAGGTAAACCCCTCACCCCACCCCAACCAAAACTAAACCACCTCATCAAGCAAGGCTCGTAGTGATTTAAAGCCCTTAGCATTGAGTGGCATGAGTGGGTAAGATAACAGTAAGAAAACAGATACCTTCTTCTCCATGCTGAGCTCGTTGCATTACTTATGGCAGAGATAGCAGATTGGTGCAATATTCCCAGTGCAAAGAGCCACTAAGCTGCTGAACCTGGCACAGTGGCAGGACACAAGTGAAGTCTCTGCTAGACCCAAAACTGACATTTCTAGAACTAGACATTCTCTCAGGAGAAACTGTATAGAGAAAGGAAACGGGCAGGATTTTGTTCTCAGCTTGGTAACTGAATATGAAGACTTTATTTGAAGGCAGAGCAGAAGGTAAGAATCTCATTTAAAGATGTGTCTTGGTGCATAGTGTCAGACACAAGACTGCTTTATCCAAATCACCCTATAAATCCTGGTGCCATACTAATAGGATAAACACTCTTAGATTCCTTCTAGGCTCGAGGCTCAGGCTCTGTTCAGCACATTCCAGAAGCACTTTTAGGTCCTGCGTCTCATCTGGTGTATGTATATATGTACATGCAGATGAACACAACCTCTGGAGGTTCAGGATTGCAAGGACAGAACAGGGCTTCACAGAGCAGTGAATGAGGGTTATGGATCATCTTTTAAAGTGGCAATGGCCAAGTTCTCTTCAGAATTTGAGGCTGATGACAGCCACAGGGACAACAGCACTCAAAAGCCTGGCTAAGAGACTGGTCCAAATCTTGGATTTTGCTACTGGAGTTTCCAACAAGTCTGATGGCTGGTCTAGGAACCTAAATACTACACATCAACATGTAGGAAATAAAAGAATCAACGCACTTGATAATTTCCACTTCTAGGTACTATTTCTGAGTCCTGGATAAAGCTCCCGCGCTATATTCTCTACTCCCAGCTTACTTTCCTTCAGATCCCTGCCCCTCTGGCCTACTTCTCACATGAGACCTTGACTAGGCATATAAATACTTTGTTCCCATCAGACCACAGTTCCCATCACTCCTTGAAGCTGGACTTCAGAGTCCTTGGCCTTGACCTTAATTCTGCTCATCTCTTGCCCTTTGGGCTGCGGATCCACAGGGGGCTCTTGACCCCTGGAGTTTGCTGAATTTCTGTCAGTGGTCCTAATTGCAGAGCATGGCTGCTCACATCCTGATTGACATCCTCACACACCATGCTAGACATGCCTTCTCTGCATCTTGCTATTGCTTATTCCTAGTCTCTCTTGAGTTTCATAAGAGGGATCATATCCTTTTCCTGTTCACACACAATTACCAGCTGTCCATGGGGCACTCTCTTCCCTCCCAGCCTGCTCAGCTCCTCTCTCCCTGCATCTGCCTGCAGTGGGAAGAAGCAGAGGACCCTCAGGTAATGTCTGTGGCAGGGAAAAGCAACCACATACTTCCCTGCTACACAGTCTTTTGGAGCTACAAAAGATTTGTCTCAAAATCCAGCAGGTTTCCAACTGGCACAAACTGTTCCCTAAGGTGTAATTTGTGCTTAGGAGGGCACAGGAGATGCCTGGAGAAATAACACAGCAGCTATAAATTGGTCTGAAAGCAGCTGCTGGAAGCGAGTAGAGAGGAGGTAGAGTTTAGCACAAATCTAGTTACTGCAAGATGCCATATAGTGGCACCTGCATTTCTTAGTTTCTCTCACAATAATATAATCACGTTAATTTCTTAAATTATTATCAAAATGTATCTAGAAACTTCTTAAAATTAAGAGGTAACTGCACCCCATGCCTTTTGGAATGGAGAGGAAAAAGGCTGCTCAGTTTAAGCAATGCAGCAGCACATTGTGTCTATTCTCACTGTGGCCCCCCCAACATGTCATCACTTTGTGACAGGCAGTGTCTCCCTTACTGAATAGAGTTTAGAACACAGGGAACTTGAAAAGGAGAGCAGCATCCCAAAGAGTACAACTGCACGTCACAGCAAGCACTGGGCACTCTGTCCAAATGCCCAGCATGGTGCTAAACCAATCCAAGAGAGAGAATGCGGAGAGAAAGTACTCCTTGCACAACCTGCAGTAAGCAGGGCTTGTCCAACACTGAGACACCAGCAACTCTCTGGCTACCTGCACTTGTGCAGAGGGTGTGTGGCATGTGCACAGATGGTCAGTTATGATGGTAGCATTTTACACCCTCCAGCTTTGTGCAGATGTAAATGCCTTTGCCAGGCATGAAGCTCTGTGATGGTGCCCAGAGCAGTGGGTGTTTACAGTTTAATTGTGCTATCCTTGTGCTATCCCCTACATCTGTTTTACACTGGCACTGCTCCAGGGATTTACTCCCAAGTCACCAGCATGGGAGTGTGAAGGCAGGATCGGAGACAGATATCATTCTGGTGGATGAGCTGGGATCAGTGAGGGATGCAGCACTCTTTTGGATTGTGGAAAGCATCAAGGTGTTACAGTAGATATGAATGGGCGAGAATGAGAGCTATGAATGGGGGAGAATGAGAGCTATGAAATAGGCACAATGTGAGGTATTCATAGTGGTTATATGGATATAAGCAAGAGGAAATGGGAAACTTGGTCAGGAGATTGCCATGTATGCCCTGACTCCACACAGGGTATAAAGACTGATTATCCTCCATAGGTACGTTACAGCAGTCTTCTACAGGACCTTCCAAACAGCACTGGGGGTTAATGCTTTGTGTTTTCAATCCACCCATCACACTGAAAGGTTTTATATGCATTTGGTGCAGACAAAACCAACCACAAAATCTAGTGAAAAAGGGAAGTGGCTGTCTCCTGATGTTCCTTTTTAACACCTTTGCTTGCAATTCTCTGTGCAGTTGATTTTCTACCACAATCACAATTGTTTTTAGGGTTTTTTTACTCCCCATTAGACTCTAGGACTATTCAGTAGACAACTTGATTTTGATTCAATACGAATCCAATTCTTCAATGTGAAATAGGAAGACAGTTTTCTGGAGGATTTCTGCTTTATGCAGAAGATGAAAGGTATGTGCATCTTTGAGTAATCCAGTAAAATGAGATCTATTCCCTTCATCCTAAAACCAGAACCTTTTTGGATGGGGGGGAAAAGAGGGAGAGGTGCCTCATAATGAACAGGAGCTAAGGAGGGTCATTTGCATGTACGAAGCTGCAACAAATGCACATAATCAACCCTATTTCTATCATTAATCAGGAAACCAGTTCCCTTGCAGTTTAATTCAGCTGTTTCCCATACATACTACACAGCTACTTCCTAGAACTCTGTAAATAGTTTTCTAGACTTTATGGTTTTCCTATTACTTCTTGATTCATGCATACAATTATTTAGCTTCTGTATTTTCTTATGCATTTTGGGAATTACGTATGGGAGCCCAGAGAACACTGGGCTGAATGACTGCAGAAGGGGCAGAAGGAAGGTGTATAACAGAGCAAGACCCAAGATAGCTTTTGAGACATTACTGACAAACAGAATATTAAGAAGATTTTATGAACTGCATTAAAAAGCAATAGAAGGAGGAAGGAGAACAGCATGTTGGTTTGAACAGAGAGGAGGAAGAAGTGAGGCACTTATGGAGAGCCTGGTCTTCCTGGGCATTGAGACAGTGACTGCAAGAGACCTGAGGAGCAACCTTTTCCCTTCCTCTCTCCTCAGGGATGGCAGTGATGCTATCTGAGACTCTGCCCTCTGGGCCATTGGCTATTAATAACTGCAGGATGCCTGTGCGAGCAGCCTTCGGGAGTCAAATTCACAGCACTTCGCATCAGCACTTTGTGCTGGGCAGAGCTTGCCTGCACCCAGGCACCCTGGAAGAGCAGGGCTACTGGACAAGCCTCCCCAGCAGCACCCAGGGACGGGCTGGGAGCAAGCAGCCCACTGCAGAGCTCTGCAGCAGGTGTGTGAGCTGGTCTGAGCCAGGCACTGCAGTTCTGAGGTGAGTTGACTGGGCAGCAAATAGTGTATAGCAGGTGCTGGAGAGGGTAAAGAGTGGTTTGGTTTGCAGCCAAGACAAGGAAATGACTGCTACACAGGCCAGTGCAGAAAAAGACAGAGGAATTGAACCAAGGAATGAGCTAAGGGAGAAACTGATAATTGTGGCACTGGTTTTATGTATGGGATAGTGGGGAGGATGGGGACTGAGGCTCCAGCAGCCTCCCTGTGGTGGAAGGACTGAAAGAACAGTAGTACCAGTGTAGCTCTGGACTCTGTCCATAGTGAGAAACTGCTGCACCTTTCCTTACAGTAGACCAATTGCATGCAGCAGGTTTCTCAGTCCTGCTGGATTAGTAAAGAAGTACAGCAGAATGGGATCTGTCCTCACTGCTCCTTGGGAATGGGTGTGTTAGAGGAGCACAGTTCCCCACCAGGGCCAGGCTTTTCCGTCTTTCCCTAGGGACTCCACGTTTGGGGCATACAGCTGATTTCCCTCTGTTTTGCCAGTCTTAGGATCCATCAGATGGGCCATAACCTCCCACCCCTGTTGTCTCCTGGCAGCATTACCCCTTTCCTGTCAAGCAGAGCCCGCTTCTTTTATATAGCCAAGCAGATGTCTGGCTGCTCGAGGAGAATGTGCAGAGCATGCTTTATGGCTGCACCTGCTCATGCTTGCTTTGGGAATACCCCATGATGGGCTCGTTTATGATGTGAGCTGCACAGGCAGCATCTCAGTAAAAGGAAAAGCTTGCAAATCTGAGAGAAAAACTAATCCAAGGGACTATCTGCCAAGGTGACTGAGGCTGTTTTGCTGTGGCTGGGCTTCTATTAGCAGATATCACATGAAAATCATGTTGCAAAAGAAGCAATGGTGGAATGAAACTGTAGAATACACAGGAGATAAAAATGTCTTGATCAGAACAAGGGCAATGTACAAACTCCCAGTTCCAGCTGTTGGCTTGATAGTTTTAAAATACAAATCACAGGTCAATGTTTTTAGTTCTGAAATTTTAAACACAAGAATCACAAGGATAGAGGTGGTTAGTTATTGCTGTTGCTGAAGCCAATGGGTCTTTGCTCACTTTTTTTGATATTGTATTGCATTGTATTAGGTCTGTCCCTTATATGCTGTTGTTTGGGCATGGACAGTGTTGAAGTGAAGACAAGACATTTCCCTTGCTTACATTATGTGTGATAATCCCAAAGAAGGACTCTGTCAAGCTGCCTGAAGTGGAATTGCTGAGATTTCTACTGATTATCCCCAATTTTGCAGTACAGATGTTTCATCCTATCAAGGGATGTGGAACACTGCACCAGAAGAAATCTCCCTCTTCTCCCCTTTCCCCTTTTAAAATTATATGGGATAAGATCCATACGTAAGATACAGGTGCAAGTGACTTCAAACAAACTGGGTGAACAACTTATTCTTTAACAAGTTTTTGTGTGCCTTCCTCATCTAGCCCTTCTGTAACAAAACAGTAGCAGTCATAAAAGACAGAAGTACTTAGAGTTTTGGTTTGGTTTTGGCCTTTTTTTTTTTTTTTTTGTTGGTGGGGGTTTTTTTGTTTGTTTGGTTGGTGTTGTTTGGTTGGTTTTTTGTTTTGTTTTGTTGCAAACTTGCAGTCTAGTGGCTTTCTGAATACCTGTTCTAATTCTAAGAGGACTATCTAAATATCCAAACCACACTTGCACATTATTCAAAGTGCTCCAAATAACCCACGGACAGACCTGAAATCGTTATACAAAAATACATATTACCATCTAAAGAAACTGTGGTATTATAACATTGTATTTCAAAGAGACAGTCTATTACTGCAGCACAAGGTGATAACAGAGTACCCCTGTGGCACACGTGGATTCCAGGAGACTGCCACATTGCAATTAAAATGCATCTTTCGGATGCCAATGTTATATAGCACTTTGGCATTGCTTCTGCTGTGATCTGTTACCATGATCTGTGTTATAACACTGAGTCTCCAGTAAACACAACAGCCTGCTGATGATATTCTGTAAGGGAGAATACCATTCACTAGCTCCATCATGTGGAAGGGATAGAAAAGAATCTGTGTGTGAAATGAAGGCTGTGTATCTTTTTCCTGTAGATGGCAACTAAAAGAAAGGCACGAAATACCTTTTCAGTGTTTCATTCTCCATTTCCTTGTGTGTTTAGAGCAAAGCAGAGAACTCTTTGTGGGAATGCCCCTTGCAGGGACTCCTGCTCCTCTTAAAAGGAAAAAGTCCACTAAACTCATTGGGAAGCTGACACACGAAGGTAAGATATGCAAAACTGCACAAATAAGAATTGTTTGGATTTAAGCCTGAATTTCAGCCTTTAAAATTCCACACCTTGTCTGACTGAACTCCCAAAGCAAGACATGCAGTGAGCATACCAGGAGGCAGAGCCACAAATATTACTAAAGCCCAGCCTTCAACCACATTACCTTTTCTATCTTAGAGTTGAAAAGCGTTGCACACACTCAGGTCCAATGTTGATCTAGAGCACACTCTGTAAACCTGCATTCTCCTGCAGCATTAATTTGGGTGCACACCAGTGTGAAAGGAAAGAGAACATCATCTTTTATAGGTATCAATATTGCAGTGCCTACTTATAGTCTATATTGTTCTCTCTCTTACAGCCTTTGTCTCTTCTCTGTTTTTCCTCTGTGTGAGAGAATTCCTTTGATTCCAGCACTCATTAGCTGAAAAAAACCAATCTCTTAGAGAGGTTAATAGAGCAGGGAGAATTTAACCTGGGACATTTTTCTTTTTACAGAATACGTGTGTATTGGGTAGGGTGACTTTTAAATAACTGTGATATCCTTATCTTCTCTTTACTTTTGACAGCATGAGGAAAGTTTTTAGAGGTTTGAAAAAGTAGTAATTCAGTGCTGTCCTTTCTTCAAACCCCCCAAAATGGCTGTAGAAACTCCTCTGGTAGGGTATATATACTTTTCTGTTTGCCCCTAATCCTTTATTCAAGTAAAGAAGTAAGTAAAAATCCAGTTTTCAGTTAAATGGCATTTCTTGCTATGAAATACTGCTATATAAAATTGGCTTGTTTAGAAAAAAATAAATTCTTCAGAGAATGTCTAATAAAATGAATGGGGTTTATGCCAATTTTATACCAGTTTAACGGTGGAGATTCATTCTCTGCTGTCAATGAGATGTGGTCTTAACCTTGCTTAATACAGAAACAAAAGGAAGCCTAGGAAAAGTTGCATGTTTCCAAATGAAAAACTTTAACTGCATTTCTGCAGGATTTTAACACTGAAAACATTTAAATCCATTGTTTTGATGGTGAATTGGTGGTACCAAATTAAATGGAAAAATACTTCTTGAGTAACCAGCATATTTAGACTTGAAGAGAGTTTTAACCACTTTCCCTTTTAAAAATTCTCCCTAAACCCAAAAATATATAATAACATTGACTCTTGCCATGGCTCCAGGATAATGTTTAAACCAAAGCACACCAGAGTTGTCTTTGTTATATGTCAATGCAATCTGAAGTGCTGACTGCCACTCATCTAATTGCAGAGGGAGAGAGGCGAGTGTTGAGCAGTAACCACACCAGGCAGTGGTGCATTTTGAGGCAGTACTAAGGAATCCTGCTGCACTGACTGAGGTGTTTCACATATGGGACACAGCCATCTATCTCCACCCTTACACAATTCATCTCTGCAGATTTGCCTTGATTGCACTCCAGAGTAAATCCCAAATATCTATATCCAAAGTGTCATCAATGCAAAAGCTTGGTGCATAGCTGATTTCCTAAAAAATTAATTTCAAAGAGAATTTTGGTGCTCTGAAGTTGCTACTGATTCTAGGAAACAATAGACAAGAGATGTGGACCAGAGCACTTCCTAAACTGTTCCACTGCATATGTTTTGTAGTCATGCCACAAGAGGTGTCCAAGCTGAACTTGGGGAAGAAGATCAGCATCCCCAGAGATGTGATGCTGGAAGAGCTTTCTCTCCTCACTAACAAAGGATCCAAGATGTTTAAATTACGCCAGCTGAGAGTGGAGAAGTTCATTTATGAAAATAACCCTGATGCCTTCACCGACAATTCTGTGGTAGGTTGGAGATTCAAACTAAAAAGCTACTCTGTATACCTGGGGAAGACAGGAATGGAGTGTGCCCAAGCTCTCCTCTGTTTGTATGTGCATGGGCCAGGGGGGATCTACTAGCAAAGAAGTGAAGGAAAAAGCCAAAATTACATAAATGCAGAAGTTTCATTTCCTTTTGGCAACAGCATTAGTTTCCTCTGGCAAATATTTGCTATCACATATGCAGAAGCATGAGAAAATTCAGTACTGAGTGATGAAGGAGGACTGCATGTTTGGCAGGTATTCAGACCTCAGGACAGGGCTATTTAGTTTTGTACCCATTCCATTTCTTCTTTGCTTGATGGCAATGATCCATACAGGTCTGACTTCAGCTCCAGTAGCTGCAGTTATATTTTCTGTATAGGATACGTCTATGCTTTCTGCTGGACAGAATGCTCTCCTAATTTCTGCAAGTTCCACAAGTGAAATTTCTGACAGAAACCTCTAACCTGACTCTGCAATATCTTCAGTTAATTCACTAGAAACTAAGTTTGTTTCCTTCTAAAATATTTTCTTTTCAGATATGGTGTATAAATACAGACATCCTTTCTTTTCCCTTTCCCATCAGTTAGTACTGTTATTTAATCTTTGAACTTCTCTCTACCATTAGTTGCTGGTGTAAAGTTTTCTAAACTTTTACAGTTGAAACTCTCCTTTCACATGATTGTTAGCAGTTCAGTAAAACAAACAGAAAATGTTTCACGTTTGTATGCATTTTGATGTAGCCCTTTATTATCTGATGTTCTTTAAAATTCATTTGGTGTAATTTTTATCCCTTTATGGTATCTATTTGCCAGTCCAAGGAAACTCAAGGAAAATAATAAAAATCAAACTGAAGAAAATGTTCTGCCAAACAGAAACATTATTTTTTAGCCCTCTGATGCTTTCAAAATCAGCAGTAAGTAAATATCTGTAGTTCACTCCTAAAAATAACAATCTGGAAATCATGATGTGGAAAGAGGCCTGATTTTAAAAAAAGTAATAGAAATTACAACAGTAGGTCAGATTACAGATGAGGGATGACAGGCCAGAGATACAGCAAGCATATCTGGTCATGTTACACTTCGGCTGGTTTCTTCATCTCTTTATGCTTTAGGTAGTTCATCTCTTTAGTAATCTATTGCCTAGAAAGGATGAGAGAATGAATGGTGTGTTGAACTTCAGACTCTTCAGATTAATGTCCTAGAGAAATACATGTTATTTTTATAAACACCCAGAAATCCCAGAGCTCCTAAAATACATGAGGGCCAAGTTCATATGTCAGAATCTGCTGCAGTGAGAAGCAAGAAAATAATAAAGTGACAGAATAAAAAGGCTGAAGTTCAAACTCTCAAAAAATGTGAGGGTGTCACTAAAGAATGTCCAATCAGAACAATACAAAGCAAATAAGCTGTGACAAACTGACTCAAAACTGGACATGCAGAGCCCCTCCATGACTAACATTACCAAGGCTGATGATAATTGCTTCTTTTTAGTTAGCTGTTTTTCCTACTTTATTCATCTCTGCCTGACTTTCACTCCATACCCTTTGTGTAGTGAATCTCTCCCTCTATTCTATAAGAACACCCTTGCTCCTCAGCTCTTTGAGCATGACTGTAAGATCCTGTGCCATGGAGAAATGTATTTGTGGGTTAGAAAAGACCCTAACAAGCCTAGGATTTTCTTTATGGCTCTGCTGTATGAGAGCCATGGCATGGTGTCCAAAGAGCAGTTGGCACTCAATGGTTCACTTTCAGAGCAATCTTCTCTCCACAGTCATGGTAGAGATAAAAAAATTTCCATTAGTTGGTGCAGGAAGACTTGTGTCTGCCCTACTGCCCCTACTTGGGGCCAGCTTAGCAGGATCACAAACGTAACTGTTACCATTTTCTGGCTGCTCTGTGCGAGGACTCTGCCAGGCTGCATCCACGGCCTCTGTGGACAACTGTTCTCATCAGCACAGCCAGCACGAATTAGCACCTTTGTTCACAGTCAGAGCGGTGAGAAGAAAAGCTGAGCAATCACAGTAACTGAGTCATTCCCTCAGAGAGCTGGTTGTTCTTGGACAGGTAAAGGCAACAGATCTTCCAAACCATCAGGACAGCATGTGACTCTAGCACCAAATAACTTTCATAGAAAAGTTCTTTCAATTGCAATATCTGATTAGATTTCTATTCTTTTCTTTTCTTGCTCCTGTATCTGCTCAAAGGCAAGATGCAGAAAAGAAAGCTTAAACACAAGGGAACTGTATGAGAAAGATAATAGCAGAGTTAAGAAGTCCTACTGCTACATCCAGTTACTTCCCTCTCCCAATTAATTTCCATGTTCTTTGCTCCCCATCCCAAAGAAGTCCTTGCATCTTTAAGGCTGTGGGACAGTGAAGGATTTCGAAGGTGGGGGGTGTGTTTTCTGCTTTTATATCATAGATTTCTAATGTGTCTTAAAATATTCTCAGGACACACTTAGCAAAGTAGGGCAAGACAGGTCTGGGATGGAGTATGAATTGTTTCTTTCCCACAAAAAAAGTTTACCAGCAAGGTAATGTGATACAAAAACACACAAAGAGAAAGGTTATTAAAAGTAAATACAAACCGTATAAGGGGTCCCAGAATAGCCTGTGCTGTAGCCATAAACCTTCCACACAAGGGAGAAGATCTCAGCAGTCAAGTGTCATTGATCCACCCTCCCCCTTCTCCTCTAGCCAAACAACCACACTGGACAATCAGATCACTCTCCTTACTTTTAGCAGAGAAAACATATATATTGTGTGTGCATGAGCATCAAACAGCTCCCTGTAAAAGTGAAAACCTGCCACTCTATCACTGCTGCAGCTCTATCCATCCAGTTAAAGGCAAGTGGTAGCTCAACTCACAGTCAAAAGGACCGACCATTTCCAACATGAGCAAAATGAAATGCACTACCTACTGTATAGATGTTGTCAATACTGTGACCCTCTTTTCTTGCCAATGTACAGTAGAAGGGGAAGCTTTTAGAGAGGGCTGAGTTTGACACCGATATCCTGGCAAACGGGGAGAGTTCAGGCAACACCCTCCTGGTTTAGTGCTCTGCTGAACCCTGTCTAGTAAATCAGAAGGATTTCTTCTCCTCACTCCAGGCTCTGCCAGCCTGTTGCAGAACTGTGGTTCTTTCCATGTCTCAGAGGATGTTATCAGCTTCACTGTGGAGTGGAAAGATGCAGTTTACTACTGACTAAAGACCATGACGAAACAGTGTCTTGCTCTGTGCTCCATTACTGTAACATCTGGCCAGCCACAGCAAGAAGGAAATGACTATATTTATTTCTTAATGGTGAAACTGACCTTGCAGTAGATGAATGAGTCACACAAAATCATAGAGAGGGTCTCAGTCTTATCCTTGAGTCTCCTAAATCCCACTTCACTGTTCAGCAGCTAATAGATCAGCACTTCACAGACCTTTCCTTCATAATGCTAGATTTGTTTGCTCTCAAACACATCAATACTGTGTGAAATGATGTTTCTTAGCCTTACAGCCTTACTCATTATTGCCCCAACTCCTTTCAAGGTCTTACCTCAGTTTTGGGAACCTCTGTGTAAGATCTTCTTCCTCTCTCAAGTGGAAACTGTCTAACACCTTCCTGCTAATCACTAAGTAGAAACTGAAACAAAAAACATAGTATTTTGGATGTTGCTGTCTTTCTTCCAGTGAGGATCATTAAATACAGTCTTTCTGCTAGTCAAAAGCTGTGGCTGATTTGGGTTATATGTAGGAGACCTTTTTTTCCCCTTGTTCTTTATGCTTTACTATCAGATCTTAACTTAAAACCACTATGAAAGTGATTATTTGAATAGACAATTACCAGCAGTAGTACATCAAAAAACATCCAGACCCAACTATATGCAAAGCTACATAAGAGTGAACATGGACTTCATTATGTTCTTATTCAAGAAGTGACTGGTGTGGAAAAAGCAGAGTGACAGAAAAAAGAGAGCCTTTTATTTTCCACAGCAGTTTATTGGAGCACTGTGAGAAAACTTTGGACCAAAATTCTGAAACTCAATTTCTTTCATCCACAAAGTAAAGGCAGCAAAGATGATATAAAAGATACAAATAAGATATATCTAACTTTGGGTAGCATTAGATAAAATTTCCCATTTTTAGATGTGTCAATTCAGGCACAGAGGCAAAAAATAATTTGCCTAAGATTAAAGAGCTAGTCAGAAGTAGACCTGGAAATAGAAAGCAAGAGCTCAACCTGCTGTGCCTCTTGGGGTAGCAAGTCTAAAAAAAAATAGCCTTTAAGATATTTAACAGCTTCTTATTTTAAAGTGAATCATAGGTTTAAGGCATGAAATCCAAATGAAGGACTGTGGCATACACTTTGATAAAAACAGCAGGCAGCCTATAATACTCTCCAAATGTCTGAATTTTAAATCTCCCATCCCACCATTAATGAGCATTTGAGTGGCTGCCACTAAGAGAACGCAGACCAGTAACTTCAGAAGTGTTAGTAACTACATAGGTATCAAACGTTGGGGGAGCTCTTTATCAGTGAGGTGGAAATAGAAACACATTTGGTGGCCTCAATCATTTCCTTTAGGGCACAGCAAGGAACTGAAGGGGAGCACACAGTGTCTCCTCCTGGGGACTGCCTGCAGTGACGTCAGGGCCTTGAGATACCTAGAGATCTCAGCTCAGTTGGATCATCTTTCATTATCTAGTTTTTATTAGGCACATGCTCTAGAGAATTCAGAATTTGCCCATCTAAGCACTCAGCCTCTTGCTAGAACTTAGGTCTTAAAATACACGAGCCCAATTTGTTTAGCCAACCCAGGGGTCTACACATCACCTGAATCTGTGACTCTCATTAGAGTGGATTTAGAGATGCCCAGAGACTAATAACATCCCCTACCTCCAGCAGCACACAGACAGGGCAGACCCTACCATGGACAAATAGTGTGATCTCTCTCCAGAGCCAACAGGAGAAGGTTATCAGCCTTCTCAATTGACATTCCTGGGCTTCTCTCCTGGAACTCCTACCAACAGGGTCAATCAATCAATCATAACTGAGAGGCTGGTTTCATTATGTGAATAGGCATATATGTAAAAGCTCCACATTGCTTCACAAGCAGTGGCCCAGGACTTGCATCCTGCTCAACTGTAAGCCATATTTCACTTCAAAATTCTGACCAGAGGTGTGCTCTACGTATCAGAGACAAAGCTGCACTTACCTAGCTTTGACTATGTTGAGACTCCTGCTTGAGGCTGCTGTTCCTGAGCTCTGCTCTCCTGGAAAATCTTCAAAAATGTTAATTTCCCTTTGCCTCCTGTTGATTTGAGCTAAGACAAACTATTGTGGTGGCCAAAACTAAAGAGAATTATATTTTTGTTCTAGCAGTTAAGCAGGCTGGGGTATTGCATGGAAAACATGTCTTTCTCTCTGAAGGGAGATGCCTGCTTTCAGCAGATCGGATGTTTGCCTGGCGGGTCCATGAAGAAACATGAACTAGCCTAAGGCAAATCAAATTAATTTAATTTGCTGCTAAATAAGATTTAGGTGTGGCTTTCCTGATGCAGACCTTCTGTTTCAGACAAACTTCATTCCTATCAGTGATGTACTGCAATTTAAAATAACACCAGATGGCAATGATGCCCCTCTCTGGTCACATAAAACACTGCTGTGAATAAAATCAAAACAGTCCATTTTACAGCAGCTCATGTTATGTTGATTTTTTGTGACCTTTTTTTAATTTTTTTGTTCAGGACTGCACATGTAAGTAACAGAGGAAAAGAGAAATAAGCATTCAATACTCAGGAAAGGCACAAAGCATGGGTGAAACTTGATGGAAGACAGACGCAAATTGTGTTTGGAAAGTACTGAGCAAATCAGTAGAAGCATTAACTTTGCATATATATTTAAATACTGAGAATAACCTCATTCTGACCCCTAGCCCTCAAAACACCCTTTTTTCAGTTTGCCTTTTTACAGCTACATAGCTCCCATGCATAATTGAGCAGACTGCCCTGCTAGCTCCTGTGTAAAGCTTAATGCTCACAATCCTCTCCCCTGTCAGTGCTTCCTGACATTCAGGGGAACATCATCTCTTCTGTTCCTAAAAAGGGAATTCCCTACAGCTAGGAGAAGGACAGACAGTTCCTAAAGGCCCTGGGGGCACCAGCTCTGCCACTTCAGCCTGCAGCTGGCTGCCTGCCTGGGTTGCAGCCTGGTGACCTGCTGTGAAACCCTGGACACTGTTGCAGGAGACACAGGGAGCGCAGGGTTAGCTAATTCTGCCTTGAGCCCTGTGGGTTTTCACTTCTTGTCTATTTTTAGCTGACTGAACAGCTGGCCTTGGAAGCCTGTTTACAGCCTGGAAAGCTTCTTTTTGCTAAACTGTGCTAGGTGTAAGAGCCCTGAGAAAACCTTAACCCTTAGAGAGACAGCTCTGAGGCTGCCTGAGATTAATTTATGCAAGTAGAATTGCAGCAAGAGGAACAACAGATTCATTCCATTTCGTTCTTTTGTATTTGTTGTACTTTGTGCATCTAACAGCCAATCTCCTCGTCCAACAGGAAAGACCACACATGATATATGTCCCAGACAACTTGTATTATATAGCTGTGTGGGCTGTAATACACAAGAGATGCCTTTTTATGTCTGATAGGAGTCTAGTTTTGATGTCACTTATGACTGATATGTAGAACATTTTCCAAACATACTATATCCATTTCTATTCCACACAAGGATTTATTAAAATTTCTGTGTGCAAAGACAGGACATTGTGCTGGCACCACAGGGTCTATAAATCCTGCACAGACTGTTTGCTCTTTCACTGTGTACTGCAGAGATTGTGCCTTCTAGCCTGAACTGGAGGGAGTGGATGGCCTGCAAAATAAGACCAACCTAGTTTTACCAATGACTACAACTTTCTTTATTGCCTTGTTGCTGGTTAGATTTGGTTCTTAAATGCATATACTACTACAAACAAAATTCTTCCTTTCGGTCATTTTTCCTTTGTGGTCTCCATGAAGTATTTTCTCTTTTCCCAGGCTCCTATCTCTTCGGTCTTTCTCAACATGGAAATACTCCTTCCCATGCAGACCTTCTTATATATGGAAAACAGGCATACAAATAGACACCTCCCTGGCTTTTTTATTGTCATAGGTGCCTTCTAACACTTAGCTCCCACACTGTCATCAAGCTGGGTTATCTTAAGTTTGACATGAAAACAGTTTCTATTTCTTGCCCAGCTTGCTTTCCCACAGCTTAGCCAAAGTATCTCTATCTGGACCTTTACCTGCTCTGGCAAAAGCTAAATTTCCTTTCCTTCCTCCTCTATTTCATAGTGATTGTTTGAGACAACACACAGATCTCTCCCTTCTCACCCTGATCATATAAAATGACTATGAGGGGTGTGTGCTTACATTGCCCTTGCTGCTGTTTCAAACTGCTCCTATACCTGATGGTGAGAACAACTTACACGTTTTGTAACTGATACACAAAAACTGCTCAGGTCACAGACTCAGGAGGTCACATTCTGGGACCTAACCCTGCAAACGTGAATGGTCCATGTCATGTAACAGGGGTTCATACATTCTTGTCTCCTGCCTTAGGATCACTTTCAGAAGTTCATCCCACCGGGAGGACATTACGGGGAAGATGGTCATGGCTATGCCCAAGGGCGGATGGTAGGAGGAGTGACAGCTGGGCAGCATGGCTCCAGTAGGCAGCATCCTGGTGTCCCTCCTAGGCCTGGAAGCCAAGGAGGCCCTGGAGACAGTGAAGGGGAGCATGCAGGGAAATCGTCTGGAAGTGGTGAAGGAGGCGATGGTACTGACAAAGGCAAGTATCTCTCTGCAAGAACAAGAAATAGATAAAGGTATCAGATCCCATGCTAACCTTACTCTTAAGGACAAGCAATAAAACCTGAATTCTTCCAAGCTAAGTTCCATTGTGAAGTCTACAAGAGTTGGACTGCCTCTAGCTTGATAGTTTTGTTTGCATGCTGCTATGTTGCTCAGAGGCAGGAAGCAGAAGTACCTTTCTTGACTGGACCGAAAAAATTATAGGAAATTTAACTCCTGAGCCCCTAAGGTTGATACAGCAGTATGCCAGTATGGCTACACCATACCAGTATGGCATACTCTTTCCTTTCAAGGGTCTCACACTGACCACTACGGGAGGTAGTAGTATTAGCTCTTTTAGCTCAGTAGTCTGATCCAACACATCAGTCTTGAGTATCTCACCCCTGATTTCAAATCAAAGCTTATACCTAAATGAAGAAAACTTCCACCAAAATCTTCAGAAAGGAACACCAATATTTCTTAAAGTTATCTGGTAATCACCACTGGTCCACTGAAGCAACATCTTTACAAGTAAAAGCAGTTTTAATTCAATTTAGTCTTTGCCTAATTTTAAGCTCAGTTTAGTTTGGCCAGAAATCCCTAGAACCAGTCTCAGATTGATGTAGGAGTTACAGAATCTGGAAACAAAGCTGGTGTCTCAACTTCAACAGCAGAATACAGCAATGAAATGTATTTAGAGTAAGTGTCATCTAACTAGAGTGCTTTACTTTCCTCTGTTTACAGATGGGAAGTCAGGAGGTAAAAAAGTCACTATATTTAAAACTTACATCTCCCCTTGGGAACGAGCGATGGGTATCAGCCCTGAGGACAAAAGTCAGTTCACCATGGACTTACTGTCATATAGTCCCAAAGCTGATTTCCCCCATTACAAGTCTTTTAACCGGTAAGTCTTCTTAGATATTCAATTCAGTTTGTTTAGCAGAAGAAAACACAATAACTCTGACCACAGCCTCCTGCCTTGTGCACTATAAATGCACATCATTTTGCTTAGCACAATTTTCTGTGAACAAAATGTTTGGAAGACTACAAAGAAAACGTACAACCAGAGCTAGAGGTTTTAATTCAGCTTATGGTCAGAAGACCTATGCACCTGCATAAGAGGACTTTAATCCTATTTCCCTTTCTTTCTCACCTCATTTGACCGGGGAGATTTAGCTTGTCACTGTTTATTACTGCAGCCCTTTAAAGTTCAAGAGTTCGGGAAAAATACTTATGATCTGAAGCTACTTATGATCAAGTACTTCACAGTACTTGAGATAAGAATCAGGATCCTCTTACTGGCAAAACTTACAATTTCAGTAACTTTGATAATTTATTTTCTAAACCCTGTTGATTACCTATGCTTCGTTCACTAACTCCATGTATTCCCCTATGCCAGGACTGCTATGCCTTATGGGGGTTATGAGAAAGCAGCCAAACGGATGACCTTCAAAGTGCCTCAGTTTGATATCTGCCCTTTGCTTCCAGAATCTCTCATGATATATAATCAAAATTTCAGCAAAAGACCCTCCTTCAACAGAACCCCAATACCTTGGATGCCTTCAGGAGACTTCTCGGAGTACCATACTGAGTTCAATGTGCCAATAAGTGGTGAAACAGAAGAGCTGTAAATCCCCACTGCCAAGACCTTCCCTTTTTTCCCTCAGCCCTTTCTATTTGCAAGCTGATAGTAAGGAGCTGAAAGGTGCAACTCTAGTTCTGTCAGCCCTTCCTTTCTTTTGCCCTTAGCCAAGACAAGTTCCTAGCAGGTTCTAAACTTCTCTTCAATATGGTGTTAATCCATATCAGAAACAGTTTGAGGGAACGGAGCTTTTTGTTCACCAGGAGATAAGAGGCCAAGACTAGGAAGTGTTTTCCTCTTTAACAATGCTAAATGCTGCCTGTCTGATTGACAAGAAATCTGTTTAGTCATATATTAACTAAAAATAAAACACCAAGAGGAAAAACAGCCTTTGTGTTTTCTCCTTAAAAATGTCACTGAATCAATCTGGGGATTAGCAATAACAGAAGTTTCAATCTCACAACTAGACTGGGAAGAAAGGTCAGGGACTGACAGAGATGGCTGTAAGACATGAAGGTGTCTTGGATAAATACTGCAAAAGTAATGGTAACAGCAGCATTAGAGATACAACAGCAAGTCAGCCTGTCAGTGGAACAGACAGCTTAAAGTATTTCACAACTAAGATTCCCCAGTCTCCAGAGAACAAACTAGGTGACAGCTTATGCAGTTTTTTTTCTTTTTTTTTTTCCACAGAGATCATAAATATCATCAATAGGTTGGGAAGGAAGAGAGGCACATCCAAGTGAAATGGCTTGCCCATAGTTACAGAGCAAGAAAGGAAATGCTTTAGTTGTAACAGAAATTATTTGACACCCACCACAGTGCATTACTTATTCAAATACACAGCATTAAAGTCTATTTAATTTCTTGTAACAGCTTTAGCAATGCTACACATATAGGAAGAAAGGCAGGTACTGTGGGAAACCAATAAAGAAGTCCTGCATGGAGACTGGTCTGGAATTCTGTTCTGCTGCCTCAATATTTCCTCTTATAACCAGGGCTGAGCAACTCATTCATGGGGACAGCTTCCACTGAAGGACTTT
Organism: Scytalopus superciliaris; assembly: GCA_013400415.1. NCBI lineage: Eukaryota > Metazoa > Chordata > Aves > Passeriformes > Rhinocryptidae > Scytalopus > Scytalopus superciliaris. The sequence continues at coordinate 147,790 of VXBX01006664.1, forward strand.
GAATTTAGGAGTTTTTCCTCCTTGTCTAGAAATCCCTGCAACCATGTACTTGATTTTTATTCTGTTGGGATAGTTATGAGGTTGGCTTTATTACACTCCTCCAAAAGGCTGCTGAAGGGCTACACTGAGATCTCTTTAAAATTGTGCTAATAATAACAAGCTGCAAAAGTAATGAATTAGTAGTTTCCTAACCTTTCTGCTGCAATAGCTAAAGAACATTTTATGATATATCCTATTAAATGATTAAGAAGTATCTGTAACTCAGTTCTGTGACAAAACTTAAAAATGCTAAGGTATTGAGTTGAAGAATGTTTCAACAAAAATTAAAAAGGTTGTCTTTTTGGACATTTTTCTACAAAGTAGTTGAAGTCCAAGTTGAAAGTAAATCTTCAGAAAAACTAATTTTGTTTCTTTGGATAAAATAGATCCAGGAATTAGTTGAAAAGGCATTTCCCACATTGATTCCCTTTAATTTCTACATAAATACATGCAAATTTCACCGCTGAAAGACATTTAAATAAGAAATTCTGGCATTCTACTAAACTATTAGTTTATTCCATATTTGATCCGTCTGGAGATAAGGTTGCTGTGTTTTCCAACATTTTATATCAATCTAGCTTTTTAATTGCATTGTAATTAAGAAGGATGGATTTCTTTTCCAGTTTGAAAAGTACTCTAATACAAGAATCCAGGCCACAAAGAGAAGGCTGGAAAGGAAAAGAGGAAAGAGTGGCTGGAAAGCCACTCAGCAGGAAAGGACCTGGGGTTGCTGGTCAACAGCAGCTGGACATGAGCCAGCAGTGTGCCCAGATGGCCAAGAAGGCCAGTGAACAACAAACTGTGTGGCTGGCAGGACTAAGGAAGTGACCATCCCCCTATACTTGGCATTGACGAGGCCTCACTTCAAATCCCGTGTTCGGTTTTGGGCCCTTCACTACAAGAACACTGAAGTGCTGGAGGGTGTTCAGAGAAGGGCAAGGAAGCTGGTGAAGGGTCTGGAGCAAAAGTCTTATGAGGAATGGCTGAGTGAGCTGGGGGTGTTTAGCCTGGAGAAAAGGAGGCTCTCTACAACTACCTGAAAGGAGGTTTTAGAGAGGTGGGGGTCAGTACCTTCTCCCAGGTACGAAGTGACAGGACAAGAGGTAACAAACACCAGGGGAAGTTTAGATTAGATATTAGGAAAAGCTTCTTCACTGAAAGCGTTGTCAAGCACTGAAACAGGCTGCTCAGGGAAGTGGTGGAATCACCATCCTGGAAATTATCAAAGAACATGTGGACATGGTTTAATGGTGCATATGGTGGTGGTGCTGGGTGGACAGTTGGACTTCACGATCATAGAGAATTTTTCCAGTCTTAACAATTCTGATTCTATGTGTCACAGCTTGGGCTGGACTCAAGCTACAGTCTGGGTCCAAAGTTTATCTAGGAGACAAGTTAGTTCCAGCACAGGTGTCAGGTCCACCCAGGAGACAAGACTGCAGACCAGCACCACAACAGAATTGCTTAAGACAAGGACCCCAGGCCTAGGTCTGAGCTGAAATGGGATTTCTGGGCCATAAGTGGAGTGAAGGTCCCAGATGAGGCTGGTCAGGGCAACTAAGGGCTGTTGATGCACACAGGACGATGACACCAACAAGTTTGGGAATTCCAGTAGAATCACACCACCATTTGAGTTTTACTGTATCACAGAAAAAAAAAAAGACTGAATAAAACAGGTCCATAAATATACAGGGAAAGGTAAGGAATACTATGCAGAAATAGCACAGTGCTCTCTGGTGGCGTAGTTTCAAAGCTCCAATGCACGAGAAAGAACTATGATCCTGCAATTATGTAAAGGACTGGATATCTACCCAAAGCTCTCTCTGGTTCAGAGTATACTGTTGGACAAGAGTTTTTGTCTACACACTCCATTATCCCAAGCCCTAAATGGGCATAAAAAGTTACAATGTCCTTGAAATAGTATTGTATCACTGCAAGTTATTAGTAATATTGCTATAATTCATACTTGTAAGCTAAGAGGATCCTTCAGTTTTGGTAAATTTGCTTAATGAGGCATATAGATCTTCTTCTGCCAGTACACTTTCCATCTCAAATCCTGTCAAGCAGGATTTATGTGCTTTTGTTTCTAGCACAAAATGAGAAATACAATGCTACATATTATAGAACAATTCAAACAACTATTGTCTTGCTGTTTACACAGCTTAAATTACATGCTAGTTTAGTCATTATTCAAAGTAACATTACAAGTGAGAAAAAATCAGTAATCTAAATTCTGTCTCAAAAATAATTAATTTGCTTAAGGCTTGCAGCTACAATAATCAGGACAGTCGTTTGTCTAAAATGATCAAATATTTAAGAGGAAGTAAGAAACCATTCCTGCTCTTTGTTTTCCTTGGGCTATGATGTAGAGTCAGGGGAATTGCCTATGTCAAAGAATTGTTTATATTGGGAATTAGAGGATTTTATAAGATTTAATTACAGTAGATTTTTCCCCACATAGTAGAAGCTACAGAATGGAAAGCTAGTCATCTGCTTTTAAGCAGAATCATCATAGCTAGAGATAAAATAGTACTAATTATTTAGTCCACCCTCTTGAAAAGAGAGGCTACGGTTACCTTATAGAGGATATAGCAGATATTTAGCTTATACTCCACTGAACAGCAGCCCAAAAATCCATTTAATAGAGAGGGGCTGGCCAGTGAAAAACAGACTGGATAGAATTTTGTGGCATTTAGATCTTTCATTCAGAACACATATTTCTTACATTTTTAGTTATTTACATTGTCACTTTCAGGAATATTATTTTACAGTTTCTAAGCTTTGAAATTTTTCTCTCATGAAGACAACTTGTATGATAAAGAATCCAAGCTATGCTGAAAATACATTAAAAAAGAATGTCCATATTTCAATGTAAAAGAAAGGTGCTTAACAAAATCTCAGCAATACTATCCATAAATACGGACTCACATGTTTTTAAAACTTGCCTGAAGTTACAGGTGATGGCATAAATATTTGGCAGGTAGTTCTCTGTGTTGGGCAGAAAATCTCATTTCACTGCAATGCATTCTCTAATCAAACGGTTTGCATCTCATAATTGGTTCTCATGTGATTCATTTGCAATTAGTGTTGATGATGGAATAATACATACAAATAACATCTGGGAATTACATTTTATGTTCCTATTGCCAGATTATTTAGAGGAGATGGCTTTTTCATTAGACTTAGTCTCTCAGAAATCAAATCTGGAATAGTTTCAGGCTATTAGGAGAACATGGGCTTTGTCTTTTTGACTTTTTTTTTCCAAATTATACTGTGCATACATAAAATTTATTCATTTATTTTATACAAGATGGCAGGCACCAGACAGACAAGAGCCTGAACATGATGCCTGCACATGGCCATCCCTCCAAAGAAGTGCAGACTTTTGGCACAAGGCTTGAACATTCATTACACTGAGGTTTTTCCCTAACTAGTTTCTCTGCAAATATATATTCTCTTTCACAGAAGACTGCCACAGGTGTGATCAGCTGGAAAATATCCTACTTCCAAAGGACTGCCCCTTGGCACAACAAGCTGCTGTTAACACTGCTCTGGCAACTTACAAGGTCCACTGCTGCCCATCAGCAGCACATACATTAGTTTCTCTGGACTGAATATTAGGAAAGTTTGCAAGCCATCCTGCTGGCTCAGAGCACATTGCTACATTTATACTCAGTCTCACCTATGACCAAATTCCAGGTTACAAACTAGTTTAGACAAGTTGCCTGTTCTGTCTTGGAGATGTGCCTGACCAGAGCCACAGATAACCAAGAAGAATTTGAAGGCAAACAGAAGCAAGATTGCACACATTTTGTGCAACAGTACAACTTTTGTGAACTGATGAGTATGTGGGATTTGAAACAGCTTAGATGAAGCTTTAATGAGTGTAAGTACTTGCTCAGATATATATTGTGTTAATCAACACATGCAGTAATGGGAAGAGAACTACATAAGCCACTCTGAAGCAGCACTCTTAAAATGCAACCTAAACTTTAGTTGGCTTAATAAACAAATTCTCAAATATAAATTCTTCCTTTGATTTTCAGTTATACATTTTAGAAACATTATTTATATAAAAAATTTTAATGCATATTTTCCAACTTTTTTTAAAGAAAACTTGCAGGCTCCTTTGTTTGTTTTGATCTTTTGATTAACAACAAAAGAAACACAAAATGTTTTGTGCAAAGCATTTTAATTTTAAAAGTCTGTTTTTCACTTAAAGAAAATTTCATCAGATGTACTTTCAGGAAGAACTCCTACAAATAAATTTGCAGACAAGGACCACTATCCTCTAAAAAAAATTAGAAGAATTACAGGTATAGCTCCAGCCAAATTGATAATGAACCTTTCAATGAAGCCTGATAATGAAGCCTTTCAAAAATCCACAGTGAACAAATAAATGCATAAAGTGAGAATAGTTTGTGTGTATAAGTTCTTCTTCAGGTGCCAAAGCAAAATAGTTATTCTTCTTGGTTATTGTAACAAGGCTTACTAGGAACAATTATCTTCTGGAAATTCAGACAGGGATGGCACAACCATACAACAGAAGGCTGACAAGGGTCTCAACTATTCCCAGGCTCAGAATCACCGTTTTACTCCAAGTCCCTGTATTTGCAGCTAGGGAGAAAAAAAAAACATCCAAGGAGGACAAAAAGTAAGAAAGGCTAGCCACTAAGCAATGCTGCATTCGTGCTGCAAAACATCCCTCTACTCAAAAGGGTAAATAAGGACTCTGCAAACTTCCCGTTCTTACTGGGAGGAGTTCCTGCTTTAAGCAACAATCTCATTATACATCGTTCACTGCAGGGAAAACAAAGTGGCCCCTGGAAGGAGGGACAAACAAATGAGAAACTTTTCTGCTGGCCAGCCTAAGGACACCCTATGGGCCTTATGGCACAGGGCCTCCCCTGCTCACAGATGCTATACAAATTCAATTACACTGAAGAGTGCTTCAGTGAAACTCCACAGTGCCTGGCTCAGATGTGTAATCACTTCCATATCCTATTACAAAAACAGCCATACTGTCATGGGCCTGAAGCTAGCAAGTATGCAGGGCTTCATTATATCTACTATCTCTAAATGTTTCTCTTAATTATATTGGGTCCCTAAGAGAGGCTTGAGGCCTTCCTCATTTGCTCTCTCTTCCAGTATGGTTGGCTTGATTCCCAAAGCAAAAGATTGAAATGGGATGGGAAGTCACAACAAGTAAACAAATATTCTTCCAAATGCACACACTTTTATTTGTAATATTTTAATGTTGTTAGAAATGCTATATTAACAGCAGCAGTATTGCAGGCATGCATATACAGAAGCAGTATGCTTTGAGTGTTTGCTCAACAGCAGCACAAAGGACAGTCCCAGTCCCCTGGCATACTCTGTGCACATGGCACACTGCTGGCAGAGCACCTGAACTATCAGAAGCTGGTAATTCTGGCATACAGACACACATCTTTTATATACAGAACGCCGTGCATCAGCTCACTTCCCTTAGGTAAAAATGGACTTGACAACTGAATAAAAGAACTTCCTGCACACTTACCCAGGTGGTGGCACTTCGCTAAGGATTGTTACAAAGGCTGTGTCTCTCAGGTGTTGGGAACACTGGAAATACAAGGGCAGGAAAGAAAATATATTAGCCCTCATGTCTTCATGTTTCAGTCTAAGTGATTAATATTTTCACTCGGGTAGCCCCGGGATATGGTCTGCCTGTGGAAAGGGTGCTCCCCGCAGGCACCCTCAGACTCTCTCTGTATGCACGACCCTGAACTCATAGGAAAGGGCTCATTTATTTCAGTGGGCTTGAAATGTGTTTCTTGGACATTACCAACACTATTAGACCAGGGTTAGCATTTACAGCAGTCTGCCCTGGTGACAGGAAAATCACATACTGCAGGGAACGGGACTTGAACACTGATTTTACATGTGACTTAGAATCTAGAAAATCAAAACGCAGGTTTCTAACCCTCGAATTTTCCCAGACCCCGAGATGGTTTAACCCACACCTTAAGTATGCGTGGCGTGGAACACACGATGTTTTGCTGGCCGTGCCCCTCACAGAGCACACCCACTGACCGTGGGGCAGGAGGCTCCGTGCCATGGCCGGCCGTGCCCCTCACAGAGCACACCCACTGACCGTGGGGCAGGAGGCTCCGTGCCATGGCCGGCCGTGCCCCTCACAGAGCACACCCACTGACCGTGGGGCAGGAGACCCCCCGCCCGCCCCGCGGCTCCCTCAGGGCCGGCGCCTCTCGCGGGAAGATGGCGGCTCTCGCGAGAGGCGGGCGCGCGGCTGCCCGTAGCTATGGCAGCGGTGCTGCGCGCGGCCGGCGGGACGGCGCGGGCACGGGCACGGGCACAGGTAGGGCCGGCAGCGCTCCGGGGCGCTCGGTGTCCCGCTCCTCCCTCCCGTCCCTTCCCCNAGAAGGTCTTTTATTACCAGCGGTCTCTGAAAGGAGTATCAGGGACGTTGCGTTATCTTGCTTAATAACTCGGGCGTGATCGGCTGCCGTCAAGAGTTAAACTTGCGTAGGGAGCTGTTGGTTAGAAGAAGCTGCTCAGTATTTAATTGCCGGTATTGGTCTAAGGTAGGCAAATCCATGTGCATTTTTCCCCCCTCTTTTCTCTCTTGAAAGAAAGCAGAAGCTGTTTGCTTTTGCAGGTTCTGATTTCACTAGAAACCCTTCACTCGGCAGAACGATTATGAGTGGACATCGTGAGGGTTACAGCCATACACAGAAAGCATGACAATATACACCACCTGCTTTCGAAAAGTTGCAGGCACAGTGGCTTTCTGGCCTTTCAGCTACGTGAACTTGTGGGTATTGGTGGCTGACCGCGTGTGAGAGAACAATTCAAAGAGCTTTTCAGATTTCAGAACGAATCCTGAGTGTTTCAGTCGTGGCAAAGATACGCATGTGAAAAGGGAGGGAAAGCAGCTGTGTGTTTCTCACACAGTTTGAAAGAAGGACGTGTGTACTGAAATCAAACCTGTTTAAGCTTGTGCTCCTCTTCAGACTCGGAAAAAAAATATCTACAACTGAAAGGTGTTGTAGTCCAACATACTTGACTGTGAATAGCAATCTTGGAAAACAATAGCAACGTGAATAGTCCTGTGTTTGTTTCCAGAGGGAAAGACAGTAGTGCTGTGCTGAGAACTAAACTGGTAAAGTAACACATAACTTGAATATGACAGCTTTTTAAAATAATTAACAAAAAAGTATTCTGGGCTAAAAGGTACTTAAATCAGCATGCAGAAATCTGTTCTCTTATAGGAAGTGATAGAAATAATGACAATTTAAATAGAATACTTTTGAAGTTCTATTCCATCACCTAATCAAGACTATATCTAATCAAGTGTGCTGCATATCATTTGGACTGAATTAAATAGGAACTTTTTTTTTTTTCTTGTTTGTTTCCCTCGCACTTGGGTGATGTAACTTAGGAAGCCTTTTGCCACAATGTTCTTGAGTTGGGATGAGCAGTAAAGGTGTACTGGATTTGTCTGATGCAGGCAAACTTACTTACAGTTATCCCAGAGAATTTGAAAATTGTTTTTTTTTTAATGTTAGATAAAGCATTAGCTGTAAAAGCATTTCAGTTCATTTCTTTCAGGCATTGCAGGTAAAATGTATGTCAATTCTTCTCTCATTTCTGGGTTAAGAGTCTATTTTGAGACTGTAGCCACAAGTTTGTTAAAAAGGATAATGGGAATTTAAATCCTTCTCTATCCAGTCTTGGAGATGTTATTAGGCATTAAGCCTTCTTAGGCGAGTTTTTGTGGAGAGTACATAAAAGAAAGTGTGTTTATTTCCCAGTTTGGGGAGCTTCAAAAAGTTTGTTACCTGGAGAGGCTCATAGTGTTTGAGCACTCTCTAAAGATACCCATGTAAAGAACAGTTGCGACTGCCCAGAATAATTTTTGCTGCAACTGTGCAAAATGCAGCCCATGATAGAAAAAGAAAACTGAGATAAGAGGATGAAAGAATAATAGAAAATCCCAGCTATTGTTTTTTCCTTTAAATTTGCTTACCTGACTTCAGGACCAGTATAATAAACATTACTGTGTAAGTTATTAGTCTTTCCTTTTTTCTCATGGAGCCTTTTGAAATCTAAGTACCTTGGACATCCTTCAGTTTCATGGCATATGCTCCACACACATTTATTCAATTTATTTTAATTTGCTCTCGGAAATACTTCTTTTCTTTGTCTAAAATTTGCTTTTTAATTTATTTTCTGTCAGTGATGGCTGTAGTCACAATTTCAAAGTTATCCTGTATCTCTGTCATTGCAGGTCATTCTGTAGCACAGAAACACAGTGCTTGATAGCAGAGGGGAACAGCAAGAAATCTTATTGCTGACTGTCAAAGAATTTTGATCAGCTTACATGGATCTCTCTGCTGGTCCTGTTAACTGCAAGTCGAGCAATAGGCAATCCCCAATCCTGTAGATTTTGCCTTCATCTGTAGGCAGTCCCCTTCCCCTTGGCTTGCACTCTATGTGTGAGACTGCTTGGAGGAGCCATCTCCTGGTGTCATCTGGACACTTGCTAAGACAAGTGACACAATGTAGGAGATCTCTTTTTGTGTCTCTTGATATATGCAGGTTTAGTGTGCAGGTTATTCCTTTTTTTTCTGTTGTGTCACTTGATGCCAGGGATTTCCTGAGAAAGCTGGGTTTGGGTGCATCTCACCAGGCACTGTCTATGGACCATGAGTCTGTGTTTGGCCAAACTAGGGTATGACTTGGCTATGTTACTCTGATTTTATAGCAACAGACGACATGCCAGCTCAATCACTCAGCTGGCAGAACTTGGGTACAATCATTCAGTGGGAAGTTAACCTCTTGTGCCTTTCCTAAAGTTACAGTAAGTGCTCTGTTTCTGGAGTTACTGGAAAAGGAAGGAAAAACTTCAGTAGGTCTATCAATACCTTAGGAAAAACCGAGGAACCTGCAAGGAAGGCAGGAGGCTCTTACTTAAGTTACTTTTTTGATACTTTCCAAGACTTGTGAGTGGTATGTATTCTGTTGTAGTTTTAAATGTTAGAAGTAACATTTTGTGTTCATAGAGTGTAAAACTTGCAGTAGGTTTTGTTGTCTAGTGCCCCCAGCTTGTAAAGTAAAGGTGACCTTAAAAGTGCTATGTTAAAACTTGGCATCTCTATTTATTCCTGTAGGAGTTATTGCTCAGTAAAATGGAAAACTGTGGTACCTGCTGGGTGCTTAATGTGATTGATCCCAGACTATTAAGAGGCAAAGGATAGGGCTAGACATGGTTTTGAGGTTTAAAACCATTTTTGTTCAAATTGTGAAAGTATGTGGAAAATCACATACTGTTATGGCATGATCTGTACTTTTTCTGTCTACTAATTTTGAAGAAGTGCTGTAAAAATATGACTTTTCTAGTATCAGTCATAATAATTTGTAAAGAAATCCCTTTCTGAATTGAACCTATCTGTAGGAAATACAATTTTTGCTGCTGCAAATGTTGTTTAAACATTTTGGCTGCAAATGGAAATTTTGAGAATGGAAATTAAATTTGATATTTCTTGTATAAAGTACTGTGACCATTTTCTTCAAGACCTTCAGCCGTAAGAAATGCACCTTTGAACACAGTATCCAAAGAGATCTTTAAGCAGCACTGTGAAATTTTCGCTTTAAAACCTTCATGTTGATGTTTCTTCTTTCTTATCTTCTTTCTTTATTAATATAACCCCTGAAAGCTTTGTACTGGTATAGAGGAAATTATAATTGGGTATCTGAGAGTCAGAAGTAACCTTCATGAACAGAATGATGTGTTGTACTGCTTGTGGTGTAACTTTCACTGTTCCTCTGGCACTCTCCCGAGACCCTGGGCTGGAGATGGTGTCCGAGGAGGAAGAGATTGCTGCTGCTTGTTCAGTTTTTTGTTACATTCCTGGAGTGAAGTTGTTTTCGGAAATGCAAATTGTAATGTTGAGTTTTGAGTTCGTTGGGAACTGGACTGAGCCTGACAAATCAATTTGCCAAGGCTGGAGTTGTCAGATGATAAAGCTTGTCTTCATTACCGATCAGTTCAGATTTGAACCAATGACCTAGAGGTGAAGAGCTCAGTATTGTATTCTGAATCCTCTGATCTATCCGTATGTTCTCTTGTTTAAAGTCCCTGTAGTCCTCTTAAACAGAACATGCAGTAAATATTGAGTGTTGTTTGCACTTGTAAATATTAGAACAGTGTCCATTCCAGTTGTCTGCTGTGCGTGTGAGGACACTGCAGTTAAATATAGCAACAATTTCTTACGCTCTCTGGCTTTTCATGAGAAAGCCTCATACAAATCCAACCATATGGCAAAACCCAGCATTATCATAAAACCATTAACAAAGAACCTTTTGCTACCATTACCAGGAAAATGAATGTACAGCTCTAAGTAGCATACTGGGAGTTATTAATAACATCAGGCTGCTGCTAAGAAAATGAACTTAAATGAAATATCATTAGGAGCTGAGTCATCCCACCAACACTTCTGCATGTTGTATCCAGGTTTGTATTTATCTGTGAAAGCCTTTTCAGAATATATTATCATTATTACATGTCTACTTTGTTCTTCATTGAGTATCTTCTAAGGCTGTAAAAAAGCATAATGGAAAATAATTTACAGGGATTTCATAAAATAGATTCCAAAAAATATTTGAAATGTCCGTACAGAAGCTCATGATCTATTTTCCCATTCATTCTGAGGTAAGATGTTCCTAGGCAACCTACTGAACAGGATGAGGTCAACAAATGTAAATCCTTGGCCAAGTGATTCTCAGTTTGTAAGGCTATTAAAACAAGTTACTGTCCTCAAGTCATGGTTCCTGTGAGCTACAGAAATAATAAAATTAACATTTGTATGTATTTGGATTGTCTTTTTATCTCCTTATCCCTTCTCCTCCAATCCTTAATCTCATTCTATTCTGTAACAGTAGGCACTGCTGTGTCTGTACTGATGGATCTGCTGCCAAATCAAATATAAAGAGGTGAATTTTCCTACTTTCCCCTCACTATGAGAATAAATTATGCCTTTTTCCTCTACCTGACTGTCAATTTTAATGTAGTTTATAGGAACATATTTATTTTTGAGATCCTTGTATTTTTATTTCAAAATGTTGGGAATTGGCCAACTGATTCGAAAGGTATGATACTCATTTTGGTCAGATGTGGGCAATAAAAATAATTTGCTGCCTAGTTACTACTGAAACGAAGCACATGATTGTGCTGTCTAATGTATCCTTGATCCCATTTGTTTTGTCCCTCTTTTTCAGTTAAAGCAGCTCTCTTTTTTGCATAGCATTTCTGGTATATGAGATGTGATCTACATTGGTTCTGTCATTGTTTTCCCTTCATTCCTTTGATGGCACTGCAGTCATCTTCCAGAGGTTCTGTCGTGGAAAACAAAATGTCTGAATTCTTTTTGGATTGGAGAAATCAAGTTTTTAAACCTCACAGATAAAACTGTGTTTCCTTCTTTTGAACATCTTTCCAAACCTGAAATTAAGCCATTTTATGTTTTTTTTTTTTGGTTTTTTTTTGTTTTTTTAAAATAGAGATAAGACTTCAATGAATTGTGGTTGTCTGTAAAAGTGTGACAGGACATGAACCCTGGTGATCTTTTTAATTATTTTGCAATAGGCTTGGTCTTGTTACACTCTGCCATAATTTATCTCATGTATGCGTTTGATCAAGCCTGCAGCCCTCAAATTTGAAGGCTGGCAGCCTGGCTTTTGGAATTACTTTCCCCTTTTGTCTTCTACAGCTCTGAAAATACAGTTAGACCTTAGCTGCTCTCCCATCCTGTTTAAATCAAAACAGTGAATGTGGGTTTATTGTAGATAACTATTTTTAGAATGTAATCAAGCTTACTAAATGGTGTGAATGCTGGAACAGAAGTGGGGGTTTATGAGTATGCACACTGCAAATAAGCACCAAAATAATTGCTGGTTCAAAGGTAGAAGCAGGTAGGCTGAACAGTAATAAACAATGATCATGTATTAGTGTCTTGACTAGAACACTCTTCTCATGGTACAGTTTGGCTCACCAAAATTTATGCAGAAGTACACACTGTATGTTGTGTGTGTGTGTGTGGGGAACAGTTCGCAGATGAGAAACCTGCAGGGAATTGAGGGAAAATTAATTTTTTTTCTTCCTTTTTCTTATCTGCATGAAACTTGTTTTGACATTTTACACTCTTAGAACATCTAGCTTATTTCTAATACTTAGTAAATGTAAATCAGCATTTTCAGTAGATAGTGTTTGATCTTTATAATTTTTATGGTTTAATTTTTTAAAAATAGTTTGTGATTTATTATATTTTGAATTTTGAAAATGATGAATGGACTAAAAATATGTAAGAGTGATTCAGACACAGGAGACTGCTTGAAGAGGAGGAATCTTCTGTAAGTATTTCCACAAATCATGAAAATGTATTTTGGAAAATAGTTAATGAGGGAAGTGTGTCACAAAGCAGAGGATAGCAAAAGAGTGTCTAATCCTCCAGTGTGTATTCCCGGTAGAATGAACTTATAAATGGATCGATAAACAACAGCTAATGCATCTCAGCACATTGGTACATGAGCTGTTACTGTGACATGGAAACAGGTTAATGTCCTTACTAGGTCTGCATGTTGTTCAAAAAAATAGGTCATGGTGGGGGAAAGGGAGGGGGAAAAAAAAGGGTTGATTGTACACTCTGCCTGTTCCTTAAAACTTTTCCATTATACTGCATCTGAGGCATGCTAATAAATAGCAAAACTTCATAAACCTGTGATCGTAAACTGCAGCACTCTCTCTGGTGTCTATAATGGACATAGTTATGCACAACTATCTACACAGTACTTGCAATGGAAGATGTCTAGGGAGTTTATGTAAATACTTTTGAAGCGAGTTATAAAAGGCATTGCCAACGCAAACTTTAGGATCCTTTGATTATGGAGTCTTGATAGATTTTCAGTACAGATTCATTTATTTTTCTCAAAGCAAATGACAAAATGCTGTGGTGTGAGCTTGACAGTGTTGCTGGATGAACAGCAGTTTTTGTTGAGTGTTGTTTTTATGTGCTCCTAATTTGTTTAAATTCTCAAAGACAACTTCCACAAATTTTTCAGGGAAGCTTTTTTAAAATTTCATTTTTGTTATTTCTCTTAAAATGCATTGCTTCAGGAGAGGATGGAGAAGGAAAGACTATGTCTTTCCTGTTAGCAAAAACTATACTGAAGAGTGTAGTTTTCTTATGGAAACGGCCATCTTTTAAGAGGAAAGTCCTCTTAAAAGACTCTTTGAGAGAGATAGAAAGGTAGTTTAATTAGTAATGTATTTGTTCAATCAGTCCACTTACTGTTGTTAGTAATTGTAGAAGTCATAGTTGGCTATAGAATCACCACATAAATTAAGCTACTCACCACTGATCCGTTGTGTTTTCCTCTGTTTGCTTTTTGCTTGTGATGGGTCCTCCTCTGCCTGTTTGTCCAATACCACAGCTGCAGACTGGAAGGGAACCTGGGGAATTTCCCTGTATTGGATTCTTGCTCTGGTGGGAACCAGCAGTGTTCACAGGAAGGTGGTGGAGTCCTCTTCTCTCCACTGGAACAGAGACCTTCTCAGGCTCAGTGATAGAGAGGGATGTTTTCAAACTGAAGTTGCTTTTTCTGACTGCATAGGTCCAGGAACATTTCTATACAAAAGCAGCAGTACTAGGAAGATCTTATTTTTCCGGATTATTCTGCAAAGGAATACTTGAGGGTCTGGTAGGTTGTGGGAGAGAAAACATGTAAAATGTGTGACTGTTGCAGGGTCGTGCCCAACTGAATTGCCTAATTCTGCTCTGAAGGATAGTACATCAAGTATCAATTCCAAATTTGTTTTGCTTTTTCCCTCTGATAAGGAGTGTATGCACTGCTTGTGCAGGAGTTAGGATTCATATGCCATTTGTCAATAAATTTTAACCTTTGAGATGTTTTATGTCTGTATGTATAATAAATAAAATTTACTGAAAGTGGTTTGAACAAGAATCCAAAGCCTGAAATAAGATTTCTAATTAATCCTGAACTCTTTAAGAATCTTTGACATTTTTTTATTTGGATTTTTACAACAGAAAACATTAAATATGAATTTGTTTTAACATTGGTTTACTTCAAATTTAGCTGTCTGGTAGGTCTGAAAATGGTTGTGTTAGCTATCATGCTTTCCCTATGTCTCTAATGTCCCACTTAATGTTGATACTCTCAGTAAAAAAAAGTGCAACAATATTGCAGGTTGCTCCTTGGTTTCCCTACCTTTTCTTATCCCAACTTGTCATGAATTAATTTCAGTAATGATACACATGCTAAATGCCACGGCCCATACTGTTATCCAAAGATGTGAATAAATTATGATACTCATCTTGGTTGTAATTGTGAATGGCCTTGAGTATTAATAAAATTTTGATAATTCAATAGAACAGTGGAAATGCTGTTCTTGAGGTAAACTCTGAGGATTTTCCATGGCAATTCCATGTTTTCTACCTACTAAGTGTTCACTCTTTCTGTATGATATCAGCCTGTTGAGCTGATACAGGAGTGCCAATATGTCTCTGCTTTATATAGGACATAAAAATGTCTTCACTTGTCTGGTCAAACTACTGTTCTCATTTGGATTGTGAAAATAACTTATAAATATGGAGTAGGAACTCCTCAGGAAGCATGTGAAGTATGTTATAAATTTATGGACAAAAATTTAAACAAGAAAGGTTCCAAGTGGTTGTAAATAAGACTTCCCTCCCACCCCCACTCCCTCTATTCTAACAGTCATGCATTTGAATGAGGGGCTGTACAGTCTCCATCCTTAGTGGATTTTAAGTCCCAACAGGATAAAGCCCAGAGCAACCTGATCTGACCTCTTAGTCATACTTTCAGTGTGAGGCTAGACTAGAGCCCTCTGGGATCCTTTCTAGCCTCGCTTATTCTGTGGTTCTGATTTACTTGTCAATCACACTCATGTTCAGCATTCGTTCTTCCTCGTTGCATGAGCTGTTCATTTGGAGTGCTCAGTAAATTCCTTCAGTAAGAATGGCATCACATGAGAACTGGGGGCACCAGCTCAGAAAGAGGAGTGCGGACAAATTGCTGTCCAACTGCTGAGGCTGTGGACAGATTACCTCCTGTTTTGAAGCATATTTCTGTGAAGATTTGGTATAGATGAAGCCATTGTGCTAAGAGGATTTAACCAAACTATGAAGTTTTGTGTTCTAAATGTTAAAAAATTATGGAGGAACTTGACTAAGCAAACTAATTTCTGTACAAGAAATAGAGGATTCTGGCACATATTACATAATCTTCAGAACAAATTCTAGCTGTTGGTAGGATATAGCACAACTTAGATATAATGCAGGCAAGAAGATTTAGAGCAAGGGGGCCAGCAAGTTCTTTCTCCTAATAGCTCTGAGACCAAATTTCAGACCTAACAGAAGAGTTTAGCAGGGCTTTTAAGCAGGAAGTCACCAAGGCATTGTATAACGTGCCCATTGCTGACATAGTTGCTTCAACTAAACTTGTTTGGTTTTGCTTTTTTCCTTTTTTTTGTTTTGATACTGATACAAACAAAGGAGGCCAAAAATAATTTTTGTTAAATTGCAGTCAGCTGTTAAGCAGACTGAACCGCATGAATGTTTTTCAAGAATAGCATTGTTAGTTACTTTTGCTTCTTTGATAGGAAAGAAAAGAGGCATTTGGATTTTAAAAAGAATCTCTTTGGGAGTTTTTTTTCAGACTATAAAAAACCATTTTTGTCTTCAGAGTCAGAATTATGTCATGAGAAAGAAAAAAACTATAGAAACAATTTATGCCTATAGTGTAATTAACATATTTTTATGAAGAGGTTAATGCCTGCCTAAAGGTACAGTGGGGAGGAAGAAGTCCTCCATTTCTATATTTACTAGTAATATTTTCTTGATAAAACTGGTCCTAGACTTAACAGAGGTCAGTTGTGTTTTAAATACCCACTTTAGGTTTCAGCTTTCCTTTGATGTGAAAGGAAGATCACCCAGTTGATTTTTGTGTCTGTATTTTTAAGAGAGCTCCAGGTTCAGGGCCTGCCTGCTGCAGCAGAGTTGTGGGCGCTGCACAGCGATGTGCTGCATTGCCCCTCCAGTTTGCCAAATTACTTCAGTGTGAGGTAGGTGATGGCAGTTCTTTCCAGTGTGAATGCCGAAGTGAGATCCAGCTGCTTGTTTTGGACTACACACAAATGGTAAAAACTGCAAAACAGTTCAAAAAACATCTTGCCCCTCACTTTCCCTAACAGTGATCTGATACCTGTTCTCCTGCATGATGACTGTAGGCAATAAGTAGAATTTCAGCACATAAATTAATGTTTGAATTTTCCTTCTTCTGCCCACTCCTGTTATTTAGGTCTGTAATCATGCAGTTTTAATTCTGCCAACATTCTTTGTTCTTAAAGCAAAATACAAACCCAAACAGCTACTGAATGCGGAGGAAAATGGTGTCAAATTAAACAAAGGGTCTTCCATTCCTCCCCTTTTTAATGAATATCAATGCTTGGTTTGTGTGCAGTTTGAAATATGTTTAGTTTCTCTTTGTCGGGATGGGGAGATGTTGCCTTGGCTGCTTACCAAAGAAATTGTCCATTGACTGATAATATTACCACATTAAGATGCAGTGATGGTAATTTTGAATCTGCTAAGGACTGGTGTAGGCCAACTCTGGGCTGCTCTAAAGAGGTTGTGAAAAAATTCTTTATTGAAGAGGCTGATAAACCCTCAGTCCTTTGTAATGAAAGCCAGTATTTCTACCTTATGCACGGGTGCCCTAGCTCAGGACAGCATGAAGACTCATGGTTACTAGTTCTGTTGTTAATAGTGCTGTCCTTAATTCTTCCTCTCATGAGCACTGTACTTCCTTCAAAGAAACAGAAAAGGTAGCACATGCAAAAAGTATGTTTGCAACAGTAGCTGATATGTAGGTCTTTCTATTACTCTAGGGAGGATTTATCCATTTATGTCCATGTGCTTCTGGAAAACCTTTCTTTGTCGTTTTCCAATCAGCTTTTGCAAAGGATTTTGTTATTGATCTTGTAAAAACATAATGCTACTAATGGAGCACTACACAGATCAGTCTAAACAAAGCTAATCACTTGAATTCTGGCTTTTGAAAAATGGGCACTTGTAACTTTTTGTATTAGGAATTTGCTATAAAAGCTAAAGGTTAAACAGATGTACATGTAAATTTTTTTCTTCTGTCTGGACTTTACAAAATACAATACACACCTGAAAATCTAATTACTTAGTAGTTCCTTCAAGTGTTCGGAACTATTTGCAGGCTATAATTACTCAGTTGACTTTAGCAAGGAAGAAGTATGTTCTTCCTCCTCAAAGGCATTCACTTAAGTGTCTTCGTGGCTGCAGAGAGTGAAGCATGTTTATGTGTTTGCCTGTCATCTACGTGTTCCTTGGGAAATGCAATGCCGAATACAGTGCCTTCCTCTAAGCTTACTTGGGCATAATGTCACAACTGGTTTGTCTTCTTGCCCTGTTGGCAGATTGAGATCTTTGAAATCATGGTTTTGAACGTTGGACTAAGAAAAGTATGTCCTTGCCAAAAATCCATTTGACATTTTTATAAAGGAACCTCTGCTGAAGGAGATACTGGCATCTTTGTGTACTTTCAAGGCGAAACTGCTTTGGAGATTCTTTAAAAGAGTCATTAGGAAAATCTTTCCTTTGTTTCAGTGGGATTTCTTACACGCATACTGGTGCTGCCAAAATGATTTGGAATTTAGGCTATGATAATGTAGAGGAGGATTTGTCTCCTTTTTAACGTCTGTTGTTCTTCTACAGCTTTTGTAGACTCTCCAAGAAGAGACTTTCTGTGACTTCGGTGGCTGTTGCTGCCTTAGGCAGCAACCCAAGGCTGGAATTACAGACATTTTTACAGCTAGAATCAGTCCTGTTTTCTGGCTGTTTGAATTTCAACCTTATGAGGCTTTTACTCCCATTGAATGGCCTAACAGGAAAACACATTTCCTGGTACCTTCAGATTTCTGGATGCAGGCAGGATGCCAACATTGAAAGCTTTGTGTTATGAACGACATAGGTTTTATATGTCACTTGATTGCAAATTTACTAATCAGAAATATAACGCCACCTAGTAGAAGAGATAACCAGGCAGAATTGCTAGGCAAAGTATTAGAATGTATGTTCAAAACAGTGCCAGTTAGCAAAATGTATTTAATAAAAAGCAACAATATCTATTATGTAATTGAGACATTTATTTGCCTTGCATATTTACACTTTATACAATTTCTGCCTCTTTTATAAAGTCCAGTAATATCACTTGCTTACTCAGCTCTTTCAGATCCTTTGTAGTAAAGGGAAGAAAGGGAGGGAAATTCAGAAGAACTTGAATCTGGTGGTTCAGTTTCACACATTTTTGAGCCTTAATACTGAGTTTGCTCGTTAAATTTTTTGCAAGCAATTTTTCATTTGCAAATCTATTGGTCTATCAAGGGCCGGGTGAACATAAAGCGGAGCAGACTGGTGGGCTCACTTGTTTGGTAGATACTTAAGAAAGGAATATGCACGATTTATTTTACTTCAATAATGTCTTTATGTTTAGCTTACCCATTCAAATATCAACTGGCAGTGGGTTGATGCTGTGGAAAAGATGATGGCACTTACAATTTTAGAGAAATGGGCCACTACAGCATTAATTTCCACTGGGTATTTATTACATCAGTGTCCAGTCCAGCCTTCCCTGTCAAACTGTATGGAGCTGTTACCCAGACTTCCATGTGTTGCAGTCAGGGTCATCTACTTTATATGGCACCAGTCCCTTGCTGCCTGTGATGGATGGCCAGAAACAAGGCCTCCTCTGACAAGCAAGAGGCCGAGGATTTATTTCTTATCTTTGCCACATAAACAGGCAGAATTCCTTTTCTTGGTTGCAGTTTCAAATTAATCTTGGTGAACTCAGTTCTGAGCATGTTTTTTCACCTTTTCTTCTTTACCAGAGTTCTGTTTTGAGTCTTTCAGGCCAAGGATTTCAAGAAAATTAACTTTGGCATGGTATCCTAAGTAGCCAGAATGGATGGGCACAGAGGCTTGGCTTGTCAGAAGACGTTAGTGTAGAAATGGGAATAAAATTTGGGTGTTCTGGCTGTTCCAGTGCTGTCACATCCGCAGTGCAGTGAGAAGAAGAACCAGATCTTGAACTGTCTGTCTTCTTACAGAAATAGTTCTAAAATCTGTTAAGTTCTACTTGGGGCGAAGTTCTTGGACGATGTGCAAAGTACCATAATGAAACATTACAATGAATTCTTATGAGTTGGTGGATGATTTTGCTAATGTAACTTATGTGCCTATCTATAGACAAGAGACAGAAATTAGACTTAATTCAGAAGATCACCTTCATAGAACAATCTTTCTCTGGACACAGATTAATCAACAGTAATTATTTCTTGTTACGGGTCCTGACCATATAGACAGGATGCAATTGAGCTTGCAGCTAAAACTAAGCATAAACTATCATTGTGAATACAGACTGTCCAAATTACTTTAGAGAGTAATTGAACTAAATATGTGTTTGGATTGGGTTCCAGGTGGTTGTCAATAGAGCACACATGCTCTGTTCACATGCTATCGTGTAACAGACAGTGAACTGGATAGGAAAGAGCTCCTACTTCTTTCCAAGTTTAAAAGTAATATTAGGAGCCTTCATCAATGTGATTTTTTTTTCTATTGATAGCTATGACACATATGAAGCAACTGTATAAATCAAGTCTGCAAGGTGATGTGCCTCTTATGCTAATTTTCCTAAACACATTAAGTTCTTGAGCTTTGAGTTGAAATGATTGTGTTATGGGAGCTGTAGTAATTAATCTGCTTCATGTAAAAGAAAATCAAACACAATTGTTATTTAATGTCTGTTCCAAAATATACTGAATGGCAGCCCACTTCAAACTGGCCAGTAAAATGCCATCTGATTAGTGATTAGTTGTGATTTGTGATTATTATTAGTGTTCAATATTGTTAAGAGGAGCAAGAAAAAGAACAGTAACATTTGAAACATTTTTACTAGTTTCTAAAACATTAATCTTTTAGTGTGTCTATAGCAAAAAACAAACAAGCCCCTCTCCCTCTCCAGATCCCACCAAGCGGATTCCTGAATGTTTGTCCCTGTAAATGACTTTGTCTTATCAGGAAAAAGGTGGTAAGGCGTAAATTAGTGACTGAGCAGTTGTAATGTAAGTTTTGTTTTGTTGGTATATTGTCTGAGGTTTCTCTGAGTATATATAGTTAATTCTCCAGTGGTTTATACTGACTTGTTTTGTGTCTCAGGGTAATTGGACTAGAAGTGCTTTAGTCAGTTAATGCAGTTCAGTAGTTCAGTTCAGATGGTCAGTATCTCATTAAGTCGTGATAAATCAGTGTTTTAGCATCTTCTGTGGTCGACAAAGCAGGGCAGCAGGGTATGCCTGGAATGGTATGTTTTGGGGTTTTTTGTCTTCAAAACCAAAAGTATTTGTACTTTTTACTAAATAAAATCAGATACTCCCCAAAAGCTAAGTATTCATTTACTGTGTTAAACTACACAAATAGTATTTTTATTCTTTCTTCTTATGTTAAACTTGTTAGATTTTGCTCTGCTATTTTATAAAGTATTGTAATAAAATTATACAATGTTTTGGATAATCTTAGCAGAACTAATTAATTTTAAAGATACTTTTGCATCTTGACTATTAATTTTTATTAATTTACAATTGTATTACCGTATTCTACTTCTTTTGGTCTCTGGTATTTATGGGAAGGTTAAACTTTTCAATAAAAGGAAGGGCTAGAAGGCTATGAGTATGCTTAGTGTACACAAAAGATGATGAACAGCATTCAGTTTGACGTAATCATTGTATAATTCTTACGAAAACGAAATAAACAATTTGGGTGCATGGTGAATAGCCTACAATACACTTAAGACAACTTAGGTATTAATTATCTTTAAACTTAGGTCTTTAAACTCTTTTTACTTCGTGTTCTTACTATTTTAAAGTAACGAAAACAAGCATTTACATCTTAAACTGCCACATACACATGTACTATAATAAGAATATTATTGTGTAGTTTAATTTTGGGCAATGACAGCAAGTTACTAACGTTTCTAAATGTAATGGTGCAACCATGCAGGAATGTACATACAGGAGGATTGCTGGTTTCGTGCACTGTGCTATCAGAGCAAATACACTGGGAGAGCCAGAGTATCTGCAGGATCACCTCTGTCAGGCTTAATCCTGGTTTTTATCTGCAGTCCCTTATTTGGTATATGTGCGTGAATGTTGAGGGAAAAAGTGCTCGTGTGCGTGTCCCATCTAACCCAGGTCCATAGTTAGCTGGGTGCAGAGAGACAGATCTCGTAATTGACACAGAAGCGACGCTAATGTGCTGCAAACGATCTGGTAATTGGTCTCCCCTTCCTGGTGTGATTGGAAGGCTGGATGGCGGAGCCCCGGTTCTGTTCCTGTTCCCGCATTACTGCCGGTCTCCTCTGCGCTGACATTGCACTGGCAGTGGCCATCCCCGGGAGCAGTACCCCTTCCTTGGGACAGGAGTGCCCTCCGCTTTCCACAGGGCTGCTCGGCTGGGCTGCTCTCACTGCGGTTGTGCTTTAGCCCTGTAACGTGGGGGCTTAGATTGGCAGCACAGTTCTGTACGGGGGACTGGAAGCACTATGAAAATATCCTCAAAGCATTAGCGGAAGAGGAGTGTGAATTAGCAGCAGTTAGCATAGGGAGGTGTAAGATAGATGGCAAATCAGAAGCAAGCCTTTTCCATACTTTTTACTACTTGTGCAGGTTATTTATTAGGTTGGACCCGATGACATTCATCCTTTGATTGGTTAAAGAAAAGAAAGTGACGGAAGAGCTCTCAGTATAACTAGCTGCTCTTTGAGATGCTTGAAGAGTTGAAAATAAAAAGAGGGTGGGGGGCAAAGGAGCTAGGAAATTTTAGACCATTCCTCTCATCTTGCACATTTTGAATAAATTCTTGCAGAAAGTATAGTATTAAGCTTCAGGGAGAGATAACAAGAATATGAGGCACAACCAGCATGAATTTAGGAAGAGTAAATAGTCATGCTGGTTTAATTTTTTTCTGTAACATGACAAGGAGTGAATTGACAAGAAAAGCGTGACTGTTAGTATTTTTCATGTTAGTGAGCTCTTCTGCACTGTTTCATGCTGTAATACTGCAAACAAGTGAAGAAATGTGACCTGAAAGAAACTCTTGTAGAGTAGGAGCAAGACTTGTTGGATGACTGTGCCTAGTAGGTGGTTATTAATGATGTCTGTCAAAATGAAATGGTTGTATTGAATGTGGATCCGCCACGGTCTGTTGGGTCTGTACTCATTCTGCTTCACTTCAATCTTTTTGTTAATGACCTTGATGATAGAAAAGAGAGTGTGCTTACAAAATTGATTCACTAAAAATGCCCCTGGAACCTGGAGGGAATATATATACATAGGACACAAGTTTGTGACCACAAAATTATTTTGAGAAAATTAAGGAAGTCTTAGGAGATAAATAGGGGCAGATTGAAATTCTGCATTTAACAGAAATCATGAAATACACAAATACAATGTAGGGAACAAGCAATTAGGTGATAATTCCTCCAGAATTCCTGACATTGTAAAAGGGCAAATGTTATATCAGGAGGGATAAAAACGTAAGCGATAAAGCACACAGAACAATCTTTCTGGTTTCATCTACGGTTAATTCCTCTGTTGAAGTGTTACATCTTGTTAGGGCAAATGCCCCAAGAAAGTACAGCTCAACTGAACAGAGACTGGGAGAAGAGTAATCAAGTAATTGGAGGTCTAGAAAACGGGACCTAATTGGAAAGACTGAAATAATTTGAACCAGGGAGAGGAGTGAGTGTGCAAGCCCCAGAAAGAGTATTAGAAGGCATAACTTGTAGTAGGCTATGTATGTAGGAGGCTATTTCAGGAAGGTAGAGAGTTGTCAGGCGTAAGGCCCATCCATGAGAGAAAGAGCAAGATGAGTGATCTTAAATTGTTGTAAAAAGTGCAGATTAGGTCTCAGACCAGGAACAAAGGACTAGTTTTTGAGGTAACTGACTGTTCTTTCTCATAAAGAATTTTATTTATTTAGCTGTATTTTGAACAACAACATTATTTTAAGACTGGTGAATTTTTTGAATGTTACTGATTAAAAATCGAACACTTTGTACATGAAGACAATTTACCCTGAGACAATAT
This sequence comes from Scytalopus superciliaris, assembly GCA_013400415.1. Taxonomy (NCBI): domain Eukaryota; kingdom Metazoa; phylum Chordata; class Aves; order Passeriformes; family Rhinocryptidae; genus Scytalopus; species Scytalopus superciliaris. The sequence continues at coordinate 171,098 of VXBX01006664.1, forward strand.
CTGTCAGACAGTGGTGATGCAGACAGTCTTCATATTGCCAGTCTTTTGAGTTCTAACATCCTCTCAGTAGCCTTCATCTTGCTTTTGTTGTTACCTCACTACACAAGTAATAGATGCACCACACAAGATTTTCAGCTCACTTTTCCTGTTCACAGGCCCTTGACAAGCTTGTCAGTAGTCAACTTTTATTTCTTTTTCATTTTCATAATTACTTCAGTTGTCAGTCCAGCACCTTAGGGACTCAACATACTATTATCATAAGAAAACAAGGAGTGTACTATTGATAATTGTTTTGTTTATAAAATCTTTCCCAATTTCCATTGTGTATGTCTCCACTGAGAAATGAGTGCAAGCCTCAGTTACCTGAGGCTGTAACATATGTTGTTAGCATACTTTGAGTCTCTATTTGCATTGTTATACCCTAGAATACATCTTTAATCATCACAGTTGGAAATTACCTTACTTAGCAGTTTTAGTTTCTGTTTTCTCAAAGAGATTTTATGAGTTAAAGCCAACAGGCTATGTACAGTGTAGCCAGTCAAACCTGAATTTCGTGCCTGAGAATTGAATTTGTCACAGCTCCAAGCATTTTTTTAATAGGGCTTTTTGTTTAAGTAAATGTGAAGGAAATGCCATCATTTCAGTATTTTTTCTTTCTAATAAATTATTATGAGCTACTTCTAATTTACTTTTTTGCCTAATATTTCCCTTTTCCCTTTCTCCCGTGAGCAGCCTTTAAGCACAGGGCAGATGCCTGATGTGGAAGCATTAGGGATCTAGCATCCTGAAGGGAAGGACTCTGGAGCTTTTAAGAGGTGGAGGGTTTTGGATATTACAGAAAGGATTAGGGTGACTTGAAAAGATGTCTTTGTCACTATTTTGGTTATGAGGGCATGATTTGAGCTTTTTTCTCCTATGCTACTACTATTTTACTTCTCCATCACACAGTGAATTTGGGCTACATGCTGTGAATGTTTTTCCTTCATCACAAAGCTTGCTTTGCTAGTTGGATAGTCATGTTCATATTATCTGCAAGGAAAGTTATTGCTGACATTGATTATTTAAATGTTGATTGTTAGCTTTCAAATTTCCAGACAAATCCGTGTGGAAAATTCACAGGTTTGTGCTTGTTCAGGCTTTGGTCATATTTAAATGGTATTTTTAACCATTAGAGCCAGAAATTCTTACTTTTAAGTAGAAAATTTAGACCTAGCTGTATGAAACTAGCAGGGGGTATAAGTATTAAGAATAAATAGGGTGACCTTTACTGTAGTGGAATGCAAAGTAACACAGTTATTTCCCATGAATACTGGTGATAAAATAATCTTTGAAAAATATGCCCAAAATGCGAAGTCTGAGAGAATGCCAATAGCATGTGCCAATGGTACTGGAAGGATGAGACTACAGTGTAGGAGGAACGTATAATAAAGATGTTCTGTAGTACAGAAGTTGCAAGATGTTGCAACCTCATCAACCAGCTCTAAGTGTACTGATGCTTCTGGGTATAGGAGGCCAAACTAGCCCTTGGTGTGATTCAAATGAGGTAGCTGAGAATGCCTGGGGTTTGGGAGTGCTGGGATCTTGCCATCCCTCCAGGTCAGGACACTACACCTACTTTTCCCCTGCCTGGCTGGGTGACAATGAAATCTACAGCAGAAGAGGGCTGTTGGTCAGTGAGTAATTTCATGTTGTATCTTACTTGTTGTTTCTGAAAGTCAGAGGTAGATCAGAAAACTCATGGCTTTTATTTTTCTTAAAGAACTGGAATGTAGATGCCTTAAATAATTTAGGTTCTCATGGAATTGGACTTCATTTCTTAGCTGCACTTGCAAATCTGAGGAAGCCTGGGCCTGTCTTAACTGTTTATGGTGCATCATATTATACTTTCTATGCTTGACTTAATGAAGATAATTAACTTACTCTTGATCAGCAAAAATTACTTTTGCTTTGCTTTATTTGTTAAAGGAAGGATGCTGCTCACTGTGGAATGATGGATTAGGCTGTTGGATATCCTTTTATAGTACCTAGTCTTTGTAGAATTACAACATTAAAAAGCATAACAGAAGCTTTGCTTGTAAGCATAAAGTGTGGTGTTATGAAGACTCTTATCAGAATTACAACTGAAACCTGAAATTTAGAGACTGACCCACTTTCACTGTAGAGTGGAGTTTGAACTATCTTCTTGCAATAGAAGTAAATGAAGTTAATGTTATGGAAGTTAATGTTAGAAACTCAGTAGCTAAGTGCTCTTACATGACACTAAATTTATTTAGGGGACTAAAAGGGCATTGAATTTATGTAGGCTACTGAAATGTGGGAAAAAATCCAGTGGTCTTGACATAAGGTTTAGAAGTGATCTTGTTGTGACTTCACTGTGCAAAACAGAACTGAGCTGTATTTTAGTTCTTAGGTCTTGTGTATTTAACATTGTTAGTGGGGTAACTGTGTTGGATGGTAATATGTGTAAATATGTTGGTTTAATTTAATAGTTCTAGGGGAAGGCAACAGGAAGGCAACACAATAGTGTGGATAAGCAATAGCACTGCGAACATGCTACAGACAATAGTTGATCTGTCAGCTGTGAAGAACGGACTTCCAGGCTCCAGCTGAAGTCTCCCTAAGGGTGGGAGTTCACTGATTGAAAGGGCACCAAGCAGGATGGATAACAATCAAATGAGGGATTTTTTTTTTTTTATATGATAGCTTAAAGTGATTAAAATTATTTTTATTGAGGGGGAAATGTATTCAAGTGTATTTAAATTCTACACTTATTATCAATAATTAAGATAGTCTGTTCTAAATATACTTGAAAACAAAATCCCACTGCTTGTTTACCACTAAAATTTTAGCAAATGAGATGCTAAATTGAAACTAGCACTAATGAACTGACAACCTAGCTTTTAACAATAAGTGGGGTTTTTTAATTATAGTGTAGATATAACTGTTTTGATTGTTCCACAAACATCTTAGATTAGAATAAAGGATAAAAAAGCAAAAAAATTTAATTGTTTAGTAATAAACAAGAGAACTGAGAGGATGAGATCTCCTAGATCCAAAAGTGTTTAGCATTGGTGCTTACCTTCAATATCAATTTAATTCAAATTACTCTAAAACCTTTCTTTAAAGTAGTTAAATAAAGTAAGGTCACATAACTTCTGTCCACATGCAGTTTGAAACAAGTATGAAAGTGAAATTCTATTTTAGAAAACATACTGTATCACATTTTCCATTTCCTGAAAAACAGTGCTGATTATTTATTATAGTAATCATAGGTAAGTAAGCTCAGTAATGCAGAAACACAGATCTTCTAAATACTCAGAAAACGAGGTAAAAAAGGGGTCTAAATATGAAGAAAATGTTTTTAGACACATCGAGGCCCACAAATGTTGCAGGGGGGAAGTAATCTCTGAGGGAAGAGGAGAGTTGAATGTAACTGAGGTATTCGATTAAATGTATCTTTCTGGTATCTCCTTTATTATCAAAGCAAGAAGCAAGAGTCTGTGTATGTGGCTGTAACATGCTGTGTTAAAGTATCCCTCAGCCTGTTCCCCTATGAACACCAGAACGCTGTCTCTCCTCTGCTCTGAATGCCGCACTTCCGAAGGCCAACACTTTGTGATGAGTGCTGCTATAATTGATGGCGGAACCCATGCATAGAAACAAAGTAAAATAGGAACTTTTGCAGAATTAAATCGTTGTTTGGAAATACTTGTAGAAGGTTAAGTAAAACCTTTATGACGTTAGTTGGACAATAAGTGACGCTTTATTATTATTTCATCTTTGATATCTAAAAGTAAGAATTGTCACTGAAAGCATGCACGAGAATTAGGAAAACAAGTGTAATTTGTTGCTTTTACAGATGAGGTTTTGGAGCAGACAGAGATGAACTGATTTGCATGAAGTTGCTCTTAAAGTTGGAGGACATGATCATTAATCCTGGTAATCGGTCTAGACCGGTGGCTTTATGCTGATGGTAATGAAAGAAATAAAAAAGTGCCTACACCTTGAGAATTCCCAGCAACCTCCTCGAGAATTAGGTGAGGGTGACGTGTTTTCATGTCTGGATATGTAAGAATACAATTTTTCTCTATGGATTAAATATAAACACATATAAATAGGAAAGATGACAGTATAGGAACTGCCATGTTTCTGTTGAAATGTGCTTCTTGAATAGGAATTTTTAGTGTTTGTATCTTCCATTGCATTCTTCTCTCTTCCACATTTCGTTTTATTTGCTTGTCTGAGTGGAAGTGATGCAGATACTGATTTAAAGGTCTCTTGTCCTCCAGCACATTTCCTTAGCAGAGAGGATCACTGAGCCGGGTAAGAGGACAATTGATTTTGATTAGGGAAGAGGATAGTGATAACAGTTTGATTTGTCCCAGTTACACAGTGAGTGTGTCTCATTTGGCAGGCGCTGCTGGTGCAGAGTAGATGGCTGTCGGTGTGTTGTGCCGCGGCAGGTTGGTTGGTTCCCTCCGGGGTGCCCTGTCTGTGGTTCCGAAGGGCGGGCGGGGCGTGTCACCGGAGCGCGGCCAGCGCCGCCGCCGCCCCTTTAAGGCGCGACCTGCCGGGGATCAGGTGCGCGCCCGGAGCGGTGACGTCATGGGGCGGGGCCGGCCTCGCGCTGCCGCTGCCCGCGCCGCGGGACGGGGCAACGGGAGCGGCGGGAGCGGCGGGAGCCGGGACACCGAGCGCGGGAGCGCTCCCCACCGCGGGAACGCTGCAGCAGGTGGCGGCTCGGGCTGCGTCCTGCTGGCTGCCGGGTGAGCAAATCGAGAGGCTTCTCCTTCGGCGGGCTGGGCTGGGGAAACGCGGAGGGCGTTTCATCACTCGCGAACTTGATTGTTAGCTTTGCTTCTTGGTACAGCCATGCGTCATGTTGTATGTTTCGTTTGTGTTGGCTTGTTTAAACTGTTGCTGAGATAGTAAGTATGTCAGATACTGCCTCAGTTGTTTCTGTTTTTCATGGTGATGGGCTGTGCTGTGTGCCTGCTGTCCTTGGTAGAAAGTGCTATGCTGAATTTAACTCGTCATACTTAGGTAAGTCAAGGCAGTTCCCAGCACCCAGACAGGAGGGATGTCAGGTGTCTTAGAGCTGCTCTTCCTTGCCCGTGGAAGATGGTATCCCACCTGTAGGGAAAAGAGACCATAACCTTTACCAGTTAGGTGGGAATGTGCAAGCCCATGTGACATTTACACCACTTAAATATTTGTATGCACAGGAATTGCATTTGCTAGTTCTGATGAAAAAAGGCAAAAGTATGGATTGTAGCTTTGATTTTTGTATTTTGTTTGTTTGTTTTTTCTTAATAAGGGTAGAGGAGACATTGAAACCTTTCTTTGAGCAGTCATTTATTCTTCATGATAAATAGACTTTTATATTTGCAGTTCTAATTTCTGGCCTAATGTGTTCACTTTTCACCAGATAAGTTAAAATTGGCAGAAATAAACAATGAAAAATATTCCCTGCTCTAGGGAATTATCACATGAAGATAAAGTTGGCAGGATGGCCTCTATAATTTTCTGAGTAGCAGAAGGATGTGGCGAAGTAAAGCACAGGCTTTAGCAGGCTTGACTCTTGACTAGAGAAAGGTCTCTTTGGTATTCTTGTGCTAAAAATGTAGGCTAAGGCTTCACTTTGAAGTCCTGATTTGGAAAGGCCCATCTATACCACATCTGATTTCTGCATTAGATTCCAGGGCAGATTTAGTCTCTTTCAATCTGCAGAGCAGGGTTCCGGACTAACTCTCCACTAAAAAAAAAATTACTCCTATGTATGGCTGTATTTATTTGTTAAGATGTGCTATTTTTAGTTTTGAGTATACACCTATGAATCCATCGTTCTGCAGGTTTCTTTTTTCTGTTGCCTTGATAGCATTTCAGTCTAATCAGTATGCAGTGGACGATGTTTTTGCTCTCTAAATTTAGCGGCTGATGTTCATATACTACTTGGTATTCTGTATTGCTCTTTGTAGTGGGCATCCTGCATAGATAGATGGGCCACAATGGCTTTTGTCCTGGAAAATGCATCATCCCAATTGATGTATTAGCAGTGAGCTTTTCAAAGGGGTGGAGTGTGTTAATCTAGCATGCTTTAAGACCAGTGGTGTCTTTAGGTGTACTTATATGTACTTGTTCTTTGTATGTGCCTCACACCTTGGGGAGAGGAACCTCTGAGTGAATGTCACATTGCTATAGTGTTTAATTACTTTTTTTTCCTCTTCTTTTTCATATTTATGCAGAGAATATGGATGTTCTGTCAGAAGCAGGTTTGTAGTCCAGCGGGGTGTTGCAGCTTTAGGACACCAAGACGCCAGGCTAAGGTGAACAAGTAGGTAATCCAGGACATAGTAGGATTAGACCACAGGGTGAAATCTGGTCAATTAGTTTTCTACCTGAAAATCTCCTTAACTTCTAAGTGTGTTTTTTCATTACAGCATCTATTACTGTGACAGATGCGACTTTCCATAGATTTTTGTCAAGTGGCTTACTGTTTCCTCTGGAAGCCATCAGCTATTTCTTACCTCCTTGTTCATATTTTAGCATCTTAAGCCAGTTTAATTTCACTGGATGAGAAACAAACAATAGCCATCACAACGAGATTGTGTGCACTATTGAAAAAGTCACTGAATTGTAAGCACTGGGAACAGCTTTTGTAGGTACATGCAGTTTTAAGAAATAATGGGTGTTTTATTGAAACGATGAATAAATGTTTCAAGATGAAAGGAAAGATGACTTATGAAATGCTACTTTCCCTCTTCTTTCTAATGGCAGATTTTCATAGTGGACTTACTTTTATGTATTGCAAATAAAAATTTATTTTAAAATATAGTTCCCCCCACAGTGATTGGGATGATTCTTAGTATCACATGGACCATTGACTTTTGTTTTCAGCTCTTCCGTATCATGCTCTTGGGGATTTCTGCACTGTGTGTACATCCTCACTGGGCCGTAGTCTGCCAGGATTCAGTCACAGGACCAAAATAAGACACAATGGAAAATAATTAGTGCAGGATGTGAAATTGTATAAGATAAAATTTTATGAGTCTCATTACCTTCTCTATTACTGTGGCTTTGTGATCTTGTTTTTTCTGTTGTTAAATAAGTGATACAAAAGTAAATTAATAAAGCGGAGAATTTAGAGTATGAAATGGGCCAAATGAATATAGGGAGAACTTTCTTGTGAACTTACTTTTGTTGTAGTTTCACATTGATGCAATTTAGTTTTCAGAGACAATCTTACACTTCCAACTTACCATCTCCTTTTTTGGAAGGGGTAAGAGCTAAGAGCCTAAAAAGCATTGATTTTATTTGATGTAGGCAGGTGAAGCACTCTTGCATATCTCTTTTCTCAGGGCTTCTTGCAAGCCTTTTTTTCAAGCACCACAGTATTGCTAAGATTCGAGCCTTAGTTTGGGTGCTGTAATTTAGGATCACAAAATTATTTAAGGTCCTGATGACAGTAGGAAAGTAGATATGGATTTATCACTCCAGTTATGCTGGTCCAATGCCATGTGTGTGCTTTACACAGGAAAAGCTGTTTTCTGATTCCTAACTTAGTTGAATTATAAATTGAGACCATATTTCAGGGAAACACTTTTGTACCTGCCTTTTAGGGCATAAAACTCTGTGTGTGTGTGTGTGTGTGTGTGTGTCTTCCCCATGTGCACGGGTGGTGGGAGACTTGACTATGGCTTTGGACGCAGCATGGCATCACACTTCATTCAAAGAATGTGCTCATGCTTTGACCAAGAAATTTAAATTAGTGCTTGATTTGATTAACAGGCATCTCTGGTCTGCTGTCTTACTTGTAGTAAAGACCTTTTACTATCTCTTTTTGATAGAGTGTTTATAAAGCATTATTTTGGCTTTAGTTCACTTACTGAAATGGAAGTTACAAAACGTAGGATGGATTAAATTCAGTGCCCTATGTTTGGTAGTCACTGGGAGTAAGTATGCAATAGAATTGCTTTTGTTGGTTTTGTTATGGTTTTAGGAGTGTAGTAGCAACAAGAAGTGCAGTTATTTGTGGTATTTGTGGTGCTACCTCTGTGGTAAAGAGTGGTATTTTGCTTCCTGCTTGTGTTTGTTAACCTTTAAAGCCTGGCTTTTGTAGTCTCCCAGACTTCCCAGTGCTACAGGTAAAACTAGTTCAAAGCACTTTGTTGGAGTTCCTAGGTGGAGAAGAAGTCCAACTGCTAGCAGGCTATGTTCATGCTAAGGTGTTCAGGTTTCTAAGGCTTTGTTTTTCTCCCAGTGGTTATTTTTTTAGTATGAATCATCTGCCAAAAGAAAGATTGCTTTCAGTGAGGAGCTCTCTGCCTTGCAGGGTATACACATAAGAAAGAAGACAGCTTTTTTCAGTTAAGTGGAAAATGTTGAGTGTGTATATCAGCTTTTTGTTCTTAAAGTTACAAATGAGCTGGATTCATTTGTCAAAGCATAAGGTTTGGAATGGAATTGTGGCAGTAGTACTCTTGATATTCAAGGACTGGGCTTTATAGACAGAGGAATCTTTTCCACTTTGTTGCTCCTAAGCGGCTTTTTAGAATTAGTTTAGGTTTTAGTTTAGACCACATCTTCTCAAATAATTTAACTGGTTCAACCACTGCAAGCCACTCTCCACAAAAAATACGTGTGGAACTGCATAGGGATCATTGAGGAACAGATCTGACTTCACACTGCCTTGGCTTGTCATTCCACCTGTGGCTGCTTACCCTGAATGGGTTGTTGTGTTGCCATGTTGGAAGGGACTGCACAAGCACAAGAATGTGCAGTTGGGAACTGAAGGAAAGTGGAGTGTATAAAAACTCTGGCCTCACATTAGTCAGTCTCTGAGTAGTGTTAAAAAGTATTTCTGATTCTCTTTTGATAACTACCAAAACATCGGTGCTTGGTTGTTATTTAGAAATACTGAGAAATGTAAAAAAAACTTTTTTGCTCATCTTGTAATTTACAAGCTACTTCAATAGCTCCAGGTTACCTGATTTTAATAAAAGAAGAATTTAGATGGTTAAGAGTGAAAAAAGTATGGGTTTTTTATTAGTTTTTGTTATATGGACCCATTTGGCTTTAAGGCTGTGTAGACAAAGTAAAATCAAGATTTTGGTGTGCTTCTCTCCTCTCTAGACTGTATTTAAACAGTTGTCTTGCCATGTGGAGGAGGTCAGCTCAGTGCAGCACATGTATGCACCCAATATGTTTGAACACATTGCCCTAAAGTTTGTTAGATTATTTCTTTCATTGGCTTTTTTCCCCTCCTGAAAATTGTGCTGCTGATATGGGAACACAAGTTTCTTTTTCTCAACCTGCCTTCTGCACCCTCCTCACACCCCCCCAAACAGAAATTGTTGATGGTCATTGATTTGTATTCACAGAAGTAACTTTTTTGACCTCAAAGGTTTTCAATGAAGGGGGCAAACATCTGTTTTCAGACTTCTTGAAAGTCCAAGGGATGCATACTCTTAAGTTGAAAACCACTGTCCTAGAAGAATGCACTTACTTGAAAGAGGCTAGAAAAGATTAACCAGGGGCTTTAATTTGCAGCAGTTGTTTTGAGCTGATCTTTCCTGGAGTGCAAGTGTCTTGTTAACCTAATGCAGTTTCACTGTGGCTGCTTCAGGGCGGGTGGCTGGGTCTTGACTGGGAGCTCCTCCTCTCTCCTTGTTCCGCTGAGTGTTCTTGGTTGAAGTGGCTCATACAGCTGGCTCACAGCTCAGTGTTTCCCACAGTTAAATGAAGCCACACCTTTAGTCTCTCTTACCGATTGCCACACAGGCATCTGACTGCAGATGGAGGGGCAGCTTTGTTATCTGGGTAAGAGGATCTAACTTCAGGCCACTGTCAAGAAGCATTGCTCACCAGGCCTGCTCTTCTGCATTTGGAGTGAGATAGCTGATGAAAAAAAAAGTTCCGTTGGTAGAGTTGTTTTTTGCCAGCGTATTGCCCTATAATAGGTCACTTTGCTAACTTACCAGTGTTAGCATAAGGGGAGCAGAAGAGGCACATGACTGCTACCCTGGTAGCAGTTGTCACATTGGCACAGCTATATCATAAAATGTGCTATAAGTTACCTGGGCAAGGAAGTAGTGGATCTAGTAGTACATCTACGTGGTGTCTCTGCTTTAGTGGCAAAGCTCCTAAAGAAGCTGCTGTAAGTGCTGTTTCTGTGTTCTTGTACCCTCTGTAGTCTGCTGGTCTGTGTTGTGCCATTTACAACTGCATACTGCAGGATTGCTCTGTGTTCTGAATAACTGAAATTATAAAAGTAGCCCACTTCATACTTTTATTTTATGGTTTTTTGGGGTTTTTTTAACCCAGATGGCTTTAATGAGGCAGTTTGTAATGTGGTCCTACACAGGCTGCCATCTGCAGAACAGAACATCAGATGAGAACAGGAAGAAATGATATGTGAAAGGTGGGCAGGAACTTCTGCAACCAGCTTCTTTGTTGGCAGTCAAGAAACTACATCTTCACCATGTAGCGTTTATTCCTGACAAACTTCTCCATGTAGACAAACTTATGGTATTTAAACCATACTAAATGTGCTGACATTTACAGCTCTATGAGTGGGAGTGCTGTGGTGGAAAATTATTCGAAGGTGAAGGGAAGGGCTAGCATAGCCTTTGCTGGGTAAAAAACTACAAGATCTGCAACAGCAGAAGGAAGCTGAAATCATATGATTCTGCAGGCTCTGGGAAAAGTACTGTTTTCAGTATTAAGAGAATGGTTATTTCAGCTCTGTCATCTATACTTTGTTTCTTCAATTTTTTTTTAACTTATGCTTTTGTCATTTTCCTTGGCAATCTCTCTATCTTGCCAACCATGAACGTATGCTGTAGGCATACATGCTTCTAATAGATAGGGTTATTTGCAACTACATTTGCTTCTCAGATTGCTGTTTTCTGACCCAAAGCAGAAAAGCAAGGAAGGCAGAGAGAGAGATTTTTGGGCTTGTCTCTGTTGCTTTAGTTTGCCTGGTTTTCCTGCCTCATTTCAGTCTGAGGTAGCTTTGTGAATGGCTGTATAATTGCTAGCGTTGCTGTCGGTCCCAGTAGCCCTAGGGTTTGCAGTGCTTGACCAGAACTGTTTGAGGGTTGCTGTGCTGTCCTAATTTAGATGAAATGTTAGAAGGGTCGAAATGCTTCTTTGTTTTGTTTTTTTCCTTTCTTCCTGTTCTGCACAAAAATGTGGTAATTGCTCTGAATTCTTTCTTAGTTTGGTGGCAGTGAGTCAGATTCTTAGCTGGTACGTTTGGCAAAGTTCTCTTGTGTAAGTGCAGCAGTGCTGTTGTGCTTTGGCTGGGGATGTGTTCCCTTGCTTCTCGTTGGGACATGGAGCCCTGCTTACTTGTTTGAGTTGTTTGACCCTGTCCTTTGCTGCTGTATGGTTTTAAAAAGTTTTAGTTTTAGGTGTGATGGAAGCAGAACTGATCTTGCTTTAAAGACACCATTTAGAAATAATTATCCTGCTTTCTTCATGCATTGAAGAACAGATGTTATGTAGACATGTGTCTGATAGTCTCTGCTGTCCATGTGCTGAGGGACTGTGCAAAATGATGTCAACGTAGGTGTTTGAAAATATCCACAATTTGATCCATGTTTCTAGTAGTTACTCAAGTATGTGTGGTCATCTGAAGCATTTTATTAAAAAGCTGAGAAAGAATTCTGAAACTAGGGAAACTGAGGCTGAAGCAAATAGGAATTTGTAAATACCAGTACTACAAAGCTCTACTGGTATTTATATATTAGGTGCTCCTGCCATTTTGTGAGCATTGGCCCGCATCCCCTCAGCAAGGAAGGCAGTGGAGTCATGGGAGATCTTTGTGTCTGAGGAGAAAAGGCAAATGCTTTGTCCTTTGGAAAGAGAAAGACTACGGGAGCGTAGAGACCAGTGTTTTCTCTGCAAGGGTGCTTGCCAAACTTGGGTCATTGAGCTGTGGATGTAATGCCACTTGAACAATGGATTTGCTAACTCTTGGTAAGACTTGTACAGCTATTTGAAAGGAAAACTGCAGATCTGACTAATAGTGTAAGACATGAGGAAGGCTTGGTCACTCTGTTTGTATGTTAAAAATGGTGATTGGCATATTGCTTCTGCCTGGGAAAAGTCTGTGTTGGTGTTGCAAACTGTGTTTTTAAGTGGCTTGGCTTCCTTGAAACAGGCTGTTTGAGGAAAGAGTGCTACAGAGTTAACATGCAGTTTTAACCACATGCAGCTGTGAAGCAGGTTTTGAGCCCAGCATGATGACTGAACATTGGACTGTTTTTCCTTCACAATTTTGCCACTGTTAGTGCACTTTAGAAAATTATTTTGTTTGCAATTTGCACACACTAAGTCTTTTTTAAAAAAGCTATGTAGAAGCATCATGAGGTAAAATACTGCTTAGAGTGTTGTGCCTTTGCTGTATTTTGTCCTTTCTCGTTCTCCTATTTTTGTCTCTCCAGAAGTCTATCATTATGGAAAGACATGGTTAAAACTTGGCTCAGCCCCTTCTATCCTGCAAGACTGAATTGTTCTTAAAGCCAACTGATGTAATTGTATTCCAACTGCTTCCTTTTTGCATTGTTTGTTTCTATTAGGTAAATGGTCCCTTTGGGGATAGTATCTTCCATACCTTGTATGGTCCAAAGCATTATATTTCAATCTGATTCTGTTAGCATTATATTGTGCTAGGGCAGAAAGACAATAGCGTGCGTTGGGTTTTTTGTAACATAACCAAAGTTTTCTTGAAAGTTATTTTGGTCTTGGATATCCAGTAACTCTCCTTGTTCATGCTCTGAATGTGGCTGAGTTAGAAGAACAAATTGATGCTGAATGCGGATGGCACCCGTGTCCTGGAGCTGTACTGTAGAAGCGTCTGGGAATAATCACGTAGTAATGCTGCTGCCGAGCTTATGGGAGGTTTTGGGGGTAGGAAGCCGTTTTTCTGAACAAACTTCTTTTTTCCTTGATTGGTATCAACGGCCTTGAACCACAGGGGATGGCTCCAGGAATTGTCCTGCAATAATCGTGCTTTGAAAAGCTGCTTTTAAATTTACATTGCAACTTCAGGGCTGTAAACTGAGGGATCAAAACTGAAGCCATCTTTTGAGTCCTTTCCATTTTTGCTGTTAAATAGCTACATGTAGCTCTGGGTTATCAGTATCTCCTACGAGAAAACATCCTTCACGGGTAACTGAAGAGTCTGCAGGAACCTTTCCATCTCCCTTGTCACACTGAGGGGAGCCTTGCCTTGCACGGGCAGGCTGCTGCTGTACGATGAAGCCATCCCTTACAGCCCTGTCTCCCTATGCTCTGCCCCCAGTCTGGCCTCTGTTACAGAGGGGTTTGGGAAGCCTCCCTCCGTGTTGCCTGGCGCTGTTTCCAGAGGGAGTTGGCGGTGAGCGGGACAGGGCCTTATCTGTGCGGTCAGAGCTGCCTGCCTGGTAGGTGGCAGCGAGGGCAGCGCCTTTCCAATGAGACTTTCCTGTGCTGTGGGAGGCCCTTGTGTTTTTGTTTTAACAGCTTCCTATTGTTTGAAACAGCAGGTTGTCCCCTCCCACGCTATTCTAGCTCTTTCCTCCTCCCTTAAATAATTTTTCCGTGCAAGTATTACTCAGAGCAGTTATTCCAGCAGTGAGTCCAGCTTTTGTTGCAATACCAGTGTGGAGTTCACACAATAAACAGAAAGTGGCTTCTGAAGGTAGGTCTTTCTAATTTTAAAATCTGTTTTAATTGTCACCACTGCTGTGACATGACACAACTTTTTTTTTTTATTGAATCCAAGTTGTCATAGGAATTCTCTCCTGTGCATGGTAGCGAAAGGTAGAAAATTCTGCTTTTCGGTGTGGCTTGCCTTTGTTTCTAAGATGCAAAGAAAGAGTATTGCTTCAGTTTGTTAATAATTTTCTTTTCAGTGTTCCAGTTCTGCTGTTTAATGGTGTTTCATATGTGTATGTTTTATTTATGATGTTCTACTTATATGAAAGGCACTTTCTAAGCCATAAGCTGTCTCTGGTCCACCATACCGTAGCTTCTTCTATCTAATGATATCCATGATAAATTTGAAGATAAAGCCGGTCAGAATCTCTTTTCACCTTAATGATTGTCACAGCTGGAAGGGATGTTGGCAGTTCATTTCCAATCCCATTTACTTTACAGTGTAAGTATTACCTAGTCAGAAGCTCTCCAGACTCCTTTTTGATAAGTTAGATGTTGTTTTCCTTCCCTCTATTTGATGATTCCTGTGTTAGAAAATTGATAATGAAATGAGGTACTAAACATAGGTAGAACTTTTCTGTTATTTTAATGTGTTGTTTTATAAAAGTCAACTTGCTTTAGCTGTTTTGCTGATCCCCTGCGTTTTGTAAAGTATCTTGGTTTCAAAATTAGTAATTATTTTGTGATTGTTGGAAGGCTGCCACTATATTCCATACTTCTCACTGCTTTAGCTTAGAAAGAAGTACATCTTTGTTTAAATCTGTAGATTGGAAAAAAAAAATATCCCACACTATTATGATACATTTGGTGACACTAAGCAGAGGTTTTAATTCCACAAAATGATAAATCCGGTTCTAGAGTTTGTCATAAGAGGAGGTGAGGGGAGGAATAATCCATGTATTGGTTCCAGTACTCATCAGTCAGTACAATAAACATTCTGGCTGTTCAAATGCATTCCAAATTTTTTTTAAGGAATAATTTCTCAGGCAGTCTAGAATAGACCAGGATTAGAAAGATATCAATCGTATTCTGCAGAGACGGGGTTTATCTGATCCATATCTGGCAGAGGAAGTCCCACTTTTCTTGCCCTAACTTCTTGATAAGTTGACTCAGGTCACTAACCCAGTAGGAAATAAAGTAACCCCTTCTCCTCCCCTCTTGCTGTCCCTCCAAAAGTGCTAATTTTGTGGGTTGAATTTGCCTGCCCCAGAGCCTCAGGCTTGCTTCTTTTTTTTTTTTTTCCCCCCTAAAGTGACAGTTAAGAAATCTATTGGGGTTTTTTGACAGAGAAATGCTGCAGTGGACATACAGGAGTTCATGTTTTCTCAAGTTGCATTGCACATTTATAATGTAGTTACGCCTATAGGTTACAACAGCGGTCTCAGAGTTTTAGGTATCTTACAAACCCAGACAGGATGATTCCAGGTTAAAGAGTTCTCCGTTTAAGGCCAGAGAAACATGACAAACAGCCTGAGGAGCGAAGGAAGCAGACTGTGGTGGCTGTCAGGATGAACAATGGTTTTGGCACACCTGCTGCTTTGCTGCTGAGCTTCTCCGTGCTTGGCAGGAAAGGAGTGATTTGGAGGATAACCAGATAGTTTTGTAGATGTTTTTGGTATGTTTCCATCTTCTCTGAGGGATAAAAACCAGAAGCATTTGCTTTATAATGTAGCTAATGGCTGATGAAGACTGGCACCATCAACGTTTGGGGCAGCATTTAATGCACTTACAAATGGGAAAGTCAATATTATGCTAGACTCAAGGACCCTTAGAAGGGAGACTGTCATACCATAGAAAGGGGGAATAATGGGATATAGTCAAAGCAATGTGTTACAGAAACTTATGCTCAGACTACCCTTCTGAATAGATAAAAAATAATCAAAAAGCAAAATGAAGAGAGCTGGAACAAATGCACTTGGAAGAAGGTTTTGCAGTATGGTAGTTTTTGACTATGCCATGAGCCAACTGATGTTAATCAGTTGCTGTTCCTCCTAGGACTTGTCACAGATACAGTCTTTGGGACCAGATTACTACTTCAAAAGAATACTGTGTCAGAGCCATGTAATTTCTTCCATTTTCCAGTTGTCTTTTCAGGTTCTGATGTTTTGGATCATAATAATAGTATTTTTAACCAATGTGGAATTCCATGCATATTAATAAAATTTTTTTCTGCAGCTTCTCGTGTACTTGTTTTCACAAGAGGATGTGCATTACTATTGCTGCCCTAGATTGCTGAGTGCCTGGGTCACCAGAGTATATTGGAATTGGAGAATTTAGGTGAACTGGGAAAAAATGAGAATGCTAAAAAGCCAGGAAAACTTTCTTCTAGTATAGCAAAGAAAATACATCTAACACCACACTTTTTGGCTCAAGCTCAGAGTAGTTTAGCTTCAAATGGAGTGACTTCAGTTCCGATTGAGCAGAAATGTAAGGTTTTTCCAGATTAGCCACTTAGTTGCACGTGTGCACGCACACACGTGTGTGATTTATTTTATTTTGTTAATCACGCAGGAAGCATGCACAGACTCTTAATCTGGATAAAATATTCTTATTTTTTCCTGTTTCCCTTACAGGTGTGTGTATAAGGAAGTGCAACTTGTAATGCCGGTTAAGCAATGGGTGATAGTAATAATTATAGTAACACTGTCTGAATGCTTTCTTCTAGCATTGAAGGAAAATTTTGTAAATTATTTCTCAGCAAAGCATTTATCGTGATGTAATGACATGACTGAAAGTACCATTGTGATGTGGTAACCCTTCTTGATAAGAATAGCTGTCACAGATGTTGGTGATTGATTGTTCCTTGAAGCCTGAGTATTCTGAGGGAGAGGACTTTAAACGGGACGGTGTTTGCTTTTGTCCTTTTATTGCCTTGCTAGTGTTCTGGATCTTCATTTCTTTCTGCACCAAGTTGTTAATGCAACAGTTGCATCTCTTCAGCACTTCTTGTGTTGCCAGTATATTGTCTAGGGAATTCTTGGGAAAACAAGTTCTGTTGTACAGCATTACAGTGGCTGTAGACGCGAGCCTGGAGCAACATCAACAGGTCTTGCACTAACACGATTTGGCAAGAGAAGGTGTGGGCAACATGTGGCATGTGGCTGCTGTACAGCTGGAAGGTGAGGACTGTCCTGTGACCAGATCTAGGAGATCCTGGTGTGAGGGGTGACTCTGTAATCTGTACTGGAGTCTGTAGGAGGAAGCAGGCTTTAGAGACAGTTTTGGATTGCTATGGGAGGATGTGGAGTCCTCCACAGGGTCTGAGGTGGCCATGCTTAGCTTCTCTACCGTGGTGAGTTCTTAAAAAATTGGAAGGATTTTAACATCAAAAAAAAGACCAATTTTATTTAAATAATACTAGAAATTTTGCTTTTTTAAAAAGATAAGATTAAAAAAACCCTAGAGAAAATAAAATGGAACTAAGCTTGTGTGCAACTTTCCTGTTACCACCTGTGTCTCAGCTTCCCAGCCAGTGAGTCACTGAGTGGCCCCAGATGTCTTACCAGAAACCTTGTCCCATGCTAAGATCAGCCATACCCTGCAGTCCCTGGAGCCCCCATCTTTGAACATTCTTGGTATCTCCCCAGGCAGAATGGGGCTGTACCCCTGCCCCCAAGGGTGCTGCGTGGCACAGCCACGCTCTTCAGAATCAAACTTATAATTAGAAGCCAGAAACCGAATGCTTACGTAAATAATATCATCCTGGGACTCAGTTACTTTCCCATTCCCTGCTGCGTGTGTTGGAGCAGAGGAACCCTGAGAGCTGCCGTTGTCTCTTGTCTGAGACCTTTCCCCAAAGCTTCTCTGTGCTCTGGCCCTGTTCCCTGAGGCACTTTGCTTATGGGGTGACACACATCATTGTAGCCTGGGCATTTTTCTCTTCAGGGACAAAAAGAGATGAACTGAGTACAGAGAATATAACATACAAGTTTAGGATGCTGTGCTTCCTAAATTTTGTGCTCTGTGCTGGACTAAGCCAGGATCTGTGTAATCCTTTGTGCTCAACCTTGGAGTACTCCTGGGAGTCACTGTGTAAAAGGTATGTGGTTTCTACCAGGCACATATGTTTAGCTTCACAAGTGATTTTGGCCATCAGTGCAGTATCAGATTTGAAAGAGTAATGTTAGTAACTGCTTGCTTTTCTGTAGAGCTCAGACCCACAGCAGCACTGAAATAGTTGAACTACTGCTGAAAGGAATTAAACAAAATCTCTGAAGGAAGCATCCTTTTAGTTACAGGCTGAAATCCTGTTGTGATGTTGGGCTGGACTGTAGTTTTTGCTAGCTACTCTTCGTGGTGAACTTAGTGGCTTTAACGTTTGTTGTTGGCTGGGTAATTTGCAGTGCTGTCGGGCCAGGCCTTATTTTTGTATATGGGGGCATGTGTACATACCCTTATATTTGCTCCTTTTCAATGTTTTCAAATAACAACAGCAACAAGTTCTACTAAGGGTGTTCTCCTTTCCACATGTAGCGGTTGATTAAATGTATTATAACTTTCTTGGGCCCCTTCGTAATTCTGTTTTAATTTCATTCTTAACAGGCTTCTACCAGTTGCAGAAAGAACTTGTGTGACTTACCTCGTCATGATCTTTTTCTGACAATGAGCAACCTGCAGGTTATGTGAAAGGACTCCTTCCAGGGTATATATCTCCTCCTGAGCACTTCCTGTTTTGGTTTTGGTGGTTTTTTGGTTTTTTTCATAGGGAGCTTCTGGTGCCACTCAGTAGGGTCATTTCATCACCAGGCAGAGAGAAAATAAATCAAAGCTGTTGACATCATTCTTCTTTTTCTTTCCCCAACACCCAACTGGTCTGTTCAGCTTGTATTATACTGCATTTGCACAGCTTCTGCTTCTGTGACCCATTAGGACAGAGCCTGCTTGTGCTTAACAAGAGTTTCTTTCATGCTTTGTGGATCTCTCCAGGCCACAGCAGGACACAAAATAATCCCTTTTGCATTTGGTAGTTTCACGGTACTTTTCTGGTGAAAATGAAATAACCTTTCTGAATGAAAACAATAACATCATCTCCATAAGCCTGGTTTTAATTGTGTCATTGTTCTACATTTTATAAAATGAACAACACTTTGTTTGGGTTTTTTTTTCCCTGCGGGAGATTCCTTACAGATTTTAATACCTTAAAATCTTGGGAAGAGTTTTATAAGCTTTTTAAATTAGTATGGAAGTAGTTTCTTCTGGTAGTGTCTGGTAAGACAGAGAACAAGTCTCTTTGAATTGTAATTTAGAAATTTGAGTTCAGACTTTGAATTCAAAGTGGCCAGTTTTGTGAAAATTCATGTGCAAATCTTATGGCTTCACCTTACTACTAGTTCTAACATAAAATGAAAGATCTGTATTTCAGAACACTTGTTTACATGATCTGCTTGACACACGTGAAGCTTCCATCTGTGTGTACTGTGTGTATTCTCCGGTAGTTGAGTTTCTGAAATGTGTTTGATGAGTACACCATGTATGACACTCAAGGTGTTCTTTGGCTGTTTTAGCCATCTACTCCAACTTTTACATAGTGAAATAGGTTAAACTTGGTTTGAAAGCTTTTATTACAATTGCCTGATTAATAGATCAGGGTGGTTTTGTTCTCCAAAGTATTTGTTCTAGTACATCTTTCAGAAGAGGTCTTATATCAGAAGACTTTAAGCAATTTGTCCATTTGTGAGGAGCTTCTCAAAGAAAAGTAAAATTTCAGGTAGTATAGTTAGCTGCACATCCTGTTACACAGGGGCTCCTTTCCTGTGTTTGCAGGAATCATTACATGACTTTGCTTGTATTTGATGATTAGCTGTGAGCTCAGGACTGTTGTGCATTCATTGTCATTATCCTCCTCTTTAAAACACACAGGGAGGGCCCTCCAAATGGGCTGTGTACTTCATGAGATGGGGTGATAGAATGGGTCTACAGCTGGGGAGAGGCACAGTATGTCCATGGCTGTTGCCTCAGCCAGCAATGGACCAGTCAGCCAGGTCAGGTCTTGAGGTGCAAGAGCCACAGGGAAGCCATGGCAGCAATTACAAACACTTTATTTGGTAGTTTGGGATGTAAAATTTTGAGATTTGGTCATGTCTTTGCTTATTATTTAGAAAAGGAAAGGACTCAGCTCACCAACTTGCAGAGAGAGTATTTCCCTCTATATTTTCCCTAAATGCCTAAATCAGATGTTTTCTTCTGCTGGTCTTCTAGTAGTATAGAAAACAAGAAATCAGGTGTAGAGTTCTACTCCCCCTGCTTGTCTGTTCCTGGTTGTTGGTGAGGTGTATGGTGTCATGGTATGTTTCCCCCAGCCTGTTTGTTTTACTCTTTCCACTAAGTGCTCTTGGATATGGGATGTTTTGATGCAGTAAGCTTTTTCTTGTGGTACGCACAAGTATTTTTCCTACTCAGGTTTGAAAGTCTTCTGCGGGTTTTGCAGCAAAATGCTTCCATATACAAAGCCAAATGAAGCAAAAATTAATTTCTCTGTTCTTATTGGTTATACTTACTCCTCTAAAACTAAACAGCAGTGATCTTAAACTCAGCCTATGCATGCTTGTGCACACTCGTGATTCTGCCAAAGTGTTATTTATAGCTGTACAGCACAGATGATTGCTTAAAAAAAGAGGAATAATCAGCATGTTGTGGATGCTGGGTGCATGGTTTTATATTTTTATGTGAAGTATGAATCTATATAATGTTCTGCAGTGTAGCAGTGCTCCTTCTGCTTGTCAGTTTTAGCAAAATAGGAAAAAAATTATGTAAGCATCTAATACTGGGACCCAGAACAGGCACCATAAACTGCTGCTCACTCTTTCTTTACTCTCTGTTTTTGTGAGTTCCTCTAAACTGGTTTAGTTTTGCACCTTGGTATGTTATTAGTCTGTTAAGAATATGAGAATTGCAAGCCATCTTCTTATGTGGTAACTGTTATAAATAAAACACAAAATACAGTGAATTAAGAATTTGAGAATAATCTAGAACAATTATTTCAATACTAAACACTCTCCTGAGCTAAGAGAAAAGAGGGAGGGAATAAATGCTTGTATAGTACTGAGGGAATAAATGCTTTTATAGTACTAACAAATACATTGTCTGGCCCCAGCTGTTGGTCAGGAGGGAGGTGGGAAGTGTCTGCTCACACTTTGTGGTGGTTTTCATTAGGCACGTGTTAAGGAAACTGATTTCTGCCCTGGGTGTCATCATTCCCCTTGAGCACTACCTGGACAGAACAGTGCATTGCAGTGTTTGACTTTGAGGTTCTTAACACATCAATGGGAAGACCTCTTTTTCCACCCAAAAACTGTCCATCTGTTTGGTCAAAGTCTATTATCACTTTCAGTGTGTTGTTGCCTTTGCTTAATCTACATTGTTTCCTTTGAAATCAAAATACTAAGGGTGCTGGACTTCTGTTTGCTTGTTTTCCTGCAAAATCTATTCTTTGTTTACTCATGGTTGTTATTCTGTATGGATGTTTGTCTGTTAACACATTAAGTTGTTGCAAACTTAACTGAAATCAAGATATAATAAATAGAGTTGAATGAAGCAGGAGTTTGTGGTGCTGTAATGTGAACAGTGTATGATTCAGGAGTTGATTGCTACTAACTTCTGTTCTAAGGAAGGAATGGGGTGTGAAGATTGACAAGAGAACTCAGTTATGACAAGATAGTTAAAGAAGAGGAAGAATTCTTACATTCAGCAGTGAAAATCTGCAAGGTCAGGAAAAGAATGGCAGCAGGATTCTAGGTTTTAAAAAGTCATTAAGCTATATGTTGTTGAATACTACTGACTGCTTCTGAAAGCTTCTAGGAACTCTGAAGTCATTGTTGGGCTGGAATTTACAAGCTAAAATGGAAAACTCTTGTTTTCTTGGGTCACTGGTTTTATAGGAAGAGAGATAATTTTTTTGTTAATAAGGTGCCGTAGCAAAAAGGGCCTTGAAATCTTTTTGCAATAGCTGATAGCTTTAAAATACAGAATTTTGCAGTTAAAATGTTTATATCTGGAGGCGGAATCAAGTACTGAATTCATCTTGCAGCTCCCCTTTGGAAGGCCAAAGTGAAGTTTGGAAAGGGAATAACTGGCAGGTGAGTGTTCTCTAGCACCTTGTATTTCACCATATGGTTGACAGCTGCCCTGTTCCTATTTGTCATGATTTTCTGTTATACAGGACTGATCATGATTAGCTGCTTTTGAGCACTTGCATAACATTGGAAACTGCTGTGTTTTTCCCATTTATCCAAACTCCACAAGTTCCATGTGGAGTGGGATGAAAAACTGGTTTCACTCCACCCTTCCTCCTTGTGAAATGTCCAGCACTAGGCCTAAGGGAAGGTAGGATGTTTTTTAAATACAGACTTGGGAAAATAATTCTTAATTTCATGTAGAAAGTAACACGAAATTTGAGGATAAGCACTTTGAAAATCCAGGTGTGTTACAATGCAGCTTTTATTACCGTGTACAGCAGTCTTAAAAGAGCTGGACAGCTGTGAAGGGGAGATTTGAAGGGAGTGGAAATTGTTTTGAAAGGGTTTGAGTTTTCGTAAGGCTGGGCAGACTCTCTTAATTTTATATATGTTCCTTCCTTCTTCAACTGTCAGAGAAAAGTTGCTGAGATAACAGGGCTGTGTGACATAAAGGAAGGCTGCTGCTTCCAAAGATTTTTGGAAATAGGCTGTGGGTTTCTCTGCCTTCATTCCCTGTAACCTCCACAGCAAATCTATGTGCTGAAAGTACCGTGTTGCATGAGATCAGTAGTTATCAATATCATGTTCTTGATATGAGTAGAAGTTTCATCTGGGGAGTAAAGTGTGTTTTGGCAATAAGCCCCACACAAAGTAAATAATGTGACATTTGCATCTCTAGTTCTGGCCTCCAGTTTCTCATTGTTTGTCCTCTAACAGAAGCCCTTTATTACTCAGCTATCCCACACTGTGCTTTTATAAATTACAGTGTCTATGAAGAGATGCCTTACTCTAGAACTTTTTAGATCATCTTGCAGATTAAGTTACTGTTGATCAGAAAAGGCTGCAATACTGGCTTTAGAGAAGTAGAGCTGTGTGTTTGGCCTTTTTATTATTTATTTTTTTTAATTGTCATTTGCCTTTGAATTATTGTTATGTTGTATCAGAGCTCTTTACTGGATCAGTGTTATAGCTTTTCTCATTATTTGAAAGCCAGCTGGATACTTTGAGTCCTCTTAACTGTTTCATAGAACTCAGGCAGGTGGGAAGAAGCAGAGATGTTGAGCTTGAGAGGTAGAAGGTAGAAATTTGCAGCCTTCCACCATCACTCAAACTTCTGCAGTTCAAAGCCAATACTTTCTGCTGTTTTTTTTTTTTTTTTCTTACTGTGAAAGATGCTCTTTAAATAGATTTGGCTGACTGTCAGGCTTAAAATCAAATGATTCAGATTAGGTAAGTGTTTGCAAGATTTCATTACACTGTTTTAAGAGGCAGTCTGCCAGAGTTTTGTAAAACCCATGAGCATTTTGGATGAGGAAGCTGGAGAACTGTATCTTCTGTAAGGAGTATTTTCATGCAGTATAAAGCTATACTTGACCTGAGGAGCTTGCAGAGAGTCTGGAATCATTCTGCAGAATGTGGTCTCTGTGCCCCTTGGTGGTCTGAGCATTTAACAGGAGTGGAGTTGGTTTGTTTGCATGTTTTGTGGGTTATTTATTGGTTTGAAAAGTCTGTATAAGAACGTACTCTTTCTTCATAAATTTGTTAGCTTTCTCCTTGCAAAAAGCTGTCTACAGAAATGCCAACATTCCCACTTCAGGGAGCTGCATTCCCAAAAGGCAATTTGACCCATCAAGTATCCTGATTACTGGATAGTGGTTGGTAGGCTGTACAAATACCTAGTGACCGAAATTAGATGTTTGTTATGCTAGTTTGCTCACTGTTCTGTCTACTTCATTCAGTTTTGGTTTCCATTACCATGGGGTGATCTCTCAGAAATGACCTTCATTATGTCTTCTGGAAAACCTGTAGGATTTGGTCAGGCCTGCTGGACCCATACTCTCTGAAGCAGTACATCTGCGGATTTGGGGAAGCTTTTCTTCAAGATCATTTTGATGGTCTTTACTAGCAACTTTCAGTCAAACATTTGGATAATTACCTTTGCATCAATGAAGTGGAAGGATTTCCCTGGTGTCTAAAAGAGCATTTATCATAGCCCTCACAAACTCCGAGTGTATTTTCCAGCAGGAGTCTGTGAAGCTAGCCTCGGGTCTCTGATACTCCAAGCTTTGCTGTAACTTCAGAGCCATTTGCAGCACTTCAGAGACTGAGAATTGTACAATATAGGAATGAAAAATAAGGAAGACCAGTATGAGTCTGTTACAGGCATCAGTGGCACTGTAAGGTGCTGTCAGTTCCCAGCTCCTGGTTCCACCCAGTGGGCACAAGTGGCACAGAGCCAGGTAATTAAGCTGTTCCTTTAAGAGAAGGACTGAGAAATGGGTGTAAGCCTGGTAGCAAAAGTATGACACTCCTTCCTGCACTCTTCTCCCAGTGTAGCAATCAAGGCTGAGAAATTGCATGCATGAAGCAGAGATCTTTTTTTTTCCCCTCTGTTGTCCCATTTGTACTGTCCAAAAATTCTTGGTGATGGAGATTAATGGAAATCTACCTTTTTGTAGTTGCACTTTATCATCTAGTTGTGCAAATAAATCTGTCCAGTATTTCTGGCTAGCTAAGAATCTCAAAAAGAAGTGAGATCCTCAAGAGGAGGAAGCCATGTCCTCATGTGTTGTGCAGCAACTGACTTCTGTCAGGCATGTTTACCTTTGAGGTCACTGCCTTGGTCCTTTTTTCATCATCCAGCCTCGTGGTTATTTGGTATTGGGAACTTTGTCCATCCCTCTGTTTTATTTCATCACTTTCAAGATTGAACTGAAACTGACTTGCAAAGCTGCCTGTGTTTTGGAGTGTCTAAACTGTAAATGAAGGCCCTAATATTGGTAACTCTACAATTAAATATAATTTAATTCATGCAGAAATTAGCAGATGCTTTCATCATTGTAGTTATGTGGAGAAAGTATGTTCTTAAACCTGTGGTTCTAAAACCTCTTCCTCCAGCTGAGAACAGCCACAGGATCAGTCATTGGGATCGTTCTGTGCTTCTTCACTGAAAGCCACGCTGTCAGAAGCCATCTCAGTGAAAACTCACCAAACCCCATTGTATTGGACACGTCTGTCTCTTCTTTTTGTATTATGAAAAAATGCTTAAATAGGGAATTTAAAAGCTGTTTTTCACCATTTAGGATTCCAGAGATGTTGTGGCATGTGAAGGGACAATTTTCCCTCAATACCATTTTATCTACTCCCTCCCACCAGAAGAGGTGGTAGGATCTTGGGAATGAGGAGTTTCTTCTCAAAAATCACACAGATTCACACATCGAAGCATTTACTTTGTTTTGTGTTTTGAAAGTTTATTCAGAAAATATAAGTAATGAACAGTAAATTCTAGACCTCTGTTTTTATTTAATAGTGTGATAAAGACTTAAGTGGTGGTTTCAGCCATACCTAGTGCTAAATAGAAGCATCTTCTTTCCTAAGCAGGTTGTTCTAACTCAGGCATGTGCCTGGAACAGGGGTTCAAGCAGAAGCCCAAGATGTTTGGAGAGACACGAGACTGCAGTAAGAGAGGGTTGTTACATTTCGCCCCTCCCTTAAAATCAACAGTGATGGTGGGCCCTTGCCAGAGAACAAAGGATGCAAGTTGAGATGTTATATTTCTATCTGATTTAGCAAGAGAATATGGAGATGAACAGTGTCCTGAAATCTTCTGTGGTACATCTTGTAGAGTGCTGTCCTGGCAAAGGGCAGACTTTGTGTTCTTCAGGCCAGAAGTACATGCTGAACCATGGCCAGCTTTGCTTGGGATTGTGTTGCTGGAGTGATGTCCCATGCCTCTGTTGTCTGTGGCTGGGAGCCCTCGCTACTTCTTGAAGAAAGCTACTACCAAACAGCGTGAATTGATGGGAAGAGCTAGAATGTTGGGTTTACTTTTTTATTATGTACTCTTTATATATTTGTAACATTTTATTTACTCCTTATTTGTATAACATTACTTAGTGTGAGCTGTTATGTAATGTTGGTAAGTTTTTTGAAGGTTGGCACAGTGTGAATCTGCCTCCAGAGATCTGGTTTTGTCTTTACTGTGTGGTTACTAGCTTAAGTGTTTGCTGCTTATTCTTTAGCTTTGCAAGGGCCATGTAGCCAAATGAGCAAACCAAACTTGCTCCTGTGAGCAATCATGGCCAGCATGTGGTAAGAAGCCAGTCCTGCTAAGCCTGTGCACATGCATTGCAGGTACTAAGCTTGCACAGTTACTGCAAGGGTTTGGGCCAGCTTGAAATAGTCTTGCTGCAACAACAGGTGAACTACAAAGCCTCTAATCTTGATTGTGGTTCCAAGACAATAAAAATGAACTAAAAAAATAACTGAGACAACTTGGCTAAAAAGTACTTAGTTTTGCAGCCCATTTTGAGAGCAGACTTTTGTTTTCAACTTGAAATCTACTGAATAGGTGCTGCTGTCAGCTGTGCATCTTGGGCATGTTTTGGATTACATTTTTCATTTTTTGTAGGTGCTGCAGAAAGAAGACAGTGCTTGGCTAAGTGGTTTTTGTGAGGCAGCAGTGCCTGTCTTGACTCATTCCATGCAGCATTCTACTCTGTCTCTGTGGTGCATGCTTAGCCACTGCACCTATTGCAAGTGGTGTTGGTTTACAGAGATCCCTAAATTGTTGCTTAAAACTGAATTAGCTCACACAATATGGTTGGGTCATGGTTTATTAAGGGGTTGAGCAAAGAAAGAGAGCCGAGGCTGAAATTGATTTGAAATGAGTCCTGTGTAGGTTCAGCGCTCAGGAATGTTGTGCGACAGGCATGGCAATGGTCTGTGTCTGCAGGCTTGCAAGCACATCGAAAATTTTGCATGGCACAGTTGCAACCAAGATGACTATTCATCTGTATGAAGATGTTTGCCTGCCTTACAGAAATCATGAGACTTCATTAATATTTGTAGAATGAGTTTAACAGAAGTGCAAACAAACTGTTGCTAGAAGGGAATGTGTTAGGCTTCTGTAACCCATCTGCAGATATTGATGAAGTTCTTTTTGTTTTTTCACAGGAGATGAAGAATCTATAATTGTGAGGAAGGTGAAAAATGTACCTTCGTAGATACCTTGGGTATCTTGTAAGGTATTATTCTCTTAGTTAATTTTTGTTGATGCACAAACTACATATGTCTATTTTGTAGTGACTTCATACTGCAATTAATACTTGAGTACATTTGGATTAGAGTCATCTTGCTCATACCAGCCATAATAGGTAATTTCAATTGTTACCATGTGTATAAAAAATGGGATCATTCTAAATGTCATTGGGAATGTCCCTGGAAAATATTATGCAAATTTCTGTAAGTATAGGTGGACTATGCTTGTGAGAACTTTAAAAAAGTGTTTTGCCATGAATCTTGTAGTTTCTGTTTCTAGTGATTTCTTAAATAATTTTTTTTTTCCATTTTCTGCAGTGGAGGGGGGTGCAAGTGAACTTGTGGGAAGAGCAGTTTCTATTGAATAATTCTTCTGGCTTCTTCAGAAGTATCTATGTCTTTTGGAAGACATTGTATATCCCATGTACCTAGATTAAGTGGCATTTTAGAGATACACAGAGTTTCTGATGAAGGAAATTTGGAGACTACTTTTGTTCTGGAGAGAGCTGTGGGCTGCTGAGTCAGGGATGAGTCTTGTGCCTTTGTCTTCTTGGCCTTCTGTGTTCAGTGCAAAATCCCAGTTCTAGGGTGAACACTGTGCCAGCACGTATTCAAAGAATCACAAATCCCTGTACAACTGTTTAAATTACTAAGAGATCTTAACAAAAATTCACGCTACAGGATTGTAAAGGATACATATGAAAACTGCCACGGGGTTCACTTGAATGTCGTGTTTTACTTTTTTTAATCTAACTTCCTTCTTAACCCTTCCAACATACTCCAAGCCCCCTTGCTCGCTTACATGCTTTTCTTGTAATTCTCTGTTCTTTTTGGTGTTCTTTTATTTCTTGGGTGGAGGAAGGTTTATTTTTTTTGCTTTGTCTCAGAAGATTCAGTGTATTGTGGGAGGTGAGGCAACACTGGTTTTGGCAGAACACCGCAAAACCAAGAGAGTAATTAAATGACGCAAGCCTTTGATTATTTTTCTCTCTCAAGCTTTCTGGCACAGCTGGGCATTCCGATTGCAAACGGAGGATCAAGAGAAGAAATTTCTAAAGATCACATACAGAATTAGAACAACTGTGTTGGAGACTTTCTGCTTCTTTACAGCTCTTCGCTCTCAAGTTCTGGAATTGCTCCTTCTTCCCCTGTGAGGTTAATGTCTCTCTCATCACCCAAGATAGATGTAACTGAAAGGGAGCTGCCAAGGTTGTGTTTTGGTTTTGGTTTCTTCGCACCCTTACTAATTGGATTTTTCCCGTCTTCTGCAGGAGGATTATATCAGGATTACAGAAGCTGAGTTTTTTGGGGTGTAGGTGGTAGCTGTTGTTTTTCTTCTCTTGCTTGCTTCTGGGATCTCTGTGATTTGCCATTTGGTCCCTGAAGTTACTGCCTGTTTGGAAGAGGGAGAAGCAGCATAACAGATGAACTTGCACAACCATGGATTCCTTCCCTTTGAAAATGTTGTATGTGGCTGCTTGTAAAAGAGGTTTTTGCATACATAAGATGCAAGTGAAGAATAGCATCCCAGGCTGGATTTAAAAGAAGCAAACTGCTTGTGTCCTGGAAAAATAATAAATACTGTTTAAACTATAGCTTAAAGAAGATTGGATGTTGTTCCAGTTTCAAATTTTTTGAAAGGAAGAGTCTGATGGAGTCGAATACTCTGCCAGCCTAAACCTGCATTTTCTACATCTGAAACTGGAAGATGTCTTGGAAAAGAAATTACTTTTCTGTGGGTCGGGGGAATGTGCAGGGCATGTTTACTCCACGAAATACCACCTCAATAGCACCCAGTAAAGGTCTCAGCAATGAACCGGGACAGAACAGTTGCTTCCTGAATAGTGCGCTACAGGTAAGAGCATAGAATAAAGAATGTTTTTGTCTTTGCCCTCTGTCTGTTGCAGTATTTTCTTAGGCTTGCCAAGGTTGAGTATGTAACTGTTTGTGGGCCTAGATAGAATAAAGTTACCTTTGGAAATGCAGGTTAGTTGAGTTATAGAACAGCTTTTTTCATTTTCAGGTTTTCCTGATGAAATCAACAGCATATAAATAGCCATCATTTACTGTACGTGAATGTCTTGCTTGTGTAAACTTGTAGTATGTCAACCAAAGATAAAAATACATGTAGAAAATTTATTTTAAAGTAATAGAATATTACATAGCTTTCAGTATGCATATATACTCCTTAAAAGTAAACTTAACTTTTTTGTTGAATCAGTCATGTTCAAGGTTTGATAATACCTATACAAGATCTTTTTTATGCAGTTCAGTTTTCTTTCTAATTGCTGATTTGTAGCTTAGTTTAAATGACTATTTACCTTTTGATTTAGAAGAAAAGCTTTTTCCAGTGCCAAATTCAGCAAAGTGATATGACTGCTATATTGTCATCATTTAGATGTTTTGAATCTCTGATGGTTGAAATTCAGTCATTTTGGCAGCAGGTTTAAAACCCCTTCTTCACATCAGTTTCCGTCCCTTTATATGGCTTGTCTGTGCAGCACAGACTGTGTCACTGTGGGTTTGTTTTCCTATTTTTTTTGTCCTGTGGGTGCTATCAGGTTCTTGACTGACTTCAGGCTTCCACATAACCCCCACTGCAAATAATATAAATATTATACCTATGACCCCCAGTAGGCTTAGTATTTTAGGAAATACAGGACTAGGTACAAAGAGAAGCTGTAATACAAAAAGTGAAGTTTCCAGTGATGTTCTGTATCAATTACTTTTATTAAGCTGTAAGGTGTAATCACTGATTGCCTCCTAAGACCAGGTCGGAACTAAGCAGATCCTAAAACCAGCTGCATGCCATACAAATAGATGAAAACCTATGACTTGGCCTTTTAGTCTCCTACTGAAACCCTTTTCTTTTAAAGCTCAAGAGAGATAGTATACCAGAAGTACTTATAATAAAAGCTGAATTTAAAGAAAAGCAAGATTTCATAAAATGTATACTTATGGGGCTTATCTTAAATTTTTAACACTCATTCTGAGATGGTCTTGAATGTTTGTTGCTCTTTATTTTTAAGAATTTCTCTAAATGTTCAAGATAAACTCTAAAGGCAATTACATAAAAAAATTGGACTCATTCCTGAATGTAATTTTTTTGTCTTTTTGTAAAGTCTGCAGTTGTTCTTCAGGAATGTTGTGTGTAATCAGATGTTTCCAAGGCTTATGTTGTCTCCCAGGCCCTTAATTACAGGGAGAGTTCGAGTATAAACTTAGCCATAGCAATTCTGAAGTTTTGGGAAACTTTACAGATTATATTTCAAAATGCATTTATTGAATATTGCATATTATTATGGTTTAGGTAACAAATTTTTCCAGTTGGAAACACTTCTTGAAACTAGCACAAGTATTTTCAGAGTACTAAGCTCTTTCTAGCCAGTTGCTCCGGGCAAATTCATCAGAAATGAGAAGCAGTTTGGTTCTTCTGTTTGTGCTAACAAAGCATTTAGCCAGTCATACGTCAGCCCGGACCTTGCTGCTCTGTCTGGAACCTGGCAGGATGTGATTTAGGTCAGGA
Organism: Scytalopus superciliaris; assembly: GCA_013400415.1. NCBI lineage: Eukaryota > Metazoa > Chordata > Aves > Passeriformes > Rhinocryptidae > Scytalopus > Scytalopus superciliaris. The sequence goes on from VXBX01006664.1 coordinate 201,542, forward strand.
CTTCTTTCAGTGCAAGCTTCTGCTTTCTGAAAGGCTGGTGGTTCTGAGATTTACAAGAAAGTCCAGTTATTGTCAGCTGAAGCTCAAACAGCCAGGACTCACCACATTTGTGCATAAAGAGCTGACTGTGAAACACTTCAGAGATGGGTATTTCTGCTATTTTATAGATACAAATTGGAATCGTTTTCCAGGAGTGCACAGATTTAGTGGTAAAACTTAAGAATAAAGTGAGACCCTACCTGGTTACCACAATATCTGTCCTGAGAGAGAGGTGTAATTGCCCAAATAGGTTAGGGTTAGAAATCTGCCAGTAATCATGGCCTGTAATTGCACTTAATAATGATAATACTGGGCATAACGGCTTTTAACATTTTACTGTTTTTACTTACAAGAACTTGTTAATGTATATGCTGTTGGTGCCCCATTTTTCCAGCATTTGGTCTTTCTTCTCAGCACAAGACAGCTGCATACGAGTTGCAGGAACACGAGAGTTTCAGCCCCAGCAGTGGATGGGGTGTCCTTGGTAGCTCAGCCCTGCCTCACAGTGCAGCTGCACAGCAGCTGGTGCTGGTGCCAGCACGGGGGAACAGTCAGGGCAGGTGCTGTTTAAGCTGGCACTGCCACATGCACAAGGTTTTCTAATCTAAAAGCACGTGGCAAGAAACTCAGAAGGAGGTCATATTGTAAGTTAGACTATAAAGAAGAAAGTTGAAAATGTCAGCTTGCAGTTAGACAAAAGCGTGATGTTCACTGATGACATTAGTGTGCTTCTGGGATTGTTTGGTATGTGCCGTTTTAATCACAGGTTTATGCAGTATTGTGCTGTATATATTCATGAAATTGGCTGTGCCCCTTTTTGTGTTTCAGGTTCTCTGGCACCTGGACATTTTTCGCCGCAGTTTCCGGCAAATCACAACGCACAAGTGTATGGGCGATTCTTGTATCTTCTGTGCTCTTAAGGTAAAAGTTAAAAATAAATTGAAAACCATTTTTTAAAAGGTAGAAGTATTTATGATATTTGATTAATATATGTAATCAACCTTGCACTTGAATATTTGGGAGAACAAAGGTAAATCTGATAGCTACTGGTCTGGGACTCTTACAATACTACCTTAAAAATATGTTCAAGCCAAACAAGTGTGTAAATACTGTCAGTAATGCTCATGTACAAGGAACTTGTATCAATGGTGGTCGGGCCATTGTGAGCCTCCATGTTGTTTCAAAGATTAGTTCAGGCAGTAAAATACAAGTTTGCTTAATTTTTTTCCGATTTACCATTTAGTGTACAAATATAATGCTGGATATAGTTAGTATGCTCATCAGCATTTACCTGTCCCTTTAGAGCTACTTTAAACATCAGGATGGAGAAGGCCATTTAGCTTTAAGCCTTTCTGTTCAAAACTGTTGATTATGTAAGACTAAAAGGCTGTTTTCTACTGTAAATATTGATGTCTGCATTAAATGGCTCCACTCTTTGTAGTCTCTGTTTTAAAAAAACATCAATTCTGTTTGTGGATGCAGATGCAATAGCTGACTGTCACAGAGGCTGCCTGGACAGTAAGATCTGAATGCTAGCTCTGATTCTGAGTACTGCTATTTACTTGAGTCAGTTGTGCAATCCTGTGTCTCCATTTGTCTCTGCCAGTTAATTTGTAGCACTTCTGGGTTTTTTTGTGGTCTCCCTTGCTACTTCAAATCCGCAGCTTCTTGGGGGAAAAATGGACATGATGCAAATGTGATGAAAATACCAACTTTAATCTTCATTGTGAAATTGAGACTGAGACTCTTTCTTTGGTCATATTTTGGTTGTAAAATCCAACTAAGTATATAAATTAATTTGGGGAGAATTTATTGTCATGAATTATGTGTGCGGTAAGAAAAGGACAGATAGCATATCTTATAAATATGGGAAAATAGTGCAAAGTTTAAATTCATCTGAAGTTCACACAGGCAATATTTATGGTGTAATAGCTTTCCTGCTATTGTTAAATGACTTTATAGGTGCTCTGGTAGAGACGGACTTGAAATGAGTTATCTAGTGATTTTTTGGGCTGTTGTTGAGGGGTTTTCCCTTACAAATGAACTGCAAAGAGGAGACTATTAAGGCATGAAGTAAGAGGAGTTACATCGTTCAGAAGGGAAATTTGTCTCAAGACATATCTGTTGAAATGATGAGACAGGATGATATTTACAGCATCATCATCAGAAGAGGATATAGCAGTGGGCTGGGAGCAAGATAACACATCCAAAGTGAGAAATACAGCTATCCAGACAAAGAAAAAATGGAGTATTAAATATATCCCCTTCCTTATAGGGAAGTGGCAAGACTTAGTCGTGGTCTGGTTTGAGTTCATTAAGTTCAGTGGAATAAATAATTTGAAGGTATTTCTTGGATCATGCCCTGAAGTGTTGTGAAGTAATTGTTGCCATTCTTTGTTAGCTGAGGTCAGAAAGAAAGGGATTTAGGAAATGACCAGCACCATAAACTTTTGCTGTTCTGGAGTTTAACATAACAGCAAGATACGTCAAGGAAGTACCAGAGATCAGACAGATTCTACCATGAATGAAAGTAGATTGTCAACTCTGCATCAGATTCTTGGTTTTAATGTAAATATATTAGTTAGAAGTCTTTCTGTATGAGAGTACTAGAAAAGAGGGAGAGGGGTATGAAAGGATATTACAGGAAACAGGGAGGATGGTCTTGAAAGGAAACAGGGAGATTGGTCTTCTGTAACTGGTCTTGAAAGATGAACTGTGGACAAAGATGCATGTTTATTACCAGTACCAGTATGAGAGGGCAAGCACTACAGTAAGACTGGAAGATGACAGGATCTCTGGAATGTATGTATTAAAAGCAGACATTGGGTCAGAGTGTTTAGTTTTGTTGGTAAAATCCTTGCTTTTGATGTCTTGAAGTGTATGGTATGCTATTATAAACTTGGAAGTGACAGGTAGAGTGGCAGATTTCACAAATTGCATGCCTGCAGCCATATGCTTATTTTTTAAATTAAGCAGCCTTTGAAAAAGTTGCTGCTCTCTCTTCTCACTCACAGATATCTGCAAGGATTTTTTGTTAGTTTTGGGTTTTTTTCCTATCTGAAGTTCTTAGTAATGCTATCCTTAGGCAGGAGGTGTTACAACCCTTAGTTTCCAAAGGAGCTATAATGTTGCACCAAATCCTCTACTACTTTTGCACATTTTAGGTAACTTGCATCTTCTTGTGTGAAGAATTTCTCTAGCTCACAAAAACTGTAAGGAATGTGTAAACAGTTAAGGAATTATCCAGACAAGTATTTATGAATGTGGGCAGTAACCAATATTTGAAAAAGTAAACAAATTCCAACAGGATCAAAAAGTTAGCATTTTCACTGTTTACAGTCTGTTCTTCATGGGCACTGTTCTACCCAAGCCTGTTCCAGAACCTTTTACTGTGACAAGCTTCCACCTTTTTTATCTTGTGTAAAATGATGATGGGTGTTTGAAAGATCCCACCCCCGTTTTTGTGTTGTTATCAAGTCAAATATTATATAAAAATTAGTAATTAAGGTTGTTACTTAACTCTGAGTGAAACTGGGGATTCAAACCTCCCCTCATGCCCCCAGAAAAACCTCTGAACACCAGAAACATAGGCTGACTTGCTTGCATGCAGCTGAAAAGGTAGGGGTATGCACAAGGGACAGCCCCAAACTATGGAGATGGTCATACTCCTAAATCCTTAAGCAGGCAGCATAAGTGGGAAAAAGGCTGTGTAAAGCTTGTTCTCTGCTGCCCTCTGGATCAGTGTTTTCAAATTGCTCTCTTTTTTTCCTCCTGTATGTGTCTGTCTGGTACATGGTGTGTGTAAACTTGTGTAAGACATATGGGATAATGTGCTCAATGTGCACCTAATACTGCAAGCATCACCAAGAGCGTGCCTTCTGTGCTCTTCCCCTGCCTTCTGTGCTCAGCTTTTCCCCTCCCCAGCTCTCCTCTCTGCTCTGGAAGCCTTTAACTGTTGTCCTGCCAGGGTAATGCCAGCTTAGCCTCCAGGTCTTTGACACCTTCTTTCTCTTGAATCTTGCCTTAGGCTTTGCTAAGATGAGGGAGAAGATGTGACTGGATCCAGTGGGAACACAAGAATTTGGAGCTCTATACCATGCGAAAATCTCCTGTTAGGGTCTGGGGAGAGGTAATTAGCCTTGCATGCTGTCAGGTGGATCTGCCCAAAATACGTGTCCAGACCAAGCAAGGTGGAGGCAGGACGTGTTTGCTCCTCTTCAGAGCACACTGGCATGTTCAGATTCCAGCCTGGCCTGGCAAATGGACAATATTTGGGGAGAGTAGACCATGTGGAGTCTCCACTTCAGGGTTCCTTCACAAGATACGTGATGCCTTCTGTGTTGTGCAAAGAGGGTTCATGCTCTTCTCTGACTCTGAAATGTTTCTCTAAAGGCAACATCCTTTTCCTATTGACTCTAGAGGAAGATAGTCTTCATTAAGCTAAATTTAGCCTTTGAATAACATTGAAGAAGTGTATCTTTTCCATGCTTTCTTGGCTTGCAACAGCTGTTTCTAGGGATTCTGATGTCATGCACAGTATTTACTGTAAATGCTCAGCTAGGTTTCAAAATATTACTTGTAATTTTAAATGTGGGGTCACAGGACAGTGATGTCATACTTGATATCAAATCACATTTTATTTTTGTATCACGTTGAAGACTTCCATTGCACAAATCCATGAAGTGATTTTAAAACTTGCTATGCTACTTGGCTGTGTTTATGTGACTACAAAATAAACCTTGAAATCATTCCAGACATACATTCATTGATTATTTTGAAGGAATCTTGCATCAGCTATAAAAAGAAGAGAGAGCTGCAGACTCTGTGCTGAAATCCCAAAGATGTAGCATTATTTAAATATTTCTTTCAGTACACAAGCTGTCCTTACCACTGTGTGGTTTGCCTGCCGTAACACTGGAACAGCTTTTTGATTTATTGTTGATGTTGAAGCCTATTATGTTTTGGTTTATTTTCCTTTTTCTTCAGCGTGACTTTGCTTTGGTGTTTTGTTTATCACAGCTGGAAGAGGGCAGGAAAGGGGAAATCCGTTCACTGTACTGAGCATGCCACAGAGAGTTTGTTCTCCTTCCAGGGATTGTACTGGAAGCTCCATAGTGCCAGGATATAGGACAGAGTGTTTTTTGTAGGTCACAAAGAAGAATGCTCTATTGATTGATAAATTCCAGTAGGGCTGGTCTTTTCTGTAATTTTGTCATGTGAAACAAAAGCAGGAAGAATGTGAATTTTCTGTGTAAAAGTGATGTGGTTGTCTAAGATGAAAACTGAGAACAGTAGGGTTTTAGAGTGCTTTGAAGAAGTGAAATGACTGTAGTTAGTTCTGATTAGCCACTTGCTTGAAATGGAGTGATTTGTTAGGAAATGTTCATCACATGGTTGAGACAGTAATAGGTTGGTTGCAGAGATTTAATCCCCTTGTTTTATGCTTTTTTCAAATTACAGTAGTATTTCAGGGTAAAACAGTAGCCAAAATACATAAAATAATTACTTTTATTGTTTGAACTTTTTTTTTTTTTTGCAGTTGGCACTTGCAGTTAACTGCCTGCCAAATAAACTAGCAGCCAGTACAGTTTCCTGAGTTAATAAACTGGTATTTGAAGCTTCCAAATAACAATTGCCTGTTTTGATCTTGATCAAGCAGTTAATAAATTGTTACCTAGTAGATGTGCACTTTCTGTGATTTGGGTTTCTTTTCCTGCCACCTCCCAAACAGCACTTGTGGAAAGTATTCTCTTTGATTCTGGTAGTAGCCAGTGGTGCCTGACTTGGCAGTCTGTATTGGGTCCTGATGTTCATGTTCAGGATATGCTGCGAGTACAAATGGAAGAGACTAAAAGAAAGGAATAAATGGAAATCTAAGTTTAGTGTTCTCAGACTTGGAGGTTTGGGAGGAGATCCAAAGACACAAACCCAAACAGAGCTCGAATTTATTGCAACCTTGAAGGCGAATATAACTTGAGGAAATGTCGGGAAGAAATGTGAGCTAATGGAAATACTGTGGGTGGAGGCTGATGTGTTTGGATGGGAGAAAAGTGATTTTTAACAGCCAGAATTTTTATTGAAACAGGTTGTGGTACTGAGTAAGAGTCTTCATCAGGAGAGTGTTACGCTCTGAATGAGAAATTAGGTACTGTAAGCTAGAAAAAAGGTGCACTGAATTGAATGGAGTAAGAAGGCATGTGATTGAAATGAAGAGAATGTTTTCAAAAAATACACAAACGAAAACCCCACGAACCAAAACCAAGAAACCATTGAGTGACAGGAAGAATAATACTGCTATGTTGAGCAGTGAGAGAAGGATGAGGACTGGCCATGCTAATATCTGTAGCTTTTGCTAAAAGGCAGAAACTATTAATGTAGAGAATGCTAAGGCATTTTGGGGGAAGAACATTTTGTTGAAAGAAATACCACACTGCTAGAGCTGCAGTGATATCCCCATCCAGCAGAAACTTCTGCATAATTCTGGAAGGGAATAATTAGTTCTCAGAAAGCTGCCAGGGACACAGCTCAAATTTACAGTGCATGAACACTGATCTGATTCAGTAGCTGTTGCCTGTTGTCTTCAGCTATCAATTTATTCTTATGTCAGCCTACTTCTGCATGCTTGATTAAAAAGTCACATGTGCACATCTATCTAGTTTTCTTTGTTTCTTTGGTATGGTTAGTTATGCACTGCAGGTGTCAGTTTGCCCCACATAAATGGAATACTTCTTTTCTAGGGAGGAAATTGATTCCAAACACTGTTAAATATAATTGAGAGCAAGTCTCATAAGCTATGGGGGAAATTCACAAATAATGCAACTTTCAAATCTTAAAAATTTGAAAAAACTCCCAAGAACTTGTGTCAATCTCATGAATTACTTCAAAGAATACTTGCTGTCTTTTTTCTCTAAACCAGCTGGAGAACAACTTGGTTTATGACCATGCATGTGAATTTTAGCATTCTGAAATACCTTCAAGGCTTTCACTTGAAGAGTTACATGATAAATGTTCCTTGCCTCAAACCTTAGATTGTTTTTCTTCATTTGATACCAGATCAATGTAAACTTAGAAAGTTGATATTGATTGCCACACTTTCCAAAGTAGAGGACACTATTTTGGAAGCCCACTGACTGCAAGTCTTTGTTCTGATGTATGTCAGAGGCCCAGCTGTATAGTAGTAGAAAGGACATTAAGCTTTCAGGTAAAAGACTAGGAAAAGGCCTTCTGAATGGTAAAAAGCCAAGTGAGGCCCTATAGTAGATTGCCTGGCATGGTTAAGGAATTTCCAGTTTTGGATGCATCTGAGAGCAAGCTGGCAAAAGATCAACTAGGTAATTGGAGTTGATCTTGACGTAGTATTTGGGGAAGGACTGTATGCAACTAGATGGACTTTGGGAATGTACTGGTCTTAAGGAATGCTTGCACTTCCTAATTTTATTGTCTCTGCTACCCTTTTGTGACCTGTGAAGATCTGTAGGGAAGGGGATATGGAGGCAGTTGGACTTTTTTGACATGTACCTCAGGAATGCAGTATAACAAGAAGGTAGAATTCCTATCTGAAACATGCCTTGCTCATACTGTTTGTTGTCTTGGCTTGTAGGCTCACCAACATGCCAAGAATGTGTCCTCAGTGTAGAAATCAAAGTACTGCTATTAATAGAACATTAGTAATTTCTCAAATTTTATGTTAAGCTAGTTCTTTTTTTGTTTGGCATCCTTGCGTTTAGTTCCTGAAAACAGATTAAATGAAGCTTTTAGCAGAGTCCACTCATACTGCAGCCACTGATAGGGATATGCTCATTTGTATTGGAATGTAGCCATTGACAGAGATCATCAGTGAAGTGAATGCACTGATGGGATTTTCACCATCTTCAATTTCAGTTGAAGAAGTTTTTTAAAGAAAATGAAGTTTGAATGTTTTGTATATGAAGTTCTCATTATGTTCCAGAAGCAGTTGGAGGAAAGGTGTCATGAGAACTGGGGCAGCATCAGCAGTGCTTTCCTGGTCTGCACCCAGTTGGCTTTTTTCATACCTGTATATGGAACAAATGTTTTAGTGATTAACAGTATCACTCAAGGCAAGACCTTAAACTGAAGAGAGAGATCAGACTTAGATAATTTAAAGTGATGAAACTGCAGGAAATGCCACACCATCTAAGGCTGAGAGACAAGAAAGACCTGTTCTGAAGGTGAGCAAAGAACCTGTCTTGAAAAATAAAGGAGAAACAACCCCATCCTCTCCTAAAAATCCCCAACCCAAACCCAAGGAAAGCCAAACTCCCCCGTGTTCAAAGTGCTTTTGACTCCATTTGAGCAGGTTTTGGGACTTCTTATGAGCAGCACTGTATTCCATCATGCTCTAAACTGCACTGTGCAATGACATGTTAAGATTTGATCTTTATTAGATTAAAATGCACAATGGTTTTAAGAATTCTTTTTTTTTTTCTTGTAATCTAAATAAAACTTTACCATTTTGTGCTATGTCATTACAAATTTGAGGACACATTCTTCCATATACTACTGGAATATTTTACTTTCTAATTTTTGCTTTCTTCACAGAATTCCTTGACGTTACTGAATTATTTTTTTGTTCTGTGGTAGGTGTACTCTTTCTTTAAAGATGAACTTTAAAAGAAAGTTTTGGTTTGCTTGCTTCTTCTTTTACTTAGTTTAGAGCCTGCGTTGATTGTGAGCCCACAGAAGTGCAGAGCCCTTTCAGGGCTCTCATTGAAGCAAACCAGGTTCCATCCATCAGTTCCCACAGTGGGGTTGCAGACCAGTCGCTAGGCAAGTGTCTCTTTCCGCATCCCTGAAGTGAGAATGAAGATAACCAGAATAAACACATTTCCAAAGCAGTCATGAATATTTTCAAGTGCTTGTAAGTTGCTTAATGGAAAGTGCTGAAGCAGAATGGAGTTATGTCTCACTGCTTGTGCCTTTTTTTTTTTT